>JZKD02S1935183.1:0-20942 GCA_000966675.3 Picea glauca | reverse complement strand
AAGGAAGTTGGTGCTTCCAATGAATGTAATTCTTCAAGACATATAAGAAAAAGAATTCCGTGGTTTTCTCCCGATTTGGGTTTCCACATAAAACACTAGTGTACTGTGTATGTGTATGTTTTTTCATTTGTTCATTTCTTATTTACTCTACAATTATTGGATGATAATGCTTCATTGATATAACACTTGGATTATATGGTTAAAAAGGATTAAATTGCTCTATTACTGATTCATCCCCCCTCTCAGTAATCCAACATGTATGGTAGAAGTAGAAGTTTTGAGAGCTAAGTGAAAGTATTTTGAGTAGATTTGTGCCAAGGAATGTATGTGTGTAAAGGCTTTGTGCTCAATAGAGGGATGACTCTGTGCCCTGACCTAGTTTTGGAGGGAGAATTTGGTGCTCAGTGCGCAGATCTCATGTCTGGTGTGAAGCTCGACTGAATGTAATATTTGGACGAATAATAAAGAAGCAAAGCGGTTGGTGGACGTAGCCCCACACTGGGGTGAACCATGTATATATGATGTCTTTGGCTTGCTTTTTGTTGTGTTACTTATGTTATTATCTGCTTAGTGCTTTGATTATTATGTATGATATATAGATCTTGTGGTTTCTTCAGTGCTTACTGGTATTAAGGGTAAATGAATGTTAGATCTAACTTAGTGCTAAGTGCTCAGGATATATAACCTTTTGTTGTTACTGCGTCGATCTATCTTTGACTAAATCTGGTAGTGTTAATTAAGATAAAAACTAATTCATGTTAATCCTCAGTGTTAATAGACTATTGTGCAAAGTGTTTGTATCAAATATATGTGTCCTAGCCTAGTTAAAGACACCTGCGTCCTATAACCCCCATTGCTTCTACCTCGAGTGAGATTTTGCTTGCTTCACAGGTGTTGCCGAAAGGGCCGGTAGTCGGGATTTTGTTGTTGCGTTGTTAAGCGTTGAAACCTGGGTCTGCCCCTGTGCCAACAAGTTCTTAACAAACTCATCGGTCCCCATTCCTTTGTTTCAATGGAATTTCTCACAACTGCTTTGATGTTGCCAAGGTTATCCTAGCGTAGTTTGTACCAACATCGTTAGTACATTGGATTTCCATATCTGTGTAGTTGTCATCAACTGCGTTGAATCTCCTTTCCTCATTATATAGGTTAACAACAACTATACCAATTCACCTGGACTCTTCCCAAAACTAAGACGAACTTCCTCAAAACTCTCACCATGTCTTCCATCATCCTATCTTCCTCAGATGATGAATTTCCTCATAATATTTGAACAAATATTTCTTTAGACACAAACATAGGTTTACATTGGCAGATTTATCTTTAACATCTCGTTACTGATTGAAGGCTCAAAATTTTATATGTTTAAATGAACTTATGATTCATATATGCTTATTTCCATATTTTTATTATTGTTTTGATATATTGTTGATGAACATGTTTATCGCAGATTCAAACTTCACAAGAAACATGCAATAAAAGCACTCATGACAAAGGCCTCCGAAAGAAAAAGTTGATAGGAATAAGAGCATGACACCTAAGGGAAGTCTAGAATGATACTAAAAGACTCTTAGAGAAAGGGGGAACTTCACTCAAATGGGGTGAAGTTTTCCAGAAGTTCAAGAAGCAAAAGTTCCCCATAGAGCCTGAAGATCAAGAAAAGCTCAAGATCTTTAAAAACATTTGGAAGTTAAGATTGCATAGGGTATCATTTTATGTAGTTTATTTTCCTTATGCATACATGATATCATGGATCCTTAAGCACGTGGACCTCAAAAAACAGTACATACTAAATACTGAGGGGAAACCCATTTCATCATTCCAGGCAGCTGACATAGCCCAGTACTACTACTTGGAAAAGGGAATTGTTTCACTAGATGACGAACTCGTCAAAAATTTCCCTTACAAGGCGAAGGATCTATTCAAAATATGGCACAAGCCATATAAAAGGTCCAAGTTCAGATCGTCTGGAAAATATCCAACTAGTTCACTAAGAATACCATACTAGTACATCGTAGTGATGCTATACATACTATATGCGGAGGAATATGCATCGAAATTCACTTTGTCCATGTTTCCCTCGATATATTATTGTGCTAATGAGGGGTCATCTTTTAATTGGGTCGACATCTTATCAGCATCCCTTGTAGACTCCATCATATCCATTAAGGAGAGCCTCTCAGTAAATTCCCAAGATTTCACATGTCCTTTTACCTACTAGATATGATGTGCATGCACCATCAATATCCCAAGATGGGTTGGGCCTAGAAGCCAACCGACCCCCCTATACATATCTACTACAAGGTGCTCCGGGAGAACAAATATAGAACTGAGTATCACATGATCTGTGAACACTTCTTGGAACCTCTACGATCTCATATTCATTTCACCCGCTCTGTGTATGCCAGATAAAGAATTGGCAATAATCCGAAAGATTGGATATTGGTACCTCATGGAGTGTAAAACTTAAATAAGTGTATACGAAGCTACCAAATCTCTCCAAATGCAACGATGCATCACTTATGGACACTGACATCTTGGAAACATCAATAGGAGTTCCCAATGGTCACCTTCAATTCGGTGGAATGGAATTGGAGCTTCACATACCTTACAAACCCAACAAAGTGGAGAAATTGAAGAAGTTCAAATTTAATAAAGCGACTAGAATAATTGTGCAACAACAAATCAGGAAGGTTGCAATCAATGGAGGAAATCCATTATCAATTCTCATAGAGACTACAGTGGTAGAAGACGTTATCCAAGAACCACTTTCCATAGAATTCACGAACACTTCCTTCACCACAACAATGGAGAGGAACCTCAAGAATTTTTTCATCCAAAACGAAGAAAAGGATGCTAGAATTAGAGAACTGGAAGAATAGCTCAAGCATGCAAAGAACGATGAGGGAATTCTAATAGAATTCAAGGCATGTGGTGAAAAGGTAAGGATATAGATAGAGGAGACTATTACAGATATGTATGCCCATATTCATGTCTTCCATCAGTTGGCAGCTTACATAATGGACCAACATAGTCTTGTGCAAACCAAGAACATCTAGTTCACCACCATCCAAAAAGACTTAAATGACATGAAAATATGGATCGCCGAAAATCCAGATGCTTCATCCAAGCTTCCCCACCCATCAGAGGTAGAAAGAAGAATTAATTACGCTTCCTTTAATCGATTCCATCAAGCTGGGAAGAGAGTATAAAAGGAAATGACAAGCTCACTCGCAATCTATGCACAACTCCACAAAGCCGCACAAGTCTTGACATGTAAGAGTCGTCATCCTCCCATCGAGAAGCTTGGGAAAACCATTACAATGGAGCATCTCCTCGAAAACATCCAACAAAATATAAATCAAAGATGGGAGAGAGTTGAAGCAACTATGAAGGTAAAAATTGAGTTGATGGAGGAACACCTCATCCAATCAACCAAAGTTCAAACTATGATCCAAGAATTCATGGACACCTTGGTGAGGGACATGAAGACTCTCACTGACAAATCAAATTCCAATGAAGACTCCCTCGAGGAACTCTAGTGTCGTAGATTCATATCCATCAACGATCAATATGAAGTTTGGGTAGTGTATTTGAGAGGCAAGGACACATGAATAAGACAAAATAGAAAATTCAAATTTGCTCACAATTGCTTCCTATTTTTTGTTTTTCCAACCACCATCAGCTTCGTCCTTGTTTCAACACATGTCAACAATTTAGAAGGGGAAGGTGAATAGTTTTGTAACTGATTCTTGCTTAATTCAAGAAGACACTTTCATTTCTATAATTTAAGGAAGAGGCCGGATTTTTAGACTCCCTTCAAGCATTGTACAGTCACAAACTATTTTGAGAATTAATATTGAGAATCCCTCAGGGACAATTTTTTCAGAGAGAAGAACTCTTGTAGATGATTGCTTGTTGTAAACTACTTTCAACAATCTATGTACTGTTTACATGTGATGTAAGAATGTCCTTTTTCTTAAATACTTCTTTTATGAAAATTGAAATTGTTATTGCAGCTTTGATTATTCTTTCTTATGTTTATCTTGAGATGATGAGTTGCTTATGTATGTAATTGTGTGATTTAGAATAATATGGTTATGTACCTGCATGCATGTGTTGTCTAACCTTGCTGCTTCTTAATAGCTATCCAGAAGAAGTTATTGTAGGGATTAGTTTCATTTACAACTGCTCATTTGGTTACCGTAGATGTTTTTAGCTAGGATAGGTTAGATTATATTTTTTTATGCATTTAGCTAGATTACATTTTCATTCCCATTACTTTCACAAATCATCCAAATCACCCCTCAAACCCAGTAATGGAAATCAGGCCAAAATTCAGATGGGTCTCCTAAACCAAATGGTGCATAGTCTAATTGGGACTGTGTACTAGGCAGTACCCCTTACTGTTGAAGGGAAATTTTGCCTCATCAAAAAAATTGGCACTAGAAGGAATGCCTGATTTTACATGGCTAGAAAAAATTTCTAATATACACACAATTGGTCCTCTAATAATAATCATGTCCAACTATGTTACCCTCATATATATTCTGAACATGAAATTACCTTCGAATATTCAAACCCAGCTTTGAAAGTTCTTCTGCAAGCCTTGAAGCCCATCCCGAAGCTTGGTATCTTGTCCCCAACAAGGATTTTTCTGAAACTCGTCGCATCACACGCTTGTACACCAAGTTACTTGGTAAACTACCAATGACTTCATCACTCCCTAGGAGGAGAGATAGCCATGCAATATAACTTGAGAATCAGGCCAATATTCTTGTTGACAACATAGAGGATTTGATCAAAATTGCTTTATAGGAATTACTCGTTCCCTTGAATCAAATACCTCCTGGTCCTACTCCCCCTGATTCCGAGCACAAATTTTATGGTGAAAACTCAAGATCTGAGTCTGAAGATAATGTGGGAGAAAATCAGAACAAAATTCCAGCATGGATGACCCAAGGTGCTTTAAACTTAGTTGATCCTTTGCATGAGTTTCCCAAATTTCTAGAGATACTTCACTCAAAATTCGACCTGGTAAAATCTAGCTCACCGAAAGATCATGTAAATAATTTATTTCTAGCCACTTGTCTCCTTGACGTTTATTATGAAGATGTGGTTTGTAGACTCTTTCCATACACCTTTGAAAACAAGGCTTCCACATGGTATTTCAACATACCATTTGGCTCCATAACCTACTAGAATGATTTTGAGAAGGACTTTATTGGAAAGTTTGGGGAAGAGAAAACTTTTCCATTCTTATTCAAAGAATTAGTGGTCCTAAAGATGGAAAAGAAGGAAAAAGTAAAGGAATTCAACCAATGCTTCACTACAATCCTCAACAAATTCACTATTGAAGTTACTCCTTTGGAACCCTTGGTTGTTGAATACTATACTTTGACGTTACTTCCTTCTATAGGCATGTTATTTAAATGATCTGGAAAGGTTTCCTTAGCCCAGAATTTTGAGGAAGATAAAGAAGTCGAGAAAGAATTGATTTCTTTAGACAACCACCCTGCATCTTAGGAAACCAAAGCAACTGGGAAGAAACCCTTACTCTTGACTAAACCTCCTGAAAAATAACACAAAGACCTAGACATCATGGTTAAGCTAGTAAAGAAGCTTTCAAATGAAGTAGTATATATTAATAAGAACATTGGGGAAGGGTCTTCAAAGCCTAAAAATTTCCGTCCATTCTTTAAGAGGAATGAAAACCCACCGAAGCCTCCAAAAATCCCAATTCTCACTCTAAACTTGGATGACTTTGGCATGGATAATTTTTGTTCATATCACTAGAAAAACCATTATGAGAAAGCATTCCCTCAATGGATAAACTCTATGACCTTGATCATTAACCAACTATTAGATTAGTAAGAGAACGATGATAACCAAACCAAGGAGGTAGAAATGGAAGAAACCACTCAGAAAACCACTTAGGAATCTTTCATGTTTCTATGGGATTGGTGTATAGATTCAGACAAGAAACATATTGAAGAGGTTTCCATAGGGAATACACAAGTTATAAAAGATACTTCCCAAGATTACAACCTATGCAACAAGGGTGTTTTTCCCAACACTCCTCTCCCCTCAAAAACCGTCACTACTCTTAGAAAAATAACTCCTCCCATTCCTACTCAAAAACCAAACATCCTTATATCAGTGAACAACAATAAACCCAATACTTCTCAAGCAAGAAAAACACAAAGAAAACCTAAAACTCATGCTTTGGAATATAACTTTATTGAATATATACAGAAAACCAAGGCCAACATCTCCATATACGATATCTGCGCACTTCCCTAGCAACATGATTTTATTCTTGACTCTTTAAATTCCAATGACCCTCATAAGAACACCGTTGTTTCAATGGATATCATTTATAAAGCTACTGAAACAAAGGCATAAAACAAAGATGAAATCAAATCTACTATAACTGCAACCAATATTGGCTCGCATTTGAGGTCCCAAGTCCCATTGTTTCTACTTACATTCAAAGTTTTCAATTTTAATGTGCATAACTGCTTAGCAGACTCTAGCACTTCCTCTAATTTCATGCCATACTCCATTTTCCAAAGAATAAATGTTGTCCTGAAAATGAGTACTACTAGTATCATATAGTTAGATAGATCAGATGCTAAAGTAAGAGGTGAACTTAAAGAGGTTATGATTAGGATAACATATGATCTAAGAGTCCATCAAGTCATCTATATTGTTGTTGTTGACATTCCAAAAATTTATGGTTTACTCCTGAGCAAGGACTGGTTTGTAAAACTTCAAGGTTATTTCTCCATAGATTGGTCCCACTTGAGTCTTCCATACAAAGGTAAGCCAAATCAAATCCAGGTGAACAACAAAGCTCATATGAAACATACGGTAACAAAACTTGAAGGTAAGAATGATCCCATCAGCTTCGCCCATACTGTTTTGGTAAATTAATTTTTAGAGACTAACCATGGTTGCCATGAAGTGAAATCATCTTTGATTCAAAAAAACATGCAATTCAAACTCCTTCACTGCACTCAAAATGAAGCTAATGATTGTACTATAGTAAAAGAACATAATTTTTTCTTAACTAGCTCAAATTGAGACACTAACATGTGGACTTTGTTTTTCAATGGCTCTAGATCTCAGGAAGGAGCCGGGGAAGGATGCATCCTTATCGATCCTGAACAACATAAGAATCTTATATCCTTTCATTTAAAGTTTGAATGAACCAATAATAGTGTTTAATATGAAGCCTTGGTCCAAGGCCTAAAGAAGGCCATTGACCTTAAGGTAATATTTCTTCGGGTTTTTGGTGATTCGGAGATAATTGTCCGATAGGTAAGAAACACTCTCCACTGTCTGTCTCCCCACTTAAAAGGTTATCAACATGAGGTATGGAATTTGATCTATTCTTTTGATGCATTTAATATTACTTCTATACCTCATTTTCAAAACACTTCCACAAACACTTTAGAGTATGGAACATCTAGACTCATGCCCCTTAATGACAGTTTTTATGTTCAAATCATTTTTAGGCCTTCCATACCGAACAACGTCACGAACTGGAGAGTGGTCAATAATGATACTCAAATCATGAATTTTCTTACCAATGTCGACATGTTCCAAGACTCGGTGATAGATGATGAAGTGCATGAATAGAATCTTCGGGACAGTTGGGATGAAACAAGTAATATAAAAACTAACTACATCTCGAGGAATGTGTTATTGCTTGAAAATATGTTTGATCTACTGAATAATTTCAGGTGCCTATGAATTCAAAGATGAACAAATCCACTATGGTGCACTCCCTCGTGAATCTAGGGATCCTCGAACAACAAAAAGTTTATCAATTTAGGCTCTTTCTATTTAGAGGAAGAGAAACACACATTCACATTGTTGTTTAATAAATATCGAGATGTATTTGCTTGAACATATGAAGACTTGAAAACGTATGACACCCATATTATTTAGCACGCCATTCCTATCAAAGAGGGTGTCAAACCATTCTAGTAGAAGTTGAGGAAGATACATCCGACTCTCGAATTGCTTATTTAGAAGGAATTGAATAAACTTCTAGGCACTCGAATTATCTTTAAAGTTCTTCATTCCACCTAGGTGTCCAATCTAGTTCCTATTAGCCAGAAATCAAGGGAGATTAGATTGTGTGTGGATTTCCGGCATTTAAATCAAGCTTCTGACAATGACAATTATCTAGTTCCCCCCATGAAGAAAACCTTACAAATCATCTCTTCTTCCCAAATATTTCCTCTTTTAGATGGGTTTCCTGGTTACAATTAGGTTCTTGTAGCATAACCATGCTGGTTGAAGACCACTTTTAAGTAACACATTGCATCATTCATAATTACCGTGCATCAATCATATAGTAAACAAATCTATACTAATCATGCATAAACAAAACATCCATGAACAACCACATCAACACAACACATAGAGACATATATTTTAACTTGGTTCACACAATCTGTGGGATAAGTCCACAATGTGGATGGCTTCTCAAGCCTCTCTCTCTGCAAAAACCTCTCCAAAACCTTCACTGAGGATTCTCACTCACACACAACCTAATCTCTCACTCTCAACAACATATTATTCTCCAACCCATTACATATTTATGCATCAAAATAGGGCTCAAACAAACTAATAGTTTTTTCCTTCTTTTTAGATAGCAGACTGCTTTTCCTTCTTTTGCGCCTACATGCTTCTTTTCTTTCTTGTAGATGGGTGGGGTTGTTGAATTAATAAAACGAAGGTGGAGAAATCGTATGACAATGAAGGGAGCAGCTGAGCATGGTTGCATAAATCGTTTTCTATGGCTGTTGTGGCTGTGTGAGAGATTAGGTGCGATGTGCTGGATTGTAAAACTACTCTTTTCAACTATCTCCATTAATGGTCATCAATAATGGTCATCAATAGCTTCTGGATATTTTTGAAAGAAAAAAATGTACTCTTTTCAAACATCTTCATTAATGGTCATTAATAACTTCTAGATACTTTTGGAAGATAAAAATCAAAATAACACAAGTTCGGGGACATTAGTTGGAAAGTCTGTCAAAAATTGTTAAATTCACATATTTGCGTGATTATTTCTGTATAATCAGAGTGACCAGAAGTTTTTCAGCATGCTGAATCCATTTCTGCACATTCTTACATGAAATATAGCATAAAAATTAATTCTAATATTTGTATGTTTCTATATAAAAATTGATAGGAAGCAAGGAAGATAAAAAAAAATATGTAGTGAGAATGTAGGTAATGTGAGAAACATGGCCAAATTTTAATGAGGTCATACCACTTGGTAGAACAGACTAGGAATTTACCTATATGTGTGTACATTGTTTATACCACCATCCTATCAAACATTATAAAACAAAAAAACAAAGGAAATAGTCATGTCTTACCATATAAATAAAATGTTGCTAAATATCTAAGAATGTTAATTTTCCACTAAATAATATGTGGATATGAAATATTTGTTTCACTCTAATGCACTTTGGTCAAACCATGGAACTCTTTTCTAAGCACACAAATAAATACATTTTTGTTTACTTTAAAAAAAACTAAAAAGTAGCTTAGAGGAAGTTTATAGATGAAAATGCAACATTATGATCACGGGCTTGTTGCTAGAAGCTTGGAATATGATGTTCCCATCTTCAATTTGCTCCTCCGTTGCATATTCCACATAGTCTTGGGGTCCTCAATGGATATTTCTTGACCCATTTTCGACAATTTGTTTCTCATATTTTCTTCTCACAAACTCGACCACTAACATCTTTTCATTAGCATCCTCCAACTCCAGTGTTAAATTAAGACCATTCGAAATCAAAACCCTAAACATGAATTTGTTCTACTCTTATGTTCAAGCTTGGGATTCTTCCTAGTAAACTCCAAGGTATCCCTCGCTCTTGGTAGAATATTATACCATATTTGACACTATAGAAAACAAACTTGTTTCACCAAGCATCAACACCTTTCCTTTTTCTTGCAGTTTTGCTCGTAAAGTCATTTTTAAACCAAGAAAATGGGACCCCTCCTTCTCCTTGAGAACCTCTTGACTGGTTGAGAAGAGCTACCTCGACTTCTTCATCTTTCTTAAAGTATTCTCATCCCCCTTTAATCAAGTTGCTTTTTCTTGCAAGTCGGTTTGGTTTTTGGTTTAACACTTGGACATTTTAAGAGACAATTTTTGGCATATTGGAGGAGTTCCCATGAACTCTTCCGATACATCGGAGAAGTGCACTTGATGGTCTCCGGTACACACTGGTGGACTCCCCCCAATGTTTCTAAAAATCGAACCTTCTCATCGAACAAGGTGTCATAATCTTCTTCGATATAACTGGAGAAGTTCCCATCATGCTTGTTGGTGCAACTGGAGGTGTTCCGAAAAAGTCCTCTGATACATCAAACTCTTTGTCGACACATTTTCCATTACCCTCTCCGGTGCAATTGAAGGATTTCCACGAACTCTGTCGGTGCGACCGGAGGAATTCCGAACATATTTGCTGACAAGGTTAACTTTAACGCTGGTCTCGTTCCTCCAACCTCCTCCGATGTCTCGAATTTCACGCCGAGTCTATAAAAGAGCGCTCCCCATCTGTCTTTTTTTATCATTTTTTTATCATCGAGTAAGAGGGGAAGCACCAAGCATTTGATCAACAAGCTACCCGACTTGAGAAAGCATCCATCTTCCAGCAAAGCATCCTTCACATCCATGTGTCATCAATTGAAGGGTAGATCCTAAAACCTTACCTCATTTTTCATTCATATATTCTTCGTGGTTAGGGTTAGGCTTCTTTCCAGTAGACTAGTACTGCATTTAACCCTTTTCTTCTCTTACTCTCTTCAGACTTACTTCGACCCTAGATCAACTCTTCTTTCCACCTTCATCACCTAATATATCATTTTTGGGCGCCTCGGCTCCATGCATAGGAAGCCCTTCCACCTTGCTTCAAGATATGAACGACATGTTCATTTTTATCCTGGACATAATCCCCATCTCCAAACCAAGCCGCACAGAATTAAAACCTAACCCTCTTATCGATCTACCCACGACGATCCCAAACTGAGAAAAATATGGGTTTCACATCCATATTGGAAGGGTTTCAGTTAAACCTAAGCACATGAACAGTCTTCCCCGAGATCATATCGATCTCTAACCGTTTTTCATCCCCGATCCTTAGGCATTGTTTTCCAAACTTCACATATCAACAAGGTTGTTATTAATGCCTTCGAAAATAGTCAGTGAGGTTGTCACGGTGAACGTCGAAACCATCAGTCCTACAAATAATTCTATCGATATGTCGACCACTTTGTTACAATTTCCTCCGGTCATTAACTTTCCCGTCAACGGAGTTCTTAACATAATCATTGGTCGCCTCTTCCCCATTTCGGCATAGTTCTTAACAACCTCATCAGTCCCCACTCTTCTATTTCAATGGACTTTCTCGCAACTGCTTCAATGCTTCCGTAGTTATCCTAGTGTAGTTTGTACCAACATTGCTGGTACATCGCCTTTCCATATCGGTGTAGTTGTCATCAATTGTGTTGACTCTCCTTTCCTCATCATCTAGGTTAACAACAACTGCACCAATTCACCTGGACTCTTCCCAAAACTAAGATGAACTTCCTCAAAACTCTCACCATGTCTTCCATCATCATATCTTCCTCGGACAATGACTTTTCTCCTAATATTGGAACAAACATTTCTTCAGACATGGAGACATGGACACAGGTATACATTGGCGGATTTATCTTTCACATCTCGTTACTACTTGAATGCTCAAAATTTTATATGATAACATGAACTTATGCTTCATGTATGCTTTCTTTCCATCTTTTTATTATTTTTTTGATATATTGTTGATGAACATGTTTACCGTAGATTCAGACCTCACAAGAAACATGCAATAAAAGTACTCATGACAAGGCTTCTAGAAGCGAAAGTTGACAGGAAGAAGAGCGTGAAACCCAATGGAATTCTAAGATGATAATACATGACTCTTAGAGAAAGGGCGAACTTCACTCAAATGGGGTGAAGTTTTCCAGAAGTTCAAGAAGCAAAAGTTCCCCGTAGAGCCTGAAGATCAAGACAAGCTCTAGATCTTTAAAAACATTTGGAAGTCAAGATTGCATAGTGTAGTGTTTCATGCAGTTGCTTTTCTTTGTGCAGACATGATCTCATGGAACCTTACGCACGTGGACCTCAACAAACGGTACATACTAAATACTGAGGGGAAACCCATATCATCATTCCAGGCAGCTGGCATAGCCCAGTACTACCACTTGGAAAAGGGAATTTGGTCACTAGATGATGAACTCATCAAAATGTTCCCTTACAAGGCGAAGGATCTATTCAAAATATGGTACAAGCCAGATAAAATGTCCAAGCTCAGATCGTCTAGTGAGTGTCCAACTAGTTCGCTAAGAATACCATACTAGTACATCGTAGCGATGCTATACATACTATATGGGGAGGAATATGCATCAAAACTCACTTTGTCCATGTTTCCCTTGATATATTATTGTGCTAATGTGGGGTCATATTTTAATTGGGCCGACATCATATCAACATCCCTAATAGATTCCATCATATCCATTAAGGAGACCCTCTCATTAAATTCCCAAGATTTCACATGTCCTCTTACCTACTAGATATGATGTGAATGTGCCATCAATATCGCAAGATAGGTTGGGCCTAGAAGCCAACCGACCCCCCTGTACATATCTACTGCAAGGTGATATGGGAGCACAAATATAGGATTGAGTATCACATGATTTGTGATCACTTCTTGGAATCTCTACGAGATCATATTCATCTCACCCTCTCCATGTATTTCAGATAAAGCATTGGCAATAATCTGAAAGATTGGAGATTGGTACCTCATGGAGCATAAAACTTACATAAGCATATATGAAGCTACCAAATGTCCCCAGACATTTGCAACGACGCCTCACCTATGGACACTAACATCCTGGAAACATCAACATGAGTTCCCAATGATCGCCTTCAATTCGATGGAATGGAATTGGGGCTTCACACACCTTACAAGCCCAACAAAGTGGAGAACTTGAAGAAGTTCACATTTAACAAAGCAACTGGAATAATTGTGCAACAACAAATCAGGAAGTCTCCAATCACTAGAGGCAATCCATTATCATCCTCATAGAGACTACAGTGGTAGAAGACATTATCCAAGAACCACTTTCCATAACATCCATCGACACTTCCTTCACCACAACAATGGAGAGGAAACTCAAGAATTTGTTCATCCAAAATGAAGAAAATGATGCTAAAATTGGAGAACTGGAAGAATAGCTTAGGCATGCAAAGAACGATGAGGGAATTCTAAGAGAATTGAAGGCATGTGATGAAAAGGTAAGGAAAGAGCTTTATGAGATTATTACATATATGTATGCCCATATTCATGTCTTCCATTAGTTGACAAATGACATAATGGACCAACATAGTCATGTGCAAACCAAGAACATCCAGTTCACCACCATCCAAGAAGACTTAAATGACATGAAAATATGGATCGTCAAAAATCTGGATGCTTCAGCTGAGCTTCCCCACCCCTCATAGTTAGAAATAAGAATTGACTACACTTCCTTTAATCGATGCCATCAAGTTGGGAAGAGAGTAGAAAAGGAAACGACAAGCGCGCTCACAATCTGTGCGCAACTCCACAAATCCGCACAAATCTTGACACATAAGAGTCGTCATCCTCCCATCGAGGAGCTTGGGGAAACTATTATAATGGAGCATATCCTCGAAAACATCCAACAAAATATAAATCAAATATGGGAGAGAGTTGAAGCAACTACGAAGGTAAAAATTGAGTTGATGGAGGAACATCTCATCCAATCAACCAAAGTTCAAACTATGATCCAAGTATTCATGGACACCCTGGTGAGGGACATGAAGACTCTCACTGACAAATCAACCTCCCACGAAGACTCCCTTGAGGAACTCTTGTATCATATATTCATATCCATCAATGATAAATATGAAGTTTGGGTAGTGTATTTGAGAGACAAGGACACATGAATAAGACAAAATAGAAAATTCAAATTTGCTCACAATTGCTTCTTATTTTTATTTTTTTCCAACCGCCATCAACTTCGGCCTTATTTCAACACATGTCAGCAATTCAAAAGGGGAAGGTGAATATTTTTTTAATTGCTTCTTGCTTAATTCAAGAAGACACTTTCATTTTTATAAAGAAAGGAAGAGGCCCATTTTTTAAAGGCTCTTCAAGCATTGTACATTCACAAACTATTTTGAGAATTAATATTGAGAAGCCCTTAGGGACAATTTTGTCAGAGAGAAAAAGTCTTGTAGATGGTTTCTTGTTGTAAACTACTTTCAACAAACTGTGTACTCTTTACATGTGTTGTAAAAATGTCCTTTTTCTTAAATACTTCTCTTATGAAAATTGAAATCGTTATTGCATCTTTGCTTATTCTTTCTTATGTTTGTCTTGAGATGACGAGTTGCTTATGTATGTAATTGTGTGATTTAGAATAATTTGGTTATGTACCTACATGCATGTGTTGTCTAACCGTGTTGCTTCTTAATAACTATCTGGAAGAAGTTATTTGCAGGGATTAGTTTCATTTACAACTGTTCATTTGGTTACCATAGATGCTTTTAGCTAGGATATGTTAGATTATATTTTTTATGCATTTAGTTATATTACATTTTCATTCCCATTGCATTCAAAAATCATCCAAATCACCCCTCAAAACCAGTAATGGAAGTCAGGCCAAAATTCAGATGGGTCTCTTAAACCAAACGGTGCATAGTCTAATTGGAACCGTGTATTGGAGAGTACCCCTTAATGTTGAAGGGAAATTTTGCCTCATCAACAAAATTGGCACTAGAAGGAGTGCCTGATTTTACATGGCTAGAAAAAATTTACGATATATGCACAACTAGTCCTCTAATAATAATCATGTCCATCTATGCTTCCCTCATATATATTCTGAACATGAAATTACCTTTGAAGTTTCAAACCCAGCTTTGAAAGTGCTTCTGTGAGCCCTGAAGCCCAGCTCGAAGCTTGGTATCCTGTCCCCAACAAGGATTTTTATGAAACTCATCGCATCACATGCTTGTACACCAAGTTACTTGGTCAACTACCAACGACTTCATCACTCCCTAGGAGGAGAGGTACCCATGTAAGATGACCTGAGAATCGGGTCAGTATTATTGTTGATTGCATAGAGGATTTGATCAAAATTGCTTGACAGGAATTACCCATTCCCTTGAATCAAATACCTCATGGTCCTACTCCCCCCGATTTTGAGCAGAAATTTTATAGTGAACACTCAAGATATGAGCTTGAAGATAGTGTGGGACAAAATTAGAACAAAATTCCACCATGGATGTCCCAAGGTGCTTTAAAATTAGTTGATCCTTTTCATGAGTTTCCCAAATGTCTAGAGAGACTTCTCTCAAAATTCGACCTAGACAAATCAAGCTCACCGGAAGATCATGTAAATAATTTCTTTCTAGCCACTCATCTCCTTGATGTTCATTATGAAGATGTGGTTTGCAGACTCTTTCCATACACCTTTTAAAACAAGGCTTCCACATGGTATTTCAACATACCATTTAGCTCCATAACCTACTGGAATGATTTTGAGAAGGCCTTTATTGGAAAATTTGGGGAAGAGAAAATGTATGCATCCTTATTCAAAGAATTTGTGGTCCTAAAGATGGAAAAGAAGGAAAAAGTAAAGGAATTCAACCAATGCTTCACTACAATCCTCAACAAATTCACTATTGAAGCTACTCCTTCGGAACCCTTGGTTGTTGAAAACTATACTTCGACATTACTTCCCTCTATAGGCATGTTCGTTAAATGAGCTGGAAAGGTTTCTTTAGCCCATAATTTTGAGGAATATATAGAAGTCGAGAAATAATTGCTTTCTTTATACAACCACTCTACATCTTAGGAAACCAAAGTGGTTGAGAAGAAACCCTTACTCTTGACTAAACCTCCTGAGAAAGAATGAAAAGACCTAGATATCATGGCTAAGCTAGTAAAGAATCTTTCAAATGAAGTAGTATATATTAATAAGAACGTTGGGGAAGGTTCTTCAAAGCCTAAAACTTTTCATACATTCTTTAAGAGGAATAAAAACCCATCGAAGCCTCTAGAAATCCCAAGTCTCTCTCTAAACTTGGATGACTTTGGCATGGATAATTTTTGTTCATATCACTAGAAAAACCATTATGAGAAAACATGTCCTCAATGGATAAACTCTATGACCTTGGTCATTAACCAACTATTAGATCAATAAGAGAACGATGATAACCAAACCAAGGAAGCAAAAATGGAAGAAACCACTGAGAAAACCACTTAGGAATCTTCCATGTTTCTATGGGATTGGTGTATAGATTCAAACAAGTAACATATTGAAGAGGTTTCCATAGGGGATACACAAGTTATAAAATATACTTCCCAATATTACAACTTACGCCAAAAGGGTGTTGTTCCCAACACTCCTCTCCCCTCGAAAACCATCACTACTCTCAGAAAAATAAATCCTCCCATTCCTACTCAAAAACCAAACATCCTTATATCAGCTAACAACAACAAACCCAATACTTCTCAAGCAAGAAAAACACCAAGCAAACCTAAAACTCATGCTTTGGAATATAACATTATTGAAGATATACAGAAAACCAAGGCCAACATCTCCCTGTATGACATATGCGCACTTCCCTAGCAACATGATCTTATTCTTGACTCTTTAAATTCCAATGACCCTCATAAGAAGACAATTGTTGAATGGATATCATTTATAAAACTACTGAAGAAAAGGAAGAAAACAAAGATGAAATTAAATATTCTATAAATGCAGCCAATATAGGCTCACATTTGAGGTCCCAGGTCCCACCCTTTCTACTTACATTCAAAGTTTTCAATTTTAATGTGCATAACTGTTTAGCAGACTCTGGCGCTTCCTTTAATATCATGCCATACCCGATTTTCCAAAGAATAAATGTTGTCTCGAAAATGAGTACTACTAGTATCATACCATTAGATAGATCATATGTTAAAGTAAGAGGTTAACTTAAATACGTTATGAATAGGATAGCATATGATCCGAGATTCCATCAAGTCATTGATATTGTTGTTTCACATATGTTTTTCGGATTATCCACAGTTGGTATCATTTCGTCGTCGATGTTTCGAATCCGAATCAGGATTCATCATCAGGACTAATCGTCGAGTTAGAGCTAGCTGATCGTCATCAATTAATACTATAAATGAAGGACAATTAAAGTTATTTAAATTGAGTCGGTTGTCTTTATTTTCAGAATATAATTTAATTTAATAAAAGAGACTTAATATTAATGGGATTTAAATTAGGGTTTTGCGAAAAAAGCTACTGTGTATAAATATAAAAACTAGGTTAAATGAGGCTTTATATTATTTGTTTAGGGTTTTAGGTAATTTGTTAGGTTTTACTCTTACTTAGTTATTTAATAGTAGTGGTTTTATTTTAGTTATTTATTTGTTTTTAGGGTTTAGTTATTTAGGTTTTTACTTTTAATTAATTATTTAGTAGTGTTAGTGTAACTGTAGTGGGGTTATTCGTGGTTAATCTTAATAACATAGGATAACAATGTGTATTAATATCGAGGATTACCTATTTAGTTATTTTATTTAAACACTTGTTTTTAGTTATATTTACTTAATATAATTGATAGTGTTATAAGTTAGTGGTAATAATATCTAGTGAGGGTATTAGGGTTTGTAAAAGGATTAGGGTTTAAATTAATAAGTGTATTGTCTAGTGAGGGTATAAGGGTGTGTAAAGGATTAGGGTTTAATTAATAAAGTGTGTAGTGACAAGTTTTTTAATAAGAATTTTAATAGTAGTATTAGGACTGGATAGACCCCTAAACCTATTCAATTTAAACCAAAACAAGTGGGAAAATAAAAGTTCAGTGTCAAACCTGATTTGTCCCAGGATGTTCCTTTAATTGGTTGATTAATGGGTGCCAAAAGCTACTTACCTCTAGGCCACCGTCTCTGTTCATGTTGTTGGGGTGCTTGATTATTTCTATGGCTTCTCTTAAGCGTCTTTTGTAGTAGTGACCCTCTTTTGCTAGTATCTTGGTACCCTCAAGGCAAACATGATGTTTGGTTTTGTGGGAGTGTTCTGCTAAGGCAGAGGTACGGGTATGTTCCTTTCTAATGTCTGCTTCGTGTTCCTTAATCCTTACCTGGAATGATCGTCTAGTTTCACCAATGTAACATTTCCCACATGAACATGACACTTTGTAGATGCCTTTCTCTTGTCGGTTGTCTGTAGGGTCCTTTACAGACTTCATTCTTTGTCTGATAGTGATTAGGGGTTTGAAAGAGGTCATAATTTCTTTTCTTCTTAAAACCTTGGCAATCTTGTCTGTGACACCTCGAATGTAGGGAAGAAAGGCTCTATTGTTTGAGGTTTGATCATTCTGTATATGAGTCCTCCTTTATTTATTATCCATTGCCTTCTTGATGTCCCTATCTCTATATCCAATGTTATTGAAGACCTTAGTTAAGTGGTCTATTTCTTCTTTGAGATGTTCCTTGTCAGAAATTCTTCTTGCCCTTGTGGCCATGGTGTTGAGAACCCCCATTTTTTGGGAGGGGTGGTGGTGGTATTCGACGTGAAGGTAGTTGTCTGTGTGAGTTTTCTTCCTAAAAACTTTGTGCCCAAGTGTACCATCCTGTTTCCTAGTTATAAGCACATCTAGGAAGGGTATGCTATTGTTATCTTCTAGTTCCATGGTGAATTTAATGTCTTCGGAAATCCCATTGAGGTGCTCAAATAATTTGTCCAGTTCTTCTTTTCCATGAGGCCATATGATGTTGGTGTTGTCCACATACCTTTTCCATCTGGATGGTATGAGGGGGTATGTTTCAAGGGCATTTTTCTCAATTTTTTCCATGTAGAGGTTGGCTAAAATTGGGGATAAAGGGGATCCCATGGCTACTCCGCTTGTTTGTTCGAAAAACTCTCCTTGGATGCTGAAGAAAGTTGATTTTAGACACACTTCTGCTAGTCTAGTTGTTTGCGGGTCTGCTACCTCCTTTATGACTTGAATGGCCTCATTCAGTGGGATCTTAGTAAAAAGTGACACTACATGAAAGCTAATGAGAATATCCTTTGAATCAATTTTCTCCTCTTTTATGAGTTCCACGAAGTCTCTTGAATCCTTGATGTAGGAGTCTGTTTTGCCGACTAGTGGTCTTAGGATTCCTGCCACGTATCTGGCTAGTTCATAGGTTGGGGAACCGATTGTGTTGACGATTGGTCTTAGAGGGGTTCCTTCCTTGTGGATCTTAGGGAGTCCATAAATTCTAGGGGTATTTTGGCAGCTTGGGGTTAATCGTTTGTTCATCAATTCGTCGAGGTTGGAGACTTTAATGGCCTTCTTGACTTCTTTGATGACCATGGATATAGGGTTGTTGTCTAGCTTCTTGTAACTACCAGTAGTGGTGAGATGCTCCATCATTTTGGTGTTGTAGTCTGTTTTGTTCATAACTACTGTAGCCCCTCCTTTATCAGCTTTAAGAATTACAATGTTTTCATTGTTTCTTAGGTTCTTAATTGCTTCTTGGTCCTTTTTGCTGATGCTATTTTTAGGTGGTTTTGCATTCCTGAGGACCATGGTGCAGTCTTGCCTAATGGCATATTTATCTTCTTCATTGATATTTTTAATACTACCTTCTATGCTGCAGACTATGTTTTCAACTGGAACGGTCTTTGGAGCAATGGCGAACCCTAATCCTTTCTTTAGGATATTAATTTCTTCCTTGCTAAGATCCAGGATGGACAGGTTAACTACTTTCCTGTCATCATTCAATGTGGATTTATCACTATCATTGGCGTTATCTTTGTTGCTTGCCGCATCATCATTTGCTGTGGCTTTATCACTGTCACCGGCGTTATCTTTGTTGCCTGCCACGTCCCTTTTTGCTGTTAGACTTCTTAATTTACATGCGTGGTGTTCTACGGCTTTGCGTCCTTCTCCGTCTTCCTTCAACGCAGCACTCGAATACATTACTGTCCAAAGGTCCATACGAATTTCGTGCGTGAGCTGTAGGTAAAGTTTCAGTGCGTTTTTTGATAGAGCGTTTAGTGCTGCGCGCGTTCTCCTTAATTCTCCCCGGATTAGGGCACGACTGAGTCGTTCAAAGGCTTTGTGGTTCCATCTGCTACAAAATTTGTGACTGATGAGGGAAAAAATCGGGGTTAGGTTATTGTATCTGCATTTTTTAAGGAAATTGAGATCAGCAGCTCGTCTAACAATTTTGATCCGTAGTTTTTCCAGTAAATGGAAATTGTTCCAGGTTTCCCTTCCGTACAGGGAAGATATTGTTGTTTTTAAGTTTCTGTGGTGAGGAGTTTCACATATGTTTTTCGGATTATCCACAGTTGGTATCATTTCGTCCTCGACGTTTTGAATCTGAATCAGGATTCATCATCAGGACTAATCGTCCTGATGATGAATCCTGATTCGGATTCATCATCAGGACTAATCGTCCTGAACATCTCAAATAAGAAATAGACCACTTAACTAAGGTCTTCAAGAACATTGGATATAGAGATAGGGACATCAAGAAGGCAATGGATAAGAAAGAAAGGAGGACTCGTATATAGAATGATCAAACCTCAAACAGTAGAGCCTTTTTTCCCTACATTCGAGGTGTCACAGACAAGATTGCCAAGGTTTTAAGAAGAAAAGAAATTATGACCTCTTTCAAACCCCTAATCACTATCAGACACAGAATGAAGTCTGTAAAGGACTCTACAAACAACCGACAAGAGAAAGGCATCTACAAAGTGTCATGTTCATGTGGGAAATGTTACATTGGTGAAACTGGACGATCATTCCAGGTAAGGATTAAGGAACACGAAGCAGACATTAG
>JZKD02S1935172.1:46814-64253 GCA_000966675.3 Picea glauca | reverse complement strand
TCAAAGACACTAGGCTTCTTATGTTGTCTGTTGAAGAAAGATCAATATCCCGATGTTTCTTACATGCCCAAGTGATAGGTCCTAAACCAAGGATGAAAACATAAGATGCAATAGAATTTCGATCATTAGGGTCATCAACCCAATTTGAATCAATGAAACCAACCAATAAAGGAGTCCCCCATAAGTTTTAATGTATCCCGAACTGAACTATACCCCAGACATATCGAAGTATCCTTTTAGTTATTTTTCCAATTGCTTTCATGGGGTGTTTTCATATACCAGGAAACGAGACCAACAAAAAAGGAAATATTAGGACAAGTATGAGTCAAATATAAGAGGCTACCAACTAATTAACAGTACAAAGTGGCATCAACTTTGGGAGAAGTACAAGTGGTAACAAGTTTGACCCTAGACTAGAAGGAAGAAGGGGCTATTTTAGAATATTCCATGTGAAAGAAACGAAGAAGGTCACAAGCGTACTTAGAATAGGAAAAAAAATTCCTTCCTTCATTTGCAAAACTTGGAGGGCAAGGAATGAGTGCAAATAGCCTAAGTCTGTCATTTCAAATTTCTTCTTAGGGATGGTTTTCACATGGTTTAAAAGTTTAGGGTCACTACCAGTGAGGTTAAGAACATCAACATAAAGAACAAGTATTATGAGATGGCTTCCTACTTTCTTGGTATATACATTAAGGTTAAAATGGCATATAGAAGAGCCGACATCGAGAATAAAGCTATCCACTTTGGCATACTAATCTCGAGGAGCTTGCTTAAGACCATAAATATATTTATTAAAGAGACAAAAAAGGATGGAGTTAGTATGGACATATCCAGGAGGTTGTTCCATGCATATTTATCCTTGAAAATCCCCATGCAAGAAGGTTGATTTGACAACCATCTAATGGAACTCCCATTTATCTGAGGCTACAAGGGATAAAACAAGGAGAATGGAATTCATTTTGGTGACGGGGGGAAAATGTTTCATTATAGTCAATGCCTTGAACTTGAGAGAACCCTTTATCAACTTATCAAGTCTTATGTCTTTCAACACTTGCATTTGATTCATACTTAGTTATGTACACCCATTTACATCTGACAAGTTTTATTCCTTTTGGAAGAGGTACAAGATCGCAAGTATTGTTCGTCATTAAAGAGAAATACTCTTCATTCATTGTTGTGTCCCAATATATATGACCTGAAGCTTCTGCAAATGTCTCTGGATCACGAGCCTCTGAAACTTGATCCAAAAGAGAAGAGGTTCATTGGAATTGTGAATGTTTTCAACGCTAATATGAAGGATCATCAAAAATATTGCCAACTACTTCTCGAATTGAGAAGACTCATTTGGGAAGTTGTGGTGTTGGTGCATGTTCATGTTCAATGGACTCATCTGGAGGAAGCTGAGCATGAAGAGGTGCATTTTCATCCTCACTGTCATCATATGAAGAGGAAGAAACAAGAATATGAACAAAATATGGCACAAACACTGAAGATGTCTCTTAGGTCGTAGATGGCACAAACACCAAATTAGGCTCATTGGCCAAGAGATTTTCATCAAATTTAACATCTCTTCTAAAAATAATTTCACTAGAATGAGATTGAAGAAGTCTGTAACCTTTGACATCTTTAGAATAACCAACAAAAATGCACTTCTCAATTTTAGGATGTAAAGCTTTCATGTTCTCATTAGGAATGTGAACCCATGCTACACTGCTAAATACACAAAAGTGGCTTACATTTGGCTTAATTTTATTCCATGCTTCTTTCAATGTTATATTTTTTAGAGACTTTGTGGGAATGTGATTTACTATGTAATTTCCACAACTAATGGCTTCCTCCCTATAATTAAGACTTAATCCCTTAGATTGGATCATACAATTAGCCATTTCTTTTAATGTGTGATTATTTCACTTAGAAACACCATTTTTTTGTGGTGTATATGGAAAAATATTTTGCATTTGGATTCCCTGTGCAATGAAGTAACCTGTAAAATTGGTGTTCACATATTCACCTCCATTATTTGTTCTTAACCATTGAAGTTGATGTCCAGATTGGTTTTATACAAAGGCCTTGTAGGCAAAAAAATTGTCAAACACTTTTCTCTTAAGTTTTAAGAAGTAAACCCAAGTGCCTCTCGAGAAGTCATCAACCAAAGTTAAGAAATACTTGTACCCAGAAAAAGAAGGAGAAGAAAGTGTGTTGGTGCAAAATTGGAGACCTGGGTTCTCGGAAGTTACCAACAAAAGTACCATTGTAGTATATTTTCTCTGACATATTCAACCTTCCACAAGGGAAGGAGGTCTCACCCAAAGTGCAACCAAGACTTTGTGTGATAAAGTAAATTACAGAGGACACATCATCAGATCTGACATATCATAGATCTTATTATACTTAATTGGGATAGATCCTATTATCCTAAGTCTAAACGTGATTAGGCATTCAAGAACCCATGTTGTGCAACCTACAGATAAGTACATACATGAAAAAAGTGTGTTAAATAGTGTTGTATATGACAATTACACCTCATAGAACAAGTTACACAGGAAGAAGATCAAGCATTCATCCATAACATAACAAAATTTGTATGCTCGAATACTCCTCTCTATATTTTTATATCTCAGATGAAATACCCCTAGGCCGATTCACATGTGTAAATATCAATCTAACTGCACTTTACTTATAAGATGGTGAGCTGAAGTAATAAGTTTTTTGGTTTGATTCTGCACGTATTAAGTTAGATCATGTTGGCATAGGGGTAGAACCGAGGTTCAACGCTACAACAACGCACCAACAAAACCCTAACTACCGGCCCTTTCGACAACAACTGCGAAGCAGATGAAGTCTCACTCGAGGTAGAGGTAGGGGTGGTTGCAAGACTCAGGTGTCTGTAACCTTAGCTGGGACACAAATCTGTGATTACAACACTTAGCAAGCACTTAGCATATATCATTCATCACTATTCAACCTTTATTATACTTCACATATGGCATAGAGCATCGCAACATTCACTTAGATCTAAGATATTTCAACACTTAGCAACAGTAAAACAGATCAGATCCTGGAGATTAGCACTAAGCATCTTCATACATGTTATATATAACATACATACATCTAAGAATCACAAAGAAGAAGAGATCTATCTATCAAGCACTTAGTAAAATAGGAATAAACACATCAGTCCAGCACAAAGCATAACACACAGATTTACGTGGTTCACCCTCACCCTGGGGCTACGTCCACCGACTCTTCTTCTTTATTAGCTTCAGTCAATCAGGTTACAACACAGAGCTATCAAAAATCCAACTCCGCATAGGACAGGAGATCTGCGCGCACCTCACCAAATCCTCCTTCCTCTAGTAGATCCAGCACAGAGCTTCCTTACGATCTGTGCACTCAGCACTTACAACACTTGCACTCAACTCTGCAAGTCAATCACATACATCACTTCTAGCACTAAGCCTATTAACCACTTAGTCTCTCTTTTACATCACCTAGCTACTTATTTATACATTACAAAAGTGGGCCTAAGCGTGGGTAAACCCACGGGCCAACATCCCTTTCCCATTACATTATACCAAAAACCCAAAAAGGACCCATAGTGGGCCAAGATCCCATGATCTCTGCTTCGTCTTGTGCACCTTCTTTGACTGGCTGTCGAAGTCCCAAAAATGGTCAAATATGACCAAGTATCTCCCAAAACTTGGTCAAGGGCCAATAGGCCCCCAACACTCACCTGTGACTCGTCCCAAATCACTCAGGTCTGTTTAGTTCTTCTTCAAAGGCTTCGAGATTGGCTCGAGCTGCTTCGACCTGCTGTTGTGTCATGACCTCTTGCTCGGTGAATTCTTGGATGAGTTTGTTATTCACCTGCCCTTCTAGGAATTGTTCTACTGAATTCACGACCTGCTCCAACTCTGTTCCTTGGCTCTCAATCTCTGTAAATAACTGACATGTCGTATCCTGGATAGGTTGAAGTCATTGGCTGACTTCCATAACCTTGCCTTGAATTGTATGTATCTGCTGCTAGGTGGTGCATTGTTCATGGAACCTCTTCATTCTTTCTACAACTGATAGAGCCTTCAGCTACGTCTGAAGTGTATCTACATGCTGCTTCGCCTCTTGGAGCTGCAACTCCAATTTATGCAATTCTTGGTTCTCATTTAGGTTCTCATATATCTGCATACTTCTGCTACTTAACTATTTTCATTCCTCAGTGAGTGCTTTAATCCTTTCTACTATGCTCTAGGCAGTCATTTCTCACTTGTCCTGCTCTTCTTGCGGGGTACTTGGTATGGTCTGAAGCTCTAAGTCCATGACTCTTTGTTGAAGTTGTTGAATAACTTCAACAAGCTTCATCACTTGGCATTCTAAGGGTTCTTTTGCCTTCTGCTCTAAGCCGGCCACAGAGCAAAATGATTTGTTGACTGCTTCTTTAATCCTGATCTTCTTCGCGAGCAATTTCTCTTTCTCTTTTTGGATCTTCGCTCTGTCTTTTTCAAATTTCACTTGGAGAGCGTCCTTCTCTTGTTGCGTAGCTCGGCGTTGCTCGATGATTTCCTCTTGTGCTTGTTTTAAGGCCTGGGTGGCCTGCGCTTTTTCTTTCTATGATTTTTGAAGGCGTACTTCGACTGAGTCAGCAATCTTGTGGATTTGAACTGGTTCATCTCCCTCTTCTGTTGTTCCTTTTGGCAGGGGTGCAGTGGAGACTACCCGGCTAGACTGAAGGGCTTTCTGTACTCCTTGGAGCTTGATCTCAATTCTGTTGTACATTGTCTCTTGCTTAGCTTCCTGCTTTTCTGTTATCTCTTCTATATCTTCATTCATAGCTGTGATGAGGAAACTGAAGTCATCTGGAGTGAGCGTGGTCTACAGTTTAGTTACGAGTGCTTTCGATTTCTTCTGGGAGGAAGGTTTCAGAGGTGAACTTTTCCTTTTCTTTATGAGTTCTACTTCGTCTCCTGGCCTCTTTTCAACTTCTTTTAAGTCTTCGTCATTACCTTTTTGCTTTGGTGTAATATATGTGGTCCTTACAGATATGCTGTCTATATATTGGATTTCCTCATCCTTCTTCATCTTCATTGTTTTCTTCATCTTACTGGGACCAAGTGTATCCTGTGCATCTTCTGGGTTGTTGATGTCAGACATTTCTTCGGGGTCTGCTGAAACAAGGAGGTCCACTGACCATTCCTTGGTGATTTCCTCCATGTCTTCTTCTATCAGCTTATAATAAGACTAAAGTTGTTCCTTGTGCTCATCAATGCGTGCTATAATATATATGAAATGGCAGTCTGCGAAGAACTTCATCAAAGGTCTAAACCTATGGAGGGTATTCGGGGTTATCCGAGGCTCACACTGGATGTCGTGTTTCAACTGGTTATAGTAGGTATGGAAGACGACATTTGATTGCCATTGCTTGTTCATGTCACTAGAATACCATAATGTGTTGAACTTTGCGTCCAAGGGCTCAAAAGGGTCGATGTCCAGGAAGGTTGCACCTTCTGGTAGCTCCCATGCAACGAAAGCTATAAGTATCAAGAGCCAACTAAAATGGAATTCATGCCCCTGATCCTGGGCTTCTCTGTAGTCAATCTCTAGTTGATTCACCAGGTACTTCACCCAGTTCATCTATAAAGCCAGATACTTGCGAGGTCGACTACAAAGTCGGATACTTGCATGGGTCGATTCTTACGTACCAATTTCCCTGCAATTAGTTGACATGCGAGGTGCACTGCGCCACTTTCAATAGAAGCTACCTTGTAGCCTCACGCGCGTTTCTCAACATCGCCATAATATTCTTTGATCTTCTAAGAAAGAGAGCGATCTGTGGTCTTTCTAGGATAGTAATCATGGGGATGAGGGCCCTGCATGCTAAGACCTGTGATCCTATTGATCAGCATTGGATCAACTGTGATGCGGCGGTTCAACCAAAGGTATCCTTCGTGGTAGCTCGCTAGGAGTAGCTTGACACAGGAATTGACTTCCTAGTGTCATCTGAAATGCAGGATCTTCATGATGTTCAATAGAGTGGACTGCACGAGGTCCATAGTCCACTGCTGAGGGACGATCTTCGAGTTCTTTCCCTTAGTTCTGTTTAGGTAATTGTATGGGGAAAGCATGCTGTAAACTTTACGATCCCCCAGGTTGAAGTTACTGAACTTCAATGCTGCAATCTTGCCCTGATCTACACGGACTGCGCGTACCCCTTTCGGCAGGTATGTAGTGACTAGAGTGTACTCAAAGTCTCTAGGCACACTATCTCTATTGATCGCACCGCTCAGAGGTGGTATGTAAGCAGGTAGGATGGATGGAACCAACTTCATGTTGGCCATATTGTCTTTATGTTTGGTTCTTCTTTCTACACTGACTCGAGATGTTCCTGCTTGAGCAGTCGACGAGGAGGCTTGCACTCCTCTCGTTGATGATGCCTGTAAACCTGTAGACAATCCTATTTCCGACATGACTCTTTCGGTTTTGAGGCTAGCGAGTACCTCTCTTGCAGATTCTTCGGTTGCACTAAATTCGTCGGACATATACGCTCAGGATCAATATCTCAGGTTCTCAAAGTAGCATAGGTACTATAGTAGGGTAGATAGTAAGAGTGGAGTAATCACTGTTCACAATTCATGTAGTCTGCGAATTCAAATTTGTAATTAGAAAAATTGTCTTCCATGCATGGCGCGATGGAATAAGTACGTAACTCTGTAACGGATCATTTGTAATGGATATGGGGCTTCATTAACTCTTTGTCCTGTTCATTCTGGCGCAGTCTAATGGTCTGGTGGTGAGCCATCAATGCTTTTCGAATCGTTTGGAGCAGCAGTCAAATGGATATATCGGCCTCCAATGGATATATTGCTTCGCCATGGCGAAGTGACCCATTTTGTTGTTCTAATATCCCGACGAAGCTCCAATTTTACAAGTTTTCTTTCTGGGAAGTTTCTTCTAGAACCTTCTGTAGCCTGTCGATCTTATCTCTCTTTTTACTTAGCTTCCTAGCCTTCTTCCCTGTGAGCTTCGTCTTGGTAGTTCTTTTCCTGTTCTGATTCTTATTTTCCTTGGGCATAGTCACTTTGCGCTGCTGAATTTCTCTCATAAGACTCAGGGTTACTTCTTCGTCTATATCTGATACATGTACTCCAATCTTCTCTGATTCCCCTAATTCTTTTGCAGTTTTGACATCTGGGCTTCTAGTGTCAAATGGCTTTGATTTGTTCTCTTGTTCTTCAATCAACTGCACGATCCTTCTGGTCATGAAATCTTTTAACTCTTGTCTCTGCTGCTCTAAAACCTATTCTTCTTCCTTCTTCCGGGCTTGATCCCTTTCAATCTAAGGTTTTCCAAGTAACATAGTAAACGGGGCGTTGTCCTCAATAAATTTGATAATCTCAAAATCTTCCTCTGTCGAAGTTCCATTGACATTCATAGATATCTGAGTGAGCCTTCCACATAGGTTTACCAGTTTCCCTCTGAATAACCCTATTCCACTTAGTGAAGGGATTATAGCAGGCCTTCCTATAGCTTCCCAAGTTCTTTCTGTCATAACATTCACCCGTGTTTCCTCATCCAGAACACAGTCAATGTCGAAGTCTCCTATTTGTTACCTCGATGCATTATTTTTCATTAAATACCTCTGATAATCTAACATGTCGGTGGTCATTCAAGGTGTCTTTCATTTGTAGTAATATCTTTTCTGATTCTTTATGGGGTTCTTCTATTTCTGGATCTGCCTCAGGGTTTTCTTCATTTAGATTCATTCCTTCAATTTTAGCAATCATTCTAGGGCAATCCAACACTTCATGGTCCAAAACTTTGCAATAGAGACAACTAGGTCTTCCACCAGGGCATTCCTTAGCAACATGTCCCAGTCTTTTGCAACTGTAATAGAGGGTTAATCCTCTCTTTCTTTTAAATGATCCCCAACCTCTTGTATACTGTGCACTAGGATCATGGTAGCTAGCCTGTAATAAATTCTTTCGAGGATCCTGCATCCACTTGTTAGTCTAAACATTCTTTCTATGCATAGGTATAACATATCTATCAGATCTATTTATATCAAACTTTCTTTCATCTACTAATGCCCTAGTTTTCAAGCTAGGACAGAGTCTATTAAACATACCTAGATCCATGCTCTAGAAACAAAATTTTCCACTTATCTTACTTCTACATAGCACAAAGCTTTCAGATCTAAGAACTTTTAACTATTATTACCTTTATCGAAGTACTGAGCTGACAGATCTTACCTCTTTTCTGTAGATCTGACCTCTTTTCTTCAGATACTTTCACTTTTATTTTCCCTAGAGCACAAAGAGTTCATATCTTTCTTCCTTTCTTTAGATATGACCTTCTCTTTTTAGCATAGATCTCTTCAGATCAAGTAGAATGCTACACGCTAGGGAACAAATCTACGCACAGAGATTCCACAGTTTCAGGATGAATCTTTGCACAAAGCTTCTTCTCTCTTAGTTCCCAGCAATCACAGTTTCAGTCCCTACAACGAAACCATTTTTTGGCATAGGGGTAGACCCAGGGTTCAATGCTACAACAATGCACCAACAAAACCCTAACTACCGGCCCTTTCGGCAACACCTGCGAAGCAGATGAAGTCTCACCCGAGGTAGAGGTAGGGGTGGTTGCAAGACTCAGGTGTCTGCAACCTTAGCTGGGACACAGCTCTGTGATTACAACACTTAGCAAGAACTTAGCATATATCATTCATCACTGTTCAACCCTTATTATACTTCGTATATGGCACAGAGCATCGCAACATTCACTTAGATCTAAGATATTTCAGCACTTAGCAACAGTAGAACAGATAAGATCTTGTAGATCAGCACTAAACATCTTCATACATGTCAGATCTAACATACATACATCTAAGAAGCACAAAGCATAAGAGATCTATCTATCAAGCACTTAGAAAAATAGGAATAAACATATCAGTCCAGCACAAAGCATAACACACAGATTTACGTGGTTCACCCCCACCCCGGGGCTACGTCCACCAACTCTTCTTCTTTATTAGCATTAGTCAATCATGTTACAACACAGAGCTATCAAAATCCTACTCCACATAGGACAGGAGATCTACGCGCACCTCGCCAGATCCTCCTTCCTCGAGTAGATCCAGCACAGAACTTCCTTACGATCTGTGCACTCAACACTTAAAACACTTGCACTCAACTCTGCAAGTCAATCACATAGATCACTTATAGCACTAATCCTATTAACCTCTTAGTCACTCTTTTACATCACCTAGATACTTATTTATACATTACAAAAGTGGGCCTAAGCATGGGTAAACCCACGGACCGACATCCCTTTCCCATTACATTATCCCAAAAACCCAAAAAGGACCCATAGTGGGCCAAGATCTCGTGATCTCTGCTTCATCTTGCGCGCCTTCTTCGACTGGCTATCGAAGTCCCAAAAATGGTCAAATATGACCAAGTATCTCCCAAAACTTGGTCAAGGGCCAATAGTGCACAAGGATCTCACATCAAAGGAGTGCGCATAGTTATAAAATGATACATCATGCAATTTATGTTGGTGTGCACCTGTGTAAGTACACAAGAATGATGCACTGAAAGTGAAATGATTTAATCAATGCAACACGCAGAAGTATTAGCATGAAAGGATGACGCACTGAAGGAATAGGCGAGGAAACATGGATTCAACACGCACTATTTTAGTGCATAGGTTTTTAAGGCCTATGAAGTCATTTGTATATTAGTCATGATGTAACACACACCTGCAAAAGGACGTGAGGTTGGTGCACTAAGGAAAGAGTGTGTGAAACTCATAATTTTCACGCGCACTGGTTTTAAGTGTGCAGACTGTTTATTTTGAGGTTGGTGAGCATGTATGCAAAATATCAGTACTTCTGTACTGAGATGTAAATGTAATCACATGAAAACTAATGAAAATACATCCCTGTGGAAAACTGACCACGTAAAAGAGTTCAGGGGGCTTAAACTCCACTAGTTGAGGTCAAGGGGGTTGGGTTAAAGGGGATAAAAGCCAAAAAGGAATATTTTATTAATATTTCTTAAAAATTGTAAAGTAAGGATATAATATTATATCCTAAGTCATGGGAAGGGGACAAGTGGCTAAAATCAGTTCTCAACATGACAAGTGTCAAGTTGGGGACATGTTGTGAACAAAAGTAAGTTCTGAACCCAACAGGTATCAAGTTGGGAACATGTAGTCAAATGGTTGGGAATTAGTCCATTTGGGGACTCAATCATTGGGGGAATGTGACCATAATAAGGGGGAAGAGAACATACTATTCTTCCATGGAGTGAATTGTTTTGTGATAACCCAATTGTTCGGTGAGTGATCCCATTGATGTTGTCATGAGTTGATTGTTATTGTGATCTGTATGTTGAATATTGTCGTAGATACCTATGTATGAAATAGCTTGGAGGGATTAATTGAAGAGGCGAGTTGTTAGGCCTGTGGAACATTGGATTGAAGAGGTGGGTTGTCAGGCCCGTGGAAGATTGCATTCTCTCCAGGTGAGAGAATTGTTGGGAATTATTTCCTGAGGTGTCAAACTACAGTGACATGGATCTGAGACTTCTTTTCTGGCCTGTTTTTGAAGCCCTGGAAGGGAAGTGGGGCAGCCAAAGGACTGTTGAGAAGATAAGGGGCACACTTCCTAGGGTGGGATAGAAATGTGGGGAATGAGAGACTGTAGGATGTTAGTGCGAATTGATATCTGTGACAGACTTTCCTACAATTGAGTCATCTATGTATGATCTACCTATGATTAAATTCATTTAGAGTGAGATACTTTAGCCTGGTTAGGAACCCTTACCCAAGTGGATTTTAGCCCCAACTCAGGGGTGACCCACTGTTGAGTTTTATGAACAATGCGGTCTAAGGCTGGAAGGAACGTGGAAGGTATGCCTATAATCGGTGTCTTTTATTCACAAGATAAGTGCCAATTGTGTGTTAAATATGTTTTCAATTATATTCATGCAATTATTGTCATGGGTTTATGTTATTTATGTTGTGTGTATAATTCTGTCATGAATTGTGTATAAGTATGTTAAGAAAATGTACATAATCATGCATTGCAAAGTTTCTATATGTTTTTAATTAATGACAGAGTTGTATTAGAGAAATTTAAGTGGAATTGCTAGTAATATGGTATTAGAGCTGATGAATAGAGAATTTTTTTCAAGTGACACTCCCCAAAGGGAGTCTGGAAGTGTGTTATAATATGGTATCAAAGCCCAAGTTTACAACACTGATCTGGGATGGGTCGTGTTAACATCCCGTCAAATTCATTTTCACAGAGAATTGATTGGGGAGTGACCAAATTTTCAAGTTTTATTGCGTCCATGATGACAAATCAAAGCAATTGAGAGGAATTGGGTAAAAGCCCTAATTTCTGTTGCTAAATTTATGAAGGATTAGGGAAATTTCTCACCAAAAATGTCAACCAGTGACATAGTCAAGATTTGTTATGTGGAGGTTGAATTTAAAACATGGGTATGAAAATTGAACAAATTTCATGAATACAAAACGTTCATGGTGGAAATTGGTTGACAATCAGGCAAAAGCCCAATTTCTGCAGGGAAAATTATGGAAATATCAGTTAAGTTCTGAGAGCCTTGTGCACACTAAGTAGAAATGATGCGCAGGAGAATAACATGTGCAAGTGTGTGCACTAAAAACTAAGTATTTCACTACATAGAGTCAATAGTGTGGAGAAATGATGTTGCACAGGTGTGCGCATTGAACATTCGACGTTGCGCAGGGTATATGCTCTAAAGTGTGGCATTGCACCAAGTATAACATGTGGGATGAAAAATATATATAGATGCACAGTAAAACATGCTAAGTTTGTCCTTGAAGGGTGCAAGATGGTTTCATAATGTGATGCACATGAGGTGCGCTTGGATTATTGGCAGAACGTAGTTTGAATTTTTGGTGCGCGCACAAATTTGGCATGATTGTGCATGCATAAGTACGTGGTTTGAAGGTATAATTATTGGCACATAGTATGAACATACTTAACCATGAAGTAGTGCAACGTAGTGCTGGTAATACGCACAGAGTATTGGTGCATGACACATGAATTGTGTTCAATAGAGATAGGTGCACATAAGAAAATATGCACACTAGATAGTGGTGCGTGGTGCATGCACTACATGATTAGCATCACATATGTAAATTTGCGCAGGCTAAATATGAAGTATAATTGTGCGCGCGAAGTTGACTGAGCGGTTAATTTCCTAAGAAATCAAAAGAAATAATTCTGATGTTGTATGAAAATAGAGTTATACATCATTTCATGGTTTGTTAAATTGTCTAGCCTAACAAATTTTGTTGGCTGCACATTTTGCAGAGCCAACAACATTAGATCAAGCAAGATCAACACAAGTTGATAATCATGGAAAATGTGCAGGGGATTTTCAGTCATGAAGAAGAGAACAGAGGAATGTATGTTCATATGGGCGATGAAGGTACAAATTCCAATGGACATGGAGAAGGTAAGGAAGAAATCATGAACTTGATGGAAACCATAAAGAGTTTGCAGAGGGATGTCTTGAGTCATAAAGCTAATAATGAGAGGCTTATGAAAGCCAAGGAACTGCAGAAAGACTTCAACATTAAATTGATGCAGAGATTGAACATAATTGAGAAGAAAATGGATAAGAAGACTGAGTCAAGTAGATTAGGAAGTTATAGATCCCATGATAAGAGGGGACAGTCAGTGTGCAACAAAAGTGTTGGCAGACAACACCATCACTCTCCATGACATTCCACTAGGAAAGAGTGCAATATTTCAAGTCTTGTTAAGAAACCTAAGAATACTGGGGTGGATGAACTTTAAGGAGAAATCAATCAAATCAAACCTCCTATTTTTGATGGTGATCATAAGAAGGATGAGGATGCAGAAAGTTGGCTGCTAAATATGAGAAAGTATTTCTAGTTGCACAATTACTCTTCACTAGCAGAGGGTAGAATTGCTATTTACCAGCTCAAGGAAAAAACATCAATGTGGTGGGACCAATTTGTGCAAGTACAATGCATTGATGAGAAGAAAGTGACTTGGAGAGAATTCAAGAAATATTTTCAAAGGAAATACTTGACTAAGAGGTACCATGACAAGAAAATGAAGGAGTTATTTGAACTCAAGCTTGGGAGTATGACCATAGATGAGTATGAAAGAATATTTTTAGAACTACTGAAATATGTTTCTTTCATCAAAGGTGAGCAAGTTAAGATTCATAGATATTTGAGTGGGCTTCCACCATTTATCAGTGACATAATACAATATGATGATCCCAAAACATTGGAGGAGACTATAAGAAGGGTAAAGTTCCTTTATGATCGGAAAAAAGGGAAAGCATTTTTCCAAAAAACTTGGGAAGACAAGAAGAAAAGTAAGATGGAACTGAAGAAAAAGGGGACTAAGCCACCATTCTTCAGGAATAACTATCAGGAACAACCATCTATTAAAGAATCCAGAATGATAGAGCCATTGGGGAAAAGGATAATGCAACAATGTATTCAATGTTGGGGTTGTAAGGGAGATCACATGTACAAAGATTGCCTGCGTAGAAGTGAAAGAGTGGAGACTTCTCATAGCGTGTAGCAAGCTAAAACAATAGAGGACATGGGCATAAGTGTACCTAAGATTTATGCAGTCTTGGACAACAAGCAAGATGAGTTTCAATCACATATGATTGAAGTTGAAGATAAGATAAATAATCATCCCATTGCTATTTTAATTGATTCAAGAGCTAGTCATAGTTATCTAGATCCTAAGATGGTGGAAAGGTTTAATTTACCAAGAAGAAATCTTGGAAAACCTTGGATGGTACAACTAGCCACGAGAGCTAAAAGGAATATTAGTGAAATGATTAAGGTATGTCTAATGAACCTGAATAGACTGAACACCAGTGAAGAGTTGAATATTATACCTTTAGGTAACTATGATTGTCTAAATGGTATGGACTGGTTGGATCAACACCATGTTGTCCTAGATTGTTATAACAAAACATTTACTTGCTTGGATGAGGAAGGCAACTTAAGGACAATAGAAGGATTCTAAGAGCAGTGATTGTCAAAAAAGTTTCATCCTTGCAGCTGAAGAAGAGTTATAGAAAGGGATGTCAATTTTTTTCCTCTCAGCTGGAAAAAAAACATAAGAATAAGGTGTAAAACATTGAAGACTATGTAGTCCTGAAAGAGTTTGAAGATGTATTCAAGGAGATACTAGGATTTCCACCCAAAATAGATATTTATTTCTCTATTAATTATTACCTGGAGAAACTCTAGTATCTAAGACTCCTTACAGGATGGGTGCACCTGAATTGAAGGAATTGAAAATGCATCTTGGAGAGCTTCTGAAGAAGGGGTATATACACCCAAGTGTGTCACCTTGGGGTGGCCCAGTATTGTTTTTAAAGAAAAAGGATGGAACCTTAATACTTTGTATAGATTTAAGGAAATTGAACAAAGTAACTATGAAGAACAAGTATCATTTTCCAAGGATAGATGACCTCTTTGATTAGTTGAAAGATGCAAAAATATTCTCCAATATTGATCTCAGGTCAGGCTACCATCAGGTAAGAATTAAAGAACAAGACATCAACAAGACTTCTTTCAGAACAAGGTATGACCATTAGGAGTTCAAAGTGGTACCATTTGGGTTAACAAATGCACCAGTTGTCTTCATGTGTCTCATGAATGGTGTATTCAGGAATTACTTCAACAAGTTCGTCATTGTATTTTTGGATGACATTATGATATATTCTAAGTCTAAAGAAGAACATGAGAAACATGTGAGAATGGTGTTATAGGTTTTAAGGGAGCATCAGTTGTATGCTAAAGTGAGCAAGTGCTCATTTTACCATAAGCAAATACATTATTTGGGTCATATAATTTCCAAGGAGGGGATATCAATAGATCTAGAAAAGATAAGTGTTATAACCCTAAATTGCACCATACATGCATACCTGGCATCAGACCATTTTACTTGCTATTTTTGCCAATCCATTACTGAGCAACTCTTCTTAAAAAACATATTTTGAAGATGTACATGCCCTACACCATTAATTCCTGCGTATGTATGCTAGCTACACCATTACAACCCACGTATACTCACAAAAAGTGCGAAAAATAAAAAGTTTCAAAGAGATACGGGTTTTTGGGTAGTTACCTAACCATTTGACCACCCATAGCCGATACCCAACCAAATAACTATCTTTTGGCCTATAAAAGAAGGTGTTGGGGTCCCATTCCAAGGGGAAGATTGAGAGCAAAGAAACTCTACCCATTTCAGTATTCCCCCTTGCCCCAATATTTCGCAACCACATTGTGAGTTTGAGGCAGAATTCCTTTTTCAACCCTTTTTCCTCCATTGCAAACCCTTGCCATTTCCCTAGAGAGAACTGAAGAGGAGAAGGATATATGGAAGTAGTTGGTGCATGGTGAAGAAGAGCCCAGGACCGAGTTCAAGGAGCAGTTGTCGATCTCATATTGTAAGCAACTTTGTGAGATTAATATAAAGAAATACTTTTTCCGTCTCGCCAAACGATGTCTTAAATATTTATGATTTATTTACATTTTTTTTTTATGATATCTAACCCACTAATCCATATATAGAATGCATGCTTGTAGTTTCTTGTTTGTCTTTTGGTGAATGTAGGTTAGCCTTGGGAGGAGACTTGCAGTCGAGAAACAACCGAGTGCAAAGGGATCGACACCAGATGCAGAGTTTAAGGTAGGACTACCGGATCCCTATACTTTGTTTTTTATGTATGATTGTGGGATAATGTCAAGATAGTTGTTGAAAGTAGGAGACTTTAGACGGTTAGCTCTGCCTACACTTTAGAACCCTAGTGTAGTCCGTAGGGGGTTTTCCCGCTATAGAAAAATTGACGACCATACTGGGGAAGCCTCTAGGGTTTTTTTGAGGGGATATTCTTTTGGGTGATTTAATTGGTTTAATTTCCTTTTTTGAGTTTTTGTAAGTGTTTGAGTCTTTAAGGGATTCTGGTCTTCCATACTAGTATTCCCTGCCTTGTCATCTTGAATATTGTTTTCTTTTTTTTGAAAGTTGTAGAGGTGTACACAGCCTGTAGTTGGTATGAACATGTACATATGCGCCCTACCTTTGGACAACGCACGTACATACGCAAGCTGCTGAAGTGTGAGTAGCGTGCCTGTGTTGAGAAAATCTTTTTTAAAGAAGAGGAAGTCATTCTCTTCCCTGTCAAAAGTCATACTTCTTAGGGGTTTTCTTTATCTAGTCCTGGTCTCTGTTATAAGAGTCTGTAGCCTAGGTTTGACCTCAGTATAGCTTTTCTTTACCAAAGATTTCTTGTCTTTTCTTTATTAGGGTTTTTAGACGAGTTTGTAAATCTGTTATGATCTGCCTGTTTGGCATTGTCAGTGACTCCCTGCGGTCCGCAGTGGGCCATAAGTCATTTCTTGGTCTTGTCTTGTCTTCATTTTCCCCTTTTTCACTTTAAAAGAAAAGAAAATAATTCATTTTCAAGTTTCTTGTTTTGAAGCATAAAAAAAAAAATAAAAAAAAAATTGTTTTCTTTGTTTGGTAAAAGTAGTTTAGGTTAGTTGCTTTATTTATCAAGGAAAAAGAAAGTTTTCTTAAGTTCTTTATTTGAATACTTAGGACATTAAGTAGCTCGTATTCGAGCGAAATCTTGTTTTAAGTTTTTATTTTCAAATATTTGAGAAAAGTAGTTACGAAAAGTTTGGTGAAAGAGTTTAAATTGACAAATCTTTATTTCTGAAGAAGAAGTAGTTTGTTTTCAGTTTCATTTTATGCTCTTCTCTTTCGTCTCTTAAATAACATCACTGGTTTAAATTCCGTTCCCTTTGACTTAAGACAAACACTAAAATTAATGCTTAATTAAAAGTTATTAGACTTTGTGTTTGTAGGGTCCATCAATTTAGTCTAGGCTAGAGCCTTGATTTAGGATTGGAGAGGAAACTCTTCAAGGCTACAAAAACAAACATAAGAGTCTGTGCTAGGGAGTGCTTAAAAGTCCAGTAACTATGAAAGTTATCTGGGACCCCCCTCTAACACAGGGGCTAAACACGAGGTCACATGTGGAAAGGTAGCAGAGATAACCTCTCCAAAGTCAGACCAAGGGTAGTGGGGAACGCATATAGAGGGCTTATATTGGGATTTCGTTGATCGCATTTGCCATGGAGCTTCGTGGGTCTCAAATCCGTTCGAGGTCCTCAGTCGTCTTCCAGAACACTTGATTTCGATACCCTTGATAGGTTTCAGGCTTGATACCCTACTCATTGTGATCCACCCGACTGTCAACTATACTCGCCTGGTGACTGTTCACGCACTGGAAACCTAGTTGCCTTTATCTTAGTGAATTACATAGGTGACTGCAGGGGTATACCGCGGTACCTAGGGCAGACATCGGGCCACACTTGGTA
>JZKD02S1935172.1:6633-31444 GCA_000966675.3 Picea glauca | reverse complement strand
GTATGTATGAGTTTCTTGGCTTACTTACTAATAATGTCGGTTATTTGTTAGGAATGTGTGAACCATGTTTCTTTTCCCTTGTATCATAAAATACTTTAACTTCGGGACGAAGTTTTCTGAAGGGTGGGTGTATGTAACAACCCTAGTTAAATAGTTGCTTAAGATTTATCAAGTATAGTTAATTAAATAATTAATTGTCCTAATGTGTATTAGTTAAATAATGATTATTTATTAATAATCTTAATTAATTAATTAATAATTTATTTATTGATTAATATATGTTGATTAATTAACACATTTAATGTTGGGTAACGAATTAAAGACTTAATAACTTTTAATTCATTATTAGAAAACTTTACGTATGTAGGGATAAGGCATTGAATGGAGGGATAGGGTATTGAATGGAGGGATAAGGTATTAAATAGAGAGATAAGGTGGGTGGCATTAAAGGAAGGTAGGAGGCAGTGAATGGAGAGGGGATATGAGGGGGCAGAGGCATTCGAGAGAGAGACTTTTGGAATTTTGGGGAAAGGGAGAATTTTGAGAGGAGGGACTGTATTTTTCTGTTGGGGATATTTTTTTGGTTAGGAGTTTGGGTGGACTATTACACGGGTGCACCAGGTTGCTGGGAGTTTTGGGCTTGGGGGCCAAGAATCATCACGGAATCTTGGAGCTAGGGAGCCAGATAGGCTCTGTTCGTAGCTGGCAAGGAGGAAGGATTCGATTTTGGGCAAAGTTTGGGTAGAGCCACAATGAGGAAAGACATAGATTGGAGAAATAACGTCAGATAGAGGTATGTATTTTCATGATTACGTTGTTTTAGGAAGTTATCATTAAGGTGCTGAATATGTTATGTTATGTGATGGTTACCTGATTTATTTTTATGCTGTTAATAAATTTAATTTTTGTTGAATAAATTATGGTTAAATGATGAAGATTAAATTGTACAGGATAACATTTAGTTACTCTCTATTTTTAACTTGTATTTTATAAGGCTCTGTGGGGACAGAGACCTTACATTTAGTGCTTAGGTTTTCAAGGCCTGTGAAGCCGTTTGTATATTAGTCATGATGTAACTCACACAAGTGAAAGGAAATGAGGTTGGCGCACTGAGGAAAGAGTGTGCACAACTCAGAAGTTTCATGTGCATTGGTTTTAAGTGCACATACTATTTATTTGGAGGCTGGTGAGAATGTATGCAAAATATCAGTACTTCTGTACAGAGATGTAAATGTAATCACATGCAAATTAATGAAAATACATCCCTGTGGAAAATCGACCATTTAAAAGAGTTCGAGGGGCTTAATTTCTACTAGTTGAGGTCAAGAGGGCGGGGTTAAAGAGGATTAAAGCCAAAAAGGAATATTTTATTAATATATCTTAAAATTCTAAAGTAAGGATATAATATTATATCCTAATTCTTGGGAAGGGGCAAGTGGCTAAAAGAAATTCTCAACATGACAAGTGTCAATTTGCGGACATCTTGTGGCCAGAAGGAAGTTCTCAACCCAATAGGTGTCAAGTTGGGAACATGAAGTCAAATGGTTGGGACTTAGTCCATTTAGGGACCCAATTATTGGGGGAATGCGACCATCACAGGGGGGAAGAGAGCAGACTATTCTATCATCGAGTAGATTGTTCTGTGAGTGATCTCGTTAATGTTTTCATGAGTCGATTGTTACTGTGATCAATATGCTGAATACTGTCGTAGATACCTATGTATGACATTGGAGGGATTAATTGAAGAGGCAAGTTGTCAGGCCCATGGAATGTTGGATTGAAGAGGCAGGTTGTTGAGCCCATGGAAGATTGCATTCTCTCTAGGTGAGAGAATTGCTGGGAATTATTTCCCGAGGTGTCAAACTACAGCGACAGGGCTCTGAGACTTCCTGTCTTACCTGCTATTGAAGCCCTGGAAGGGAAGTGGGGCAACCGAAGGAATTTTGAGCAGAGAAGGGGCACACTTCTTGGGGTGGTACATGCATGCAGGGAATGAGACACTGTAGGATGTTAGTGTGAATTGACATCTGTGATGGAATTTCCTGCAATTGAGTCACCTATGTATGAACTACCTATAAATGAATTCCTATAAAGTGAGATACTTTAGGCTAGTTGGGAACCCTTGGCCAAGTGGATTTTAGCCCCAACTCGGGGGTGACCCACTGTTGAGTTTTATGAATATTGTGGTCTAAGGTTGGGAGGAACGTGGAAGGTCTGCCTACGGTTGGTGTCTTTTATTCACAAGATGAGTGCCAATTGTGTGTTAAATATGTTTGCAATTATATTCATGCAATTAATGTCATGGGTTTATGTTATTTATGTTGTGTGTGTAATTCTGTCATGAAGTGTGTATAAATATGTTAAGAAAATGTAAATAATCATGCATTGCAAAGTTTCTATATGTTTTTAATTAATGACAGAGTTGTGTCAGAGAAATTTAAGTGGAATTACTAGTAATATGGTATCAGAGATGATGACTAGAGAAAGGTTTTCAAGTGAAACTCCCCATAGGGAGTATGGGGGTGTGTTATATCAGACTTGTGAACATAGGTAAGGTATTTCATATCACAACTTACATAATAGAACCATAGTTAGTTGTTCTCTTGGTAGATAGATCCTAGAGAAGTAATCTCATCTAAACTAATACAACATCAGAATATCAACAAGAGAATATAGAAAACACATGTCAACTCTAAAAATACCAACCCTTTCCCATTACATTTTCCCCAATTTATATCATTTTCTTGGTTGTTTCTTGATTCCTCTCCTTTGGTTTCTTGTTTCCGCTTTGTCTTTTCTTGCGCTCGAATCTTATAGGATTTTCTGCTTCTTCCTCTAGCTGACACATCACTCTTTTTCCTTGCTGGGGAAATGGAAGTTAGCTTTCCACCACTTGGAGTTCTCACTATTGTGCTCTATTGTTATGAAAAAACTGTTATAAATCCTCAAAACTTGGCGGTCTTCAAAACGAAGGGTCAAACAGGCCTTGAACACAACCTTTGTCTCGTCCCGAGTCAACTTTCTACTAGTTTGTTATGGTCGCCTTCAAACAGAGGGCCCAACTCTGGTACAATCTATAGTGTTTGTTGTAGAAAACTATCATAGTGTGCAACCCTGTCCTGCCATTTCCTTTCCATAATAGAGCTTGTGTGTCATAGCTATGTCGGGATCTGTTGATTGGTAACCATCAATGTCTTCTACTCCAATTCCACAACATAATTTAGGTGTTGGATTTTGACATAAGTCTCCTGGATTGTCAGTATACACTTCTTGAGTTGTTCCTTAATCTCCTGCTTAGAGTCATACACTAGATATCTTCTTCTTATTCCCGACCATGTCTACTTGCTTACTTCCTTGTTGTTTTTACTTGTCCACCATCGACTTTTCTTCCCATAGAAAACGATCCTTTCACATTTTTTTTCCGCATCCAACTATTAGCAAATTATTGTGGAGCAACCAACGAATGCGACCCTTGAATTCCTTCCAAGAAACCTAAACTGGATTGTGAATTCCATAACCTACCATAGACTTGTACTCTATCATGGGTTGATTTGGGTTCATGCTAACTAGAAGAACGTTCAATGTCCTCTTCTCATCCTCCACCTTACGAGTAGATAGTACCAATGACCAACAACTTGAATGCCATGTCTTTACCTGTTGCTACTGGCTGAAGACTTGATACTAATGTCTGTATCCAAGATGGTTGTTTGGATTGTCCCTTATGGAGGTCTGGATTAAGTGGTTCATCGTCTATGACCTTCTTCATCGACATAACCTGTAGTTTTCTGGTATAAATCTTTCCAAATGGGCTTTCTTTGTTATCATGAATTCCTTATAAAGGAACTTGACTCTGATCGATGAAGAAATTTGAAGGGTTGAAAGAATTTTTCACACAAAGTCAAGTCTGCAAATATCTCAGGTTTCACGTGACTGTTTGTGTCTGGGACATGGATCATGGTCTTTCTGAAYRATAAATAATGGTGCGAAGGATACTGGGACATGAGGCCAACCATCGTATTGTACGTCGGACAATTCCCAACTATTTTTTCGGAGTGTGAACATATCCAACACCCATATGMAATATATTCCCTTGTATCTTTTTTTGTACTTTCCTGGTTTTCCCATATGGGTTRGGSTCATGGGAGAGGATCCCTATGTCGTCGACAAYAGAAYGGTCCAAGTTGTGATGTCAAGCAAAGGAAAGTTTATAGTCTATACATGGAAAGTGACGTGATAGCCATAGGTCAAATGTTGAAAGGTGAAAGGACAAATGTGGAAAAGTGACAGTAGTAGGCACTAATGTCAACTCAATCCATCGAATGTGGAAATCCACGACGTGATTGGGGTAACTAAATGCATAACCAGGAAGTTGGTAATGGGATAGGAAATCGACTCAGGAAAGTATTGACTAGGCGAACAGTTAATCTAAAAAAGGAGGACAATTGTTAAACTTTAAGTGACAGTGACAATGGAGACATAATGATAGGTAAAAAGGTACTAATAGATTTTAATGACCCACATGATGACACAAGGGCACAAAATTCAATTTTCATCTTTGAATTTTAATCACTTGATATTTGTGTTTTTCTTCAAGTATCAATTATAGTCACTTCATATGCATTTAAATTTGCATTTTTAGTAAAGAAAGTTTTCTCTATCTAAGTTTAGACGTGTTTCGTTACTTTTTATGTGCTTATAATCACTTTATATGCATTTAAATTTGCATTTTTAGTAAAGAAAGTTTTATCTATCTAAGTTTAGATGTGTTTCTTTACTTTTTATGTGTTTATAGTCCTATTAAGTTAAAAAGATGATAAAAAACACATATAACACTTAAAAGGAAAAAAAGAAAATGCATTTAATAATAACAAAATGTTGTTAAGAGATCTTAAGTTAAAAAAAATAACTAGAAGCTTTTCAATTATAACTTCATTTTGCCTTAAATATTAAAGTGATAAGGATTTTACTCAAAACCTTATATATTAACAAGTGTTGCATGGCAGTGTAGTCCCTGCCAGCTTGGAATGGGAATAAATGCGACCGAGTACAGACATGTGGGTAGCAAGTTGAAGTACATGCGGTATCCATGCAGAATTTAGTATTCCCGAATTAATTTAATTTGAAATTTATAAAAAGTTATTAATGTCTGGTACATCAACAAAGGTTCCTAGTATCTAAGTTTGATAGTACATGAAATATTTAAAAGGAGCTTGGACAAAAGAAATTTAGTGTACAATAATAATAAGGTTCCTAGTAAGAACGTTTGTTACATCAACATTTAAAAGGTTCTTGGACACAAGAAATTTAGCATACAATAGAATAGTAATAATGTCTGTTACATAGGTTCGTGGACAAAAACACAAAAAGTTGTTCATGGACAAAAACACAAAACAAGAAATTTAGCATACAATAGAATAGTAATAGCGTCTGTTACATAGGTTCGTGGACAAAAACACAAAAAAATGTTCGTGGAAAAAAACACAAAAAATTTAGCATTCCCTAATTAGTTTTCTTTAAAACAAAGGCTCCTGGACACAAAAGAAATTGAAATTTATCAAATTATAGGTTCCTGGACACCATAAATTTAGCATAGAATAGAATAGTAACAACGTCCTGCAAGAAAGGCTGACCATAAATTTAGCATACAATAGAATAGTAACAACGTCGTAAAAGAACATTTAAAAGGTTCTTGGACACAAAAAATTTAGCATACAATAGAATAGTAACAAGGTCGTGCAAGAAAGGCATTCCCGAACTAGTGTTCTTAGAAAGTAATAATGTATGTTATATCAACAAATATTCCTGGAGAAAAAAAAATTAGCATACAATAGGACACAAAAAATTCTAGCATTTTTGAATTAGTTTTCTTTGAAACAAATAACAAAGGTTCCTGGACAGGCATTCCCGAATCAGTTTTCTTTGAAATTTATCAAAAATTAATCATGTCTGCTACATATCTCTAGAAATTACATCAACATTTAAAAGCATACAATATAATAGTAACAACGTCTGTTACATAGGTTCGTGGACAAAAACACAAAAAAAATAGCATTCCCGAATTAGTTTGCTTTAAAACAAAGGCTTTTGGACACAAGAAAAATTAAAATTTATCAAATTATAGGTTCCTAGACACCAAAAAATTTAGCATACGATAGAATAGTAACAACGTCATGCAACAAAGACATAACCGAATTAGTTTTCTTTGAAAGTAGTATCGTCTGTTACATCAACAAAGATTCCTAGACCCAAAAAATTTAGCATACAATAAAGGCATTCCTAAATTAGTTTTCTTTGGAACAAACAACAAAGGTTCCTGGACACCCAAAATTTAGTATACAATAAAGGCATTCCCGAATAAGTTTTATTTGAAATTTATCAAAAATTAATAATGTTTGTTACATATTTATGGAAATTTAAATGCGTTTGTCATATAGATTGGGATTGGGGCTCCCGCGGACCAAAAAAATAAATAAGTACAAGAATTAGGAATGTCGAAAGAAGAAGTGCACGACGGTAGAGAGGAAGACCTAAAAATAAGAAATTGGAAGTTATGAGTCTTCGGTTACAATTTTATATTTAAAGAGTTAATAACTGGATTGATAAAGAAAACAAGATGACAGTATAGACTTAAACTTGATTGATAAAGAAAACAAGATGCCAGTATAGACTTACTATGAATCCGATGCATTTTTGTTGTTGTCGTCGATGGTCAGTGGAGTCCTATCGACTGAATGTTGCCCTTCCTGGATGAGGTTGTCCATTCTCTGTTGGAACCATTCTTCGATGTAGATTTTCATGGGGACCATGTTGATTTCATCCTGGATTTCTATGTCGTAAAGGTCATTTTCTAATTTCCTTAGATCCATTGAAATACTATGCAGACTCTATTCATTTTCTTCATTGTGTGCCGCATAGTCCAGTACCCAGTGCTTGAGCTCATCTACACGATGTTCAACTATGCCGTAAAACTTTTCGAAAGACAAACCCTTTAAAATATCAAGTTTTTCATGGAAGGCTTCTTTGGTCATTGGCAAGGATTTGAGAATAAAGTTTAGGTCTTGAACCTCGTTGGTGCTTCCAGCTAAGTCTATTTGGATCAGGCTTGTGAATAAATATTCCTTTTCTAATATGGCTTGTTTACATGATTTGACAATGAGCTCCAGGTTCTTAAGTTTCTTTTTCCAGCATGCTTTTACTTTTTTGGTTAGCTTTGGGGAGGGGAGTTTCTCTTGTCTTCTTTTCAGTTCCTATGTGTTGACGATATGGTTGGAAAAATGGGTCAGCACCTCTTCACAGAAACGCTGATCATTTTTTAAATTTGCCTTCAAATGTTCGAGGAAATCATTTTCCTTCTTTTCGAAGGAAACCAAATTTTGCGATGTTTCCCAGGCTTCAGTAACTAGCTGCATTCTTTTGTTGATTTTATTGTCTACAAGGGATCTAGAGCATGCAAGGAGGTTAGAGAATACTTTCATCTTGGATGCAGTGGTAGCAGGCATGATTTTTGCTAAAGGACTGGTAAATTGTGGGGTTGCAATGAAAGCCTGCTCAAATTCACTGAGGCGGTTTTTCAGTTTGGCATTTTCCATCTCAATTCCTCTAATGGAATCATGAAGAGCATCACCGGTTACTTGGTGAAATACGGAGATTTGGGATGACTACATTTTCCTAAAGTTAATCTCTGTATGAGATTTTCCTTCACTGTTTGTTACATCCCTCTTTTTAATGACCATACTTTTAGATTGGCTGTCAAAAACAACACTCTGGAATACGAAGGATTCATCTTCAAAAAAAAAATTGGTCTCAGCTATTTCTAGTGTGAACGACCCAATTTTTCGCATGTGCTCAGTTTCAATTTCAAGTTGCACTTGTTCACTTTGAATTTCGGGTTCCTCCGCCTGCCCTGCATTTTTTTTTCTCTTTTTTATAAGTTGAATTTTGTGAGAACTATCAATTTTTGTGTGAGGAGGATTCTTATCTCCTACTCCATTCAAATATTTATGGGTTGGTTTCTTACTGGTGTGGGCCGTTGAATCAATTCTCTGTGATGTCATGCTATTGGGAGTGTTGGCGGGGGATTGGGTACTCTTCTCACCGGATACTTTTCCCCATTGTCTGTACAATTCAGTCGCGCTTTGCAATGTCTCTGCGTCACAATCGCTAGAAGCAGGATTGTTGTCATCATTGTCCCTGTCTTTGGTCAGGTGTCTATGGATAAAAGAGATGTTAAAGCCAACTGCCAGTAAATTTTCTTGAAAAATCCCATTAGGGTCGAACCCTTTTCTCCTTTCAACATATGTTAGGTTCAAATTCTTGAAATGGCCGACAAATTCATGAATCTTGTTGACGTTTCTGCACACAAAGTCTCCAACTTTCTAGGGCAGAGGAATGAACTATTTTTTTTTCTTGTCATGGGAAAAATGCAAGCAGTGGTTGTATTTTCTTGCTATTTCTGCAGCAAACATCTCGTCTGTGATGTGGAATGGAATTAAATCAGGATTTTCCTTAGAGCCAAAGACCATGAGTACACTGTGATTTTCCTTTTGTTCAAGTGTGCCCTTCCTGTTCAAAAACTTGGTTGCTTGGACAGACATCCACAGAGCATCCTTCCCTAACAATAAATCTTTGAAAACTGAGAAAAATCCATTAAAAAATTCATAAAAAAAAATGGGAGGCCTTGTGCCTCCACAAGGCCTGGTACCAGAATGTTACTGGGTCGAATCCACAATTTATTTTATTGGAAAAGAGAAAGTTTTAGAAATGGACAACAATGCACTGTTGCGAAAATCAAGTAGGATGACATATAAAATTTATTCGATTCTTTGAATCGTGATAACTGGGAACAAATCTCGATGGAAATTAGCTTTCCCCAATCGAAAATGAGTTGTTCCTTGACCGTGAAATACACAATATAAATAATTATATGGGAAATGCTTGTCGTGGATACCTGTCCCGTTATTCTTGTAAACAACCAAGCAATTTCCTAGAATGGATTTATAAAGGAACTTACCTGCAACTTTGTGATATCTTCAAGAACGGTTGTTGGGTCTTCGAGGAACTCAGCTAAGATGTCCAACCCATTATCATGGTTTTCTAGGAACTTCTTGTAGTCTTGTCCTCTGAACATCAATGTTGGCTCTGACAATTTTAACATCTTGCGGAAGACCTAAGGTGACAAAGAAATAGGACAATGGTCGCACAATGGAATAATTATTTGGCTTGGAATATATTTTTCAGTGCACCAAGAGACCACCTCCTTATAGTCAAAAACCTCATGGACGCAGCCTGCATGAGTGATTCCAGAGGTCCAAATCACTTTGTTCTAGGCGGAATGGGATGAATAGTAAAAGTATGCCCTGGACCACTGAAAGTTCTGGTCCCGATGTCCGAAGATATTTACTGTATCTCCACAAAACTGTTTTCGACTTGCTGCCATAAGTCTACAAGAACGTTTGTTTTCTCCAGACGATGAATGAAATGAAAAGTTGGAAGGGATAATATAACCCTGCGCAAGTCTTGGTCCAATGTGTGTGAATGGGAGATCTCCTCGGGACTTTCGTTCATTAATGACAATTTGGACGGCTGTTGCATGATGCATTGTTAACATCAAACACTAGTAATTGCATACATATAAATGCAAACATGGCGGATACAAAAATGAGTAATTAAGCATTGTATATTTCTTGAGCAGGCCAACACGACGATGCATGTTCGAGATGAACAATCAGAAGGGACAAAATAACTCTCCGCACATCTTGGTTTAATGCATAATAATGGGACATCTTGGTTGAATACTAAGAAAGTACGAAGGTCGTGGGTGCGGGAAAAAGTAGCTTCAAAATAGGGTTACAAGGTACAACCATTGGAGGTGAGGGCGCGAGGGTCAAATTGTATGTCTCAGAAATTTTTGAGTGAAATATGCGTAACAACGAAGAGGGTATGGTATGACAGTCCAGAGGGCAATTTGTATATCACTAGTAAGAGCATAACTAATGTATATCATAAAGGACAGGAAGTTAGTGGGGATGGAAGGAAACGACAGTTACTTTGAAACATTTGTGAGTCGTGGTAGAGTGAATCTTGTGAGTTGGAGGAGTCCATGGTGGAATTGTAGATCATGGAATTTTTAGTGCACGATGTATAGCACGGAACAAGAAGAAGCAGAGTTCAAAAGCGCCAACCCGACAACCACGACCATAAAATTGGCTAAGTATGGAAAGGAACAATGGTCGGTTGGATTCGTCATCTGAGGATATAGATGGAGATGAAGATATGTCAGCTCGCCAACAATAGAACCCGCGATCATAGAAAAGCGACTAAGTATTTAACCACAAAGCGATACTACATGGAAAGAATAAAAGGGAAAAAGGACTAAGGAGTCCGTGGTGGAATTGTAAATTATGTAAATTTTGAGTGCAATATGTATATCACAGAACAAGAAGCAGCGGAGTTCGAAAGTGCCAACTCGGTAACCGCGACCATCAAATTGGCTAAGTATGGAAAGGAACAATGGTCAGTTGGATTCGTCATGTGAGAATATAGATGGAGATGAAGATATGTCAACCCACCAATGCTAGAACCCACAATCATAGAAAAGTGACTAAGTATATAACCACAAAGTGATAATACATGGGAAGAAGAAAAGGGAAAAAGGACTACGGAGTCCACGGTGGAATTGTAAATCACAGAAATTTTGAGTGCAATATGTATATCACGGAACAAGAAGCAACAAAGCTTGAATGTGCCAACCTGAAACAATGACTAAGAATTGGAGATTTCGTGAACCCATCAACACGAGGATCAAAAATAGGCTAATAAGGTCTCCCCAAAAGACATGAGGGACCGACAATCAAATTGTATCATTTGGAACATTTGAATGCATAATCTGTAACATGGAAGAGGGGACGATGTCGGAACCCGGTAGTCAATTTATATATTGCGGAGGGCCGGATGCGAACTATTTCGTATCAGTGTGTGAAGTTGTCACTAGTAAGAGCATAAGCAATGTTTATTAGGAAGGACAAGAATTTAGTGGGGATGGAAGGCAACGACATATACTTTGAAACATTTGTGAACCATGGTAGAGTGAATCTTTTGAATTCAAGGAGTCTACGGTGGAATTGTAGATCACAGAACTTTTGAGTGCAAGATGTACATCACTGAACAATAAGCAACAGAGTTCAAAACCGCCAACTCGACAACCGCGACCATAAAATTGGCTAAGTATGGAAAGAAACAACGGTCGGTCAGATTCATCATGTGATTATATAGATGGAGAAAAAGATATGTCAGCTTGCCAACACTAAAACCCGCGATCATAGAAAGGCGAATAAGTATATAACCATAAATCCATAATACATGGGAAGAAGAAAAGGGAAAAAGGACTAAGGAGTCCGTGGTGGAATTGTAGATCATGGAAATTTTGAGTACAATATGTGAACCCGGTAGTCAATTTGTATATTGCGGAGGGTCGGATGCCAACTGTACAACTGTCACTAGTAAGAGAAAAACCAATGTATATTAGGAACGACAGGAAGTTAGTGGGGATGGAAGGTAGTGACAAATACTTTGAAACATTTGTGAACCGTGGTAGAATGAAGCTTGCGAGTTTGAGTCGTCCGTGGTGGAATCTTAGATGAAGAAAGTTTTGAGTTCAAGATGTATATCACAGAACAAGAAGCATCAGAGTTCGAAAGCGCCAACCCAACAAGCACGGCCATAAAATTGGCTAAGTATGGAAAGGAACAATGGTTGGTTGGATTTGTCATGTGAGGATATAGATGGAAAGGAAGATATGTCAGCCCACCAACGTTGGAACCCACGATCATAGAAAGGCGACTAAGTATATAACCACAAAGTGATAACACACAGGAAGAAGAAAAGGGAACAAGGGCCGAGTGCACGATGGAATTGTAGAGAACGAAAAATTTCGAGTGCAAGATGTATATTACGGAACAAGAACCAACAGAGTTCGAAAGTGCCAACCCGAAACAATATCCAAGAATTGGAAATTTCGTGAACCCAACAACAGGAGGATCCAAAATAGGTTGACAAGGTCTCTTCAGAAGACGCGAGGCCCCGACATTCAAATTGTATCGCTCCAAACATTTGAATGCATAATTTGTAACACAAAAGAGTGGACAATGTCTAAATCTGGTAGTCAATTTGTATATTGCGAAGGGTGTGATGCCAACTATTTTGTACCAGTGTGTCCAGTTGTCATTAGTAAGAGATAATTTAGAATTGAAAATAATGCTTTTATATACTGTTAGATAGTTGATAGGGATTACCATTCGTAAAAAATGTCAATATTGACCTCGCCAGCCCTGGAGTTCGTGTGTGAATTTGTATATCGCGGAACTACGAGCGCTGCTTGGAGGACACAGAACAATAGAAGTGCAATGTTGAGTCAGCCAACCCGCAGGTCTATTTGTCAATTTGTATATCGCAGAATTTTGGGTGTTATTTGTAGGGCACAGAACAATGGAGGCCCAATTTTGAGCCCGCCCACCAGAGAACCCGCGATCCAAAAAGTGGCTAGGTATGGAATGCATAATCCGTACATGCTCTATAAAATCTCATTTCCATACTTTATAGTCCCATAATACACAGGAACAAAAAAAGGGAAAAAAGACGAAGGAGTCCATGGTGGAATTGTAGATCACGAAAATTTTGAGTGGAAGATGTATATCACGGAACAAGAAGCAACAAAGTTTGAAAGCGCCAACCTGACAACCACGGGCATAAAATTGACTAAGTATGAAAAGGAATAGTGGTTGGTCAGATTCATCATGTGAGGATATAGATGGAGATGAAGATATGTCAACACATCAACGTTGTAACCCACGATCATAGAAATGCGACTAAGTATATAACTAGAAAGCGATAATACATGGGAAGAAGATAAGGGAGAAAGGACTAAGTATCTCACAGAAGAACATAAAAATGACTAAGTATGAAAAGGAACAACGGTTGTTCAGATTTGTCATGTGAGGATATTGATGGAGATGAAGATATGTCAACACGCCAACATTGGAACCCGCGATCATAGAAAGGCGACTAAGCATATAACTAGAAAGCGATAATACACGGGAAGAAGACAAGGAGAAAGGAATAAGTATCTCATAGAAGAACATCTATTGTTTGCTTATTAATGAAAATCCTTTCGAACCCCTGGTGAGTTCTCACTAGTTAAGGCATAAATTGCAGATCATGAAATTTCTTTGGGTGCAACATGTATATGACAGAACAAGGGACATAGGTGTTGGATACCGCAAATCCAGGACCCGGTGATCACATAATTGGCTAAGTATTGAAAGGGACCGTGGTCGGTCGGGTTCATGGTGTGAATATATAGATAAAGAGTTGTCAATTTGCGAATCCATGAGGCGGTGATCATATATATGCGACTAAATATAGAACCAGAAAGGGATAATAGAGGGGGGGGAAAGAGGAGAATTAAGAGTTTCTATACATTCCTGTGGAGAAATTGTATATTGTGGAACTCCGGGCACTCTTTGCAACTCACAAAAAATTTGAAACAAAATTTTGAGGTTGTCAACCCGAAAACCCGCAATCGAAAAAGTGTGCGAGTATGGAAGATGAAAACGCTGGCCGGGAGTTTCTTTCTCTAAGCAAGATCTGCTTTTCTTGTTTCTGGACAAGTTTTGTAGTGATGGTTGGTTGTCCCGACTTTTGCTTATTAATGACGATTTTTTTACGCTTGTTACATGATGTCGTTATAGTATTAAACCTTCGGTGTTGGATATCTAGAAATAAGTATGAGGATGGGTAGAACAAGAAATAATGACTAGGAATTAGTTTTCCTGAACCCGCCAACGCGAGGATCCAAAACACGGTCACAAGGTTTCCCCAGAGGACGCAAGGCCGCCAAATTGTATATTTCAGAACATTTCAATGCATAATGTGTAAAATGGAAGAGGGGACAATGTCAAAGTCCAGTAATCAATTTGTATATGGTGGAGCAGCGAGCGCCAATTCTTCCGTACCACTGTGTCCAGTTGTCACTAGTAAGAGCATAGTTGATGTATATCAGGAAGGACGCGAAGTTGGTGGGGATGGAAGGCAACGACATATACTTTGAACGACGTTAATGTATATGAGGAACCCATGGTGGAATTGTAGATCATGGATGTTTTGAGTGCAAGATGTATATAACATAACAATAAACAACTGAGTTCGTAAGCACCAACCCGATAAATGGTGGCCATAAAATTGGCTAAGTATGGAAAGGAACAATGATCGGTCAGATTCATCATGTCAGGATATAGATGGAGATGAAGACATGTCATCCCTCCAACCCTGGAACCAGATACCATAGAAAGGCGACTAAGTATATATCCAGAAAGCGATAACGGGCGGGAAGAAGAAAAGGCGAGTTCGTATGCGCCAACCCGGAAACTGCGGCCATAAAATTGACTAAGTATGAAAAGGAAAATCGGTCGGTCGGATTCGTCATGGGAATATACAGATGGAGATGAAGATATGTCAGCCTGTGAACCCTGCAACTGCCCATCATAAAAATACGACTAAGTATAAAACTAGAAAGCGATAATGCACGGGAAAAGGAAAGGGAAAAAGGGTTAAGTATCTAACAGTCGAAAAACCTTTTTTTTTTCCATTTATTAATGGAAATGTTTTCGAACCCCTGCTGGGTTCTCACTAGTAAAAGCATAAACTGTAGATCACTGAAGTTCTTTGGCTGCAAGATGTATATGATGGAACATGGGACATAGGTGTTGAATACCGCGAACTCGGGGCCTGGTGGCCAAATAACTAGCTAAGTATTGACCAAGAGAAAGGTTTGATATCTATTTCAATAGTATTCATACTAATATCTATTAATGGAGAAAGTTTTGATATTTATTTGAATAGTATTCATACTAATATATATTAATGGATTGTTTCTGTTTCAGATTCAAATGATCTCCCAATTTGTAGGATGCTCTTCGGTTCGCAAATTTCGTTGAAACCACAAAATTTTTGACTTCAAGATGTATATAACGCAACAAGAAACATGAATTCACATTGTGGTTTTAACAAGATAAACTCATTATCATCTATTCATTTTGTATTCCTTGCAATGACATGAGAAAAAATCGACTCTCCATAAACATTAATATCTAAATTAAATTAAATGTAATCAAAATTTGGTGTGATTTAAGTAATTAAGGCAACTTCAGTCATTCCTTTATTAATGCCAAGCTTTTCGAACCCTTGGTGAGTTATCACTAGTTAAAGCATAAATTGCAGATCACGAAAGATCTTTGGATGTAGGATGTATATGATGGAACAAGGAACATAGTTGTTTAATACAACAAACCCAAACATAATTGGCTAAGTTTTTCCCAAGAGGAAGTTTGTGTATTTATTCCAATAGTACTCATATTAGTATATATGCATATATATTATCAAATAGAATAAGCTACAATATATGCAAGAAATTGAACAGGAACATTGTGTCAACACTTGAGCTGCCTTGTTGTAAGTCATTAATTCATTCTATTTATGGGACCCGAAGAATGAAAGCAAGATGGGTCCTCTAATTTCTTTCTTTAAGTATAGGGCCGATGCCACCTAAGTATGGCTTATGACAATTTATTCTTCAATGTAAAATGTAAGCAACGAACATAACATGTTTTTTTAAATTGTAGTGGGCAACATAAATAAAAGCTTGTCATCCATGTTTAACGACACACAGGGAAAAAAGGTACAAAATAAAATTTAAAGCAATACCGGAGATTGGAAAACACTTAAATTTTTTTTTTTGCAATTATCCTATATTCAAATAAGATGGGTTACAAAATACAGCTGAGATTGTTTGCCACAATGATTGCAATTTGGCCTACCGCCGACCAATAAGAAATATGTACATTCATGAATCTTGTTGATCTGGATTTTATGAGAAGAACAAAAAGAATACAGACTATTAACAGGTGCTTAACAAAAAATAACAGAGATATAGTAAAACTGGTTTTCTATTCAATAACGAAATAAGCTGAAACTATAAAATGTAGCGGAAACAAGCTTGCTGGAATGGTGACGGCTTATCTCTGAGAAGATATGTGACAACTGTGCTCATTCGCCAAAAGAAGATTAAAATGAGGATCTGAAGGCCCTTTTACAATAAACAGGAATGAAAAAATCCCTAGACATCCAAAAACCTAACCCTAGGAGATGAAGTGCCAAAAGTCATGCGGGCCCCGTTTGGGTAAGTTAGTACATTAACTTCCCGGGGTCGTAACTTTTGCATACGATCTCCATTTTAGGAGTATTATAGCCCATTGGAAAGGTATCGTTGAGGAGATTAATTTTGGGCCCTCAATCATTCCTTTAGCCATCACTTAGATGGGTCTATCCCGAAAAACCTTCATTTAGGCCCTCAAAATGGCCCTGGAAGTTAAAACTGCTAAAAATAGTAAATTGCCACAATTGCCAGAAATTTGTTTTGATCCAGTTGGAAAAGGTGGGTCACCACCGATATCCACCTGGATCAATCCTACCTCCTTAGGAAGCAATGGTATCCATTGCGTTGAGGTCCCCGATCAGATGAGGAAATTTCTGCTAAATCTGGCCTCGGGTGAACCACTTGCCTTGGTGTAGGAGCTGCCCTGCTTTGATGACTCGATAAAGATGGATCCTTTGTTGTCAAGTGCCCTCGATCTGTGTGTCCAAAATATGATCATTGGATGCCTATTGTATGCATTCGGGGTTGAGCTCAGTTGGTGTCAGCTGTTCTGCTACTTATGAGGTGTCCAATAATGGTGGGAAATAAGGGCAAAGGAGATCCACGTTGAACACTGGGTGTAGGACAAGGAAAGGAGGAATGTTGAGATGAAAATCATTATCCCCCAATACCTTGTTGATGGTGTATGGTCCATAACGAAGTGGGAGAAGCTTCTGATGGGGTCCTGTAAGGTGTTCTTTCTGCAAGTGCAACCAAACTTTTTCGCCCACTTGAAACTTATGTGGCACCCGATGTTGATCATGGCGTTGTTTGTATCATTGGACTTCTGTAGGATATATGGAATCTGTAGGATATATGGAACTTGTTGAAGGATGTGTTGGATCTACTCAATGAACTAGGTGGCTTTGTTAGCTTTAGTTGGAGCAGGATATGAGTTGGTCGAGGTGACCGCAAGGGGAAGTGCAACATCTATGGGACCCAATGGTTGGAATCCCAACCCCACCTGAAAGGGGCTGTGGCTAGTTGAGCTATGCAGGGCTCAGTTGTAGCTATGCTGGACATAGGGAAGACTCTCATCCCATGTGTGAGGGTTTTGTGAATTATACATGTAGAGGATATGCAAAATCATTTGATTTACGACCTCAGTTTGGCCATCTGTCTGCGGGTCGAAGGCCATGGATTTGGTGAGCTTGGTGTCTAGCAGTGACCAGAGGCTCGACCAGAATGTGTTGAGAAATCAACTGTCCTGATCTGAGACAATGTTTTGTGGGATTCCAAAATGTACCCAGACTTGTTCAGAGAAGAGCTTGGCAGTGGCCTCTGCTGTGATGTTCTTCTTGTAGGCAACCAAAATTGCCATCTTAGAAAAGCGATCAACAACCACAAAAACAAAGTCGTTTCCCCGCTTGGTAGATGGGAGGCCCGACATGTAGTGCATTGATATGGATTCCCATGCCTTGTCAAGAGTAGGAAGAGGGGTTTACAGGCCTTGTTTCTTAGTGGTCAGCTTAAAAATCATGAAGGTCTGATATACTTGCTGACCTCCCATCGAATTTTCAGCAAGTAGAAATGTTTCTGTAGTATCACCATTGTCTTTTCAATGCTGAAGTGTCCTGCCACCTGACTGTAGTGGGCTTCCCAGATCAGCTTCGCCCGCTCACTTGAGGGAACACAGATATGGCCCAGACGACACAACAACCCATCCTGAATATGGAAATTATCGACAAGTGCATTTTCCCCCAACATTTGGTAGGTGGTGGAGAAGTTCGGGTCTGTCTCGTAGAGTTGGGGCCATCTAGAGGTCTCATGACCCCAAGAGTCTAACACCATGGTGAGTTTCGTGATGGGCGGTCTGCTGAGGAAATCAACGATGCGATTGGTGATTCTTGTTTTATACTTGATGTTGAGGTGGAATTGCTGCAAGTATGTGGACCACTTTTGATGGCGGTCATTCTGCAATTTTCCTTATGTCTGCATGAACTGCAGTGGCTTATGATTAGTGTGGATGACTGTCTCCTTCCCAAGAATGTAGTGTCTCCATTGGCGGCAGGCTTGCACAATGGAGTACATTTCTTTGTCATAAGTAGGGTACTTACAGACAACATCTGATAGTGTCTCACTATGATAGGCCACGAGGTGGCCGTGCTGAGTGAGAATGACACCCACAACATAGTCGAAAGCATCTGTCTTGATCTCAAAGGGTTGTTGTAGGTATGGGAGTGAAAGTACTGGGATGAGCACAAACACTGCTTCAAATCATCGAACGCTTGTTGTTGGGACCACCCACACATAAAATTCACCTTACCACCACCCCTGGTTATTTGGTTGAGGGCCCATGCAATATGGGAGAATCCCAACACGAACCTGCGGTAGAAATTGGCAAGGCCCAAGAAGCTCCGGAGCTCGATGAGTGTGGTTGGGGCTGGCCAGTCACAGATGACTTGGATCTTGGCTGGGTCCACATGTATTCCATGCCGATCAATGATGTATCCCAGGTAATGTACCTTGTCGATGCCGAAGGAGCATTTTTCCAAGTTGGCGTATAGCTTGTGTTGTCATAGGGTGTGCAGAACTTGCTGAATATGCTACAAGTGTTCGGCCCAAGTCTTGTTGTAAATGAGAATGTCATCAAGATACACCACTACAAAATTATTGGTGAATGGTTGCAGGATATCATCCATCAACCTCATGAAAGTGGTTGGAACATTTGTCAAACCAAAGGGCATGACCAACCATTCAAAAAGGCCTTCCTTTGACTTGAAGGTGGTCTTCCATACATCTATCTGTTCTATCAGGACCTGGTGGTAGCTAGACTTCAGATCAATCTTACTGAAGTATTTGGCCCCCGTGAGTTGATCAAGGAGGTCGTTGATTCGGGGAATCGGGTACAGGTTTCTGACTGTGATTTTATTCAGAGCTTGGTAATCAATGCAGATTCGCCAGGTTCCATCTTTCTTCTGTACCAGCACGATTGTGCTCCCACAAGGTGATGAGATGGGATAGATGTGCCCCTTGTGGAGCAGCTCTTGTATCTATTGCTTGATCTCCTCATTCTCTAATAGACAGCGATGATAGATTTCCCCATTGGGCAGTGGTGCGTCGGGGGTCAGATCGATGGGGTGCTTGACCTAGCAGTGTAGAGGTACCTCGGTAGGTGAGTAGAAGATATCTGAGTATTCTTCCACGACCTTGTCTAATTGCTTCTGTTGTGTGGAGAGGTTGGTTGTAGAGACCTTGGATGTGGGTGTGATCCTTTTCTTATTCTAAGAGTGAATCACGAAGAAGAAAAACTTCCTTGTCTGAGAGATGACCTTCTTGCATTTCTTAGTAGAGATCAAGGAAATAACACTAGGTGGGACTGCCTCAGGTATCCTGTACAATTTCCTGTTCAAAGTAATAATAACACGATGAGGCCTAGACTCATATACAACATTACATTTCCATAAATAAGGTTGGCCCAAAAGAACATCACAAACTTCGAGAGGAGCAACATCACACAATACCTCATCTTTGAAGGGCTTGATGCCGTATGACAGTCGACACTATTGGCTAACGCGGAGATCGCTTCCTTGGTGGAGCCATATAATGGTGTAGGGTTGTGGGTGCGGCGTTGTCGACAGGGCTAGCCGCTTGATGACCTCTACTGAGATGAGTTTCTTCTGGCTACCACTATAAATGATGAAGTCCAGCAGGGTTCCTTTTACCCACATCTGTGAATGGAAGAGGCACTCTCCTTCTTCTGGCTCGTTTGGTTCACCAGGTTGGAGCTTGGTGGTAGCAACGGTGGCACGGGGTTCCATGTCAATGATTCATATTCCCCTTTCTGGTTCTGTCTTAGAGTCAAAATCTGCATCTGATTCAGTGGCTTTCACTTCGGCCACCAATGACTGCTTTGAGCAGAATTCAACAGTGTTATGTCAAGGACTCTTATGGAAGTCGAACCACTTCCCAGTATCTTTCTTTGTCTTTCTGGTGTCCTTATTTGCTTGTCGCTTGGACTGGTTGTCCTGATACTGTCCATATTTTATCTGTCCTTTGTTCTGTGGGTTGGTGCTGCCCTTTACTGGCTTTTGTTGTGAGGGGTTCTTAGGCCCAAATTGCCGCGTCTTTTGTTTGAGCTTTTGCTTAATTTTGATGACATATCGGTAGGCCACACCCAAGAATGAGATCTCCAGAAATTCCATTTCAGTCTAGATGTATATATGCAAAGCACCATAGTACTTGAGCACCAGATGTCGCTCCGAATATTTGATACCCAACTTGGTGCGCAAGGTATGGAAGATATTTGTGAAATATGACACTGCTTGGTCCCTTTCTTGCCGCAGTGTAGTCCATTTGGTATACAAGTCATCATAACTTCCGACATGGTAGTATTGTTATTTAATAACATCCTTGAAGGATTCTCAAATGGCCATGACTATAAATAATGAGGGTTCCTCTATTTTCTTTTGCTCACAGAAAGTTTCCCACCAATCTTTGACATGGGGAATGGCTTTGAGGAGCACAAAAGTAATCTTTTCTTTATCTGAAAAGTTATGGACAGAAAAATACCATTCTAGTAGATTCAACCATTTGTCTACAGCATCTATGTCTATCTGACCTTCAAATATAGGAATCAAATTTTATTTGTACCTTGAAGGGGGTGGCGCCTCCGCTCGAAGAAGATGTGACGCCTGTTGGTAGTCGCCGAAGGATTTGCGCGAAACTATCCATCATCTCGTTCCTCTGTTGCATGAGGGATTCCTCAATCAATAGTTTGAAAGGATCTCTTTTCCCATCATATTTATTTTCTCCTACCATGAGAGGTCACTTGGGTGTGCGAGAGCTTTTGTCCTCAAGAGAAACAAGCTCGAGACCCAACTCTTTGTACTCTGACCTCGTTGGGGACATGCATTAAGACGACAAGGAGTAGACCGCTCTGATACCACTGATCAGGATTTTATGAGCAGAACGAAATGACTACAGATTATTAACATGTGCTTAATACAAAATAACAGAGATACAGTAAAATTGGTTTTCTATTCAATAACGAAATAAGCTGAAATTGTAAAATGTAGCAGAAACAAGCTTGTTGGAATGGTGGCGGCTTATCTCTAAGAAGAGATGTGACGGCTTCGCTCATTCTCCAGAAGAATATTACAATGAGGCTCTGAAGGCCTTTTTACAATAAAAAATAATGCCAAAAACCCTAGACATCCAAACCCTAACCCTAGGAGATGAAGTGCCAAAAGTCATGTGGACCCCGTTTGGGTAAGTTAGTACATTAACATCCCGAGGTCATAACTTTTGCATACGATCTTCATTTTAGGCATATGATAGCCTGTTGGAAAGGTATCGTCGAGGAGATTCATTTTGGGGATTCAGTAATGCCTTCAACTATCATTGATTTGGGTCAATCCTGAAAAACCTTCATTTAGGCCCTCAAAATGGCCCCGGAAGTTAAAACTGCTAAAAATAGTAAATTGCCAAAATTGCCAGAAAACTGTTTTGAGCCAGTTGGAAAAGGTGGGTGGCCACCAATATCCACCTGTATCACTTGTTGACAATTTTCTTGACTATCAAATCCTTTATTCATAAAAAACGAGTTGAATATCAATTTTGGGTCATGGACTTAATTGGTGCTGCCAACTAGATCTATCCCCAGTTTTTTGAATAGCTTGTCTCTTCCAGATATGGCCTGCTTGCAATGGATGGTTACTCAAAATTCCATTCTTTGTGAAGTATTCATTTCCCTCTGCCGTCGAAAACTTGGGGTTTAAGGTACTTTCCTTGCAATGCTCCTGACCATTGACATTCAAGACAACTTAGAAATGCGATTCAGGCCGATTTCAAAGTCGAGGGAGTCATTTTATGTCACATTAGCTATGGGATGAGAAAAAAATTCAAGTATGTTGTGATTGCTATTTTCCCTGTATTCGATCATCTGTTTGGTTGAAAAGCCTACCTGAAGATTTGTATGTTGAACTTCTTTGTTTTATTACAGTAAATTGGAAGGAACGTCCAACCCAACTTAAAAATGTTAATTTGTTGAAGTACATGACTTCTTTGGGCAACACAGGTCTAGCAAGTGTATCAAATGCTGCATAACGCATCAACACAGGTCTGGCAAGTGTATCAAATGTTGCAGATCGCATCAGAATATATATTTCGTCATAGTGGTGGAAGATATGGCGGCCCACAGATAGGTCTGGAATGTTCGGATGTGACGCCAAATATGTGGAGTCTGTAGCTACATACAGAAGAAACATAGAAAACTTTGACAAAGAACATGGCTTTCTGTCAAGTTAGTTACCACACCCAGAAGTAGCTCAACAAACTTTGAAATATAAAGTTTTGTAGTGATAATATGTCATTTTATCCACCCATATAGTTTCTGTTACCTGCCTCTGGTTACATTCACAAATGGAGTAATATTTCGCGTCATTTATGAACATCACAGACAGACCATTTTGCAAGCCACGGTAAGTGCGCTCCCGAGGAAGACAAATTCTTGTGTGATTTGCAGAATTTGATACATTTGCCAAATTTGTGTTGTTGGAATAAACTATATACTTCAACGAAAAAGTATTTTGCATGTGACCTGAAAATCCATTACAACTCCCAGCAAGAAAACAAATAAGTTCAACAAACAAATATCCAGGCAACCTTTTCAATCAACCAAAGCATCGAATACAGGGAGAACACCAACCAGAAGATACTTGTTCTTTTTGTTTCCTCCTCTTTGAGTTTATGTTGGATAACGACGATTTTTTTTTACTCAAAGATCACGTCACATAAAACCAGTCTCTCTTCTTTCATTTGGGCCTCAATCACATCTCTAAGTTGTCTTACATGTCCATGACCAGGAACATTAGAACGAAGGCACCCTACAGCACAACTCTTTGATGATAAAGAGAAATGACAATAAGTATTTAAAAGCAACGTTGGATGATCTTTCATAGATTTTGTGTTAATTCGTTTTAATGACAGATGTTCTCGATATTTTCACTTATTAATGCCAATCTTTTCGAATATGTACGCTGAATAGTGACTAATAGCACGTATTAACATTCCCATATCTGAGCAGAATCTCAAATCTGACATCTAAGATATGCACAATATTAAAGAGGGACATGACGTCAAGGCCTCTATGGGTGACATGTTTATGGACTATGCTGAAGCCTTTAAGAAAACTAAAAGAGCCATTTTTTTTTCTTTTGCAAATTCAAAATGCAGGCAAAAGAAATTACCAAATCCCATAATATTCACCTGTCTATTCATTTTAATGGGAGATGTCCTCGAGCTTTCCGCTTATTAAAGCCAATCTTTTCGAACCTGTTTGGTCGGTTGTGACTTTTGAAAGCATAATTAATGTCTATTGGGAAGGGCAGAAGGTAGCAGGGATGGAGGGGAGCGACAAATGGTTATAAATTTTCTGAACCTGGAAAGGCGTCAACCAGCCAAACTTTGAAAGCTCGACTAAGTATGGAAAGGTAGGTAGGATAGACAAAATCATCGCAGGCAGAGGCACGGTTGCGAGTTCGAGGAGTGCGGGGTCGAATTGTAGACAACAAAAGTTCTGGGTGCAAGATGTATACACCGAGCATGAGCTGTCATAGTTCGATAGCACCTATCCATGAAGCCGCGTCCATAAAACTGGCTAAGTATGCAACCAAACGACGATCGGTCGGAATGACCACAGAAACATGAGAAAGTATAAAACCAGAAACGCAGTTTACAAGACGAAAATAAATGGGAGAGAACAACTATATGGATCGCACAACAAAACTTACTCTCATAACTATAAAACCATAGTAACACATAATCCATGGAAAAACATCTCTAGGCATGAAATATAGTTTCAGGCTGACAAACTCTGGTCCAATGCGTAAGAGATACAATTTACATCGATTGCAATTTTTTTGTATGTTATTTTATCTTAATAGTATTCTATGGAGAGTCCATTGTAAAAGAATGTAACAAGAGATCCAACTGTGGATGCAACATCCCAACATTGTAAACCCTAGGCAAACAAGAAGAAGCAACAAATAACAACCCAGTTAAGAAGCACCAAAAGGCCCAACTACAGCCATAGGACCCGAACCTTGCAAAGTCAAATCAAACAACAATAAACAACATACAACCAAGAAAGAAGCAAGCAACAACCAGTCCACCAGGAATGATGCAGTTCCAATCACGCTTGTAGAACCCCAAACGTGCAAACTACAACAACACGAACAAGAAAACAAGAACAACAACAACATGCAAATAAGAAATCAGTGGAGATGCAAAAAGCAAGCATGAACCAGTGAACCAGCAATGCCACTGAAGCATATAAATAAAAAAAACGGAAGAAAATGTATTGTAACAAGCCTGCTAAGTAAACATTCAACACTGCCAAGCCTATTAGGTAAAAATTTAAGTCTGTCAGAAATGCTTTGTAAACATTTAAGAAAAAAATGCAATGTGGCAGGTCTCTGTCGTATCCCCAAAAAATTATTATAATTTATGTAACAATAGTTCGAACACTAGAGAATGTATTCGAAGGCCAAACTTTGGATATGCTAACATATCAAACATTGCCATAAATTTAGCTAGCACAAAATGCTAAACCAAACATTTGAA
>JZKD02S1935161.1:25245-52322 GCA_000966675.3 Picea glauca | reverse complement strand
TCTGGAAAAACCAAGATAGGCGCAGTGACCATTTTCTGTTTTAGTGTGTCAAAGCTCTACTGGAATTCCTATGTCCATTGAAACTTACTATCTTTCTTTAATAGCTTCTCCATAGTTGTTATTTGTGCGTAGCCTTTAATAAACTCTCTATAATATCTAGTGTGTCCCAATGCAGTGCGCAGCTGCTTAACTGAAGTAGGAGGAGGTAGATCAACAATGATAGAAATCTTGGAAGGATCAACCAACAACCCCTGTTTGCACACAATGTGTCCTAACAGCACTCCAAAAGGTGAAAATAAAATACACTTCTTCAATTTCATGGAAATCTGACATTGCCTGCACTTATCTAGCATTAATCTCAAGCATTCAATATGATCTTTTAGTAGGCTAAAAACGGTCCAATCATCAAAGTATGCTTCCAAAAACTTGTGTAAAAATTCCTTAAATGCTTCGACCACCACCTAGAAAAGATGGTTGGTGCATTCTTCAAGCCAAAAGGCATCACAGTGTACTGAAAAGAACCCCATTATGTTGCAAATGTAGTCTTATGTTGGTCTTCCTTAACAATTCTGATCTGGTGATAGCCTGAAAATCCATCTGTGAATGAATAAACTTCTTGTCCTCTTACATTATCTAGAACCTCATCAGTAAAAGGTGTAGGGAATGGATCATTTAAACATGCATCATTCAATTTCCTTAGATCCACATAGATATTGATTTCTCCTGTCTTCTTATCTTGGACCACCATAGGGTTGATCCATTCAGATTCTTCAATTGGTTCTATGATTTTTGCTTCCAGCATTCTATCTAATTCAATCCTAAATTTTTGTTTGTACTTGGGATTCAGTCTGTAAGGTCTCTTCTTGATAGGTCTTGCATCTGCTCTCAAAGGGATCTTCATTTCTCCCATGGGCCCTTTAATGCCCTTCATGTCTGTGAACTTGATTGGAAACAAGTCCTGATACTCATGCAATAGCTCTGTAATCTTACTAATAGTAGCATCATCCCAATAGTCTCCAACATTTGCTAACTTAGGTGTTTGTTCTGTTCCAATGTTAACTTTCTTAATTTTAATGGGTTGTCCTACGAAATGTGATTTGATCTCTTGCCCTTCTATATCCCTTTGCCCTTCAGTTTCTAAGATGTTTACATTTCTAGGATCATCATCTTCATTAGCATTAATATTATAACAACCTTGTAACCACTGAAGAGGCGCAGTACATTCATCTACTTCTTGTTCAAAAGGGGGGTTGGATACTTCCTCAAAGACATTTTGTCTTATAATTTGTAAAGCCTTATCTATTGTGGGGTACTAACTTTCAAATACAAATGTAGCTATAAATTTCTGGTTCATACCATAGCAATCTGTAGTGGCTAAGCACAGTTCTGCCTAAAGATACCAGTTGATAGGCGTAGTATCTAAGGTGTTAATGAACTTATGTACCCATTGTTCCTTGGGAATGTTGCTCCAGGCTTCCTCATAACTCTGCACATGGTCCTTAGGACAACTCCGACCTGTGTATCGAACTTCACAACCTTCAGTTTGGTCTGAAAAGTGCAGTGTCAATAAGGTGCGACATTGTTCCCACTCCGCGATGTTATTCTTATGCGTTCCCCACCATCTAGATGGTGTTGCTTTCAAGACTTAATCTAGTGCCAACATCCTATGTTGTACTAGTACAATTTTCTCAAATTCATATGGAAATTTTTCTAAATTATTCAAGCCATCAAAGTTAGGAAGATTACTTACTTCTGTGCTAATTTAGTGAACTACCTTGGTCAATTTGGCACACCTACGCGTAGAGACTTCATACATTCTATTCTACCAATTCTCCAATGCTTCTTATGAATCTCATGAGCATGCACTTTCACTTCGCCAACTTATATTTCCATCCGTTGTAGGATTAATATAATCATGTTTTCAGTTTATAGATGTTCTCTAGTTCGTAGGCGTGGTCTACTTCTCTTATAGGTTATGTGTATCTCCGGCCTTCATCAGGATCAAGGGGTGCAATGACCTTAAGGCCATTTCCCTCGAATGTCATTCTTCTCTTTTTTTAGGTCAACCACAGTCATATTGTTGAAATCCCAATCAATTCCTAACAATGCAAGATAAGGACAACTATCATCAACAATCTCGATTACTTCAAAATCTGCAAATGTCCTCACTCTGTCGATGTCCACAGGGACATGCTCTAGTCTTCCAAAGGGGCTTACCGCCTATTGGTTATCCATCCTGAGCCTAATAGGAGAGTAAATCAATTTAGGTTTTCCCATCAGTGCCTAAGTCTGCTTCGTCGTAACATTTACTTATGATCCCAAGTCGAGGACCACATAGTTTACGGCGTAGTCTCCAATCTGAGCACTAAGGTGCAGTTCCTTGCTTTTCCTCCTTTTCCTATATAATTGATTCACATCTCTACTCGGCAAAGGATCTATTCTTCCAATCTCATACCATCTTATCAGGTGTTGAATTTCCTGCATAGCTCTTTCATATCTAATCAAATTGATACAAGTATATAAGAAATCTATAAGCTTGCTTACCTATTTTCCTTGCCTAAGTGGGATAGACTAATCAAATGTTGGAGGCATATCACATTCCTTTACTTATGGTTGTACCCTAGATGAAGAAGCTTGTTCTCCTCCAAATTCTCTCCTTACTTCTTCAAAAGTATGCTTTTCTTTCCTCGGATCAAACAATTGTGCCTTCTCTACAGCTCTTCTGATCCCCGATCCATCTATAGTCTTTCCTGGAATCACCCTATATTCTCCTATGACATTGCCTCCTCTAGTAATAAAAATGACTCTAGGTTCCTCACCACGAGGTTCAACAAAAATTAGTTGGACTTGTTGGTTTCCACCTCATCTTTCCTAAATTTTGGCTAACAGTACTGGACAATCTTTAATGACATGATCAAAGGAATTACAGTAGTTGCAAGTAGTACAAGTGTTCTGACAATCCCTTTCCAAATGACCTGGTTGGGTACATTTATAGAAAATAATTTGACCTCGTCCTCGACCCATGCCTCCTCCTCATCCTCTTCCTCTGAATCCACCACGAGGATTGAAGTTTCCTCTTCCTGGGGAATTGAACTGCGCATTATTTGCTTCTGATTGTAATTCTCCTTGATTTCTATATGTATCCCTTGATCTTTCATGCATGAGTTCATAAGCCCTACAATCCTTCTCATCGTGCCCCACGGATTTACAGAATGTGCAATAAATATTGGTGGGTGTTTGGACATATTTCTGCATATAATAACATTCACCAGGGCGATGTCTAGTTCTACATACCTCGCACCATGGTATAGTAACCTGCTTCAAAGGGTTAGGGGCTCCAGAGGCCAAGTATTCATTAAATAAGGGGCAGTGCTCTATGTCATGGCCCTCCTCTGATTTGCATTTGATACACCAGATGTCTTCCCTTTTCTCTTTTCCTTTATCTTTCTTCATGTCTTCGGCCTGTAAAGATAAACTAGTTAATTGATTCAAAATCTGACTCATACCTGGGCTAGATTCTCCTACAGGGGTTGCTTCTAGTTTCATAGCAATCTCTAATGCTTCAACCTGTGAAGCGAATTTCTATTGCATCAGAGAAACTATGATGTGTGGCAGTAGAGCAGCGATGAACCATTCCTTATGTTGTTCATCTAGAATCTGAAAACTTAAATGGCATGTCAAGGTCTTAAATCTCTGATCAAACTCCCAAACAGGTTCAGTCACCTTCTACTTGATTCTTTCAAATCTGTAATGCACTATGATTCCGGCTTGGGTTTCTTGAACTCTGCACTCAATGCAGTCTTAATGTCATTCAGTGGCTTAGGTTGTACAGATCTTGAAACAAACTTCATATACCATCTCAATGTGTGATCCCTCAAGGTAGTACTAAATTGATCTCTCTTAACAGCTTCGTCGGTAACTTCCTTAATGCTCCATACAGCTTCGCATAAGAACCAGTGCTAATTAGGATCCTCATATCTATATCCTCTAAAAATAAGTAGTCTCGTTTCGTCTGCCATAGATCTTCCTTGGTTTCTCGACTGAGTATGTGCTAAACCGCTTGTAACAATACTTTGATTGCTTTGAGTACTTTGGTTGCTCTGGTTACTTAATGTTGCTAAAAAAACAGAAGGATTAATAATACTTACTTTGACAGTAGGCGTAGTCCTTGAAGTTTTTATTTCTTCTCGGCAAAGCCCCTCAGTCTCTACTTCCTCTGCCCTTGTGGACTCTGAATATTCTTCGTATGATCTCCCTGCTTCTTCCCCACTGTAGAAATATTTGTCTTGTGTCAAAGGTTCATAACTCTGCTTAAACAGGTTCGCAAGAGGAACCTTCCTGAATGTTCTCCCACTGCGTGTGTGTCTAGCTTTTTGTCGTTGTCGTTGTCTGAATTCTTGACCATTAGCTTTAAGATCCAACTGATTACTGTGTCTTCAAGATATTCTTCTCATGCAATAGCATATTAATCTTTAGCCTCAAAAAGTATAGGAACTTCCCTCTATGTCCCTTAAAGAAATACCTCTATGCTTGACTATAGGACTCTACCCTATCGATAGCAAACTCAGCAATGTACCCTCTAATAGTGCTATCAAACCAAAGATCTACTACTCTAGACACAACATTATCTCTTGACTTTCTTGATAAATGTTATTTTCCAAGCCACAGGTGGTCTAGATCTGATCTCAAACTAGGAGTCTACTAATCTGGCTAACCACTCATACAACTTCTTGTGGACTCCTCCAAATAAAATCTCATGTATGTCAATAAATATGTACCTTCCTAACCAGCCTTCTATACTAATGCTAGGGTTCTTGTTCTGATCTTCGGCGAAGTCCCTTTATTGTTCTTCTATCTAGTTCTAAATCTCTGTCTTCGATGGAAACCACCTTGATATTCCCTCAAGAATATCCTGGTCCCGGCAATGGAATCATTTTTTGGCACAAGGGAAGACATAGGGTTCAAATCTAACAGCGCACCAACAAACCCTAACTACTAGCCCTTTCCACAACACCTGCGAAGAAGATGAAGTCTCACCCGAAGTAGCAATAGGGGGGTTGCAGGACACAAGTGTCTACAACTGAGGGAAATGAAAGAGGATTCCATAATAATCAACACAGAGTAACTTAATAGTGTTATGTTCAGCTCCGCAAAGCAAGTTATCTATCTTATCTTCAATAGTGGAAAACAGTAATGCAATAACCGTATAACAACAAGCCAATAGCACAATATCAATCACAAAGAACAACAAGATTTACGTGGTTCACCCTCTCCCTAGGGCTACATCCACATAACTGTGTTTCTTGATATAATAGATGAAAACATACAGTTCTATCTACGCACTTAGCTGCAGATCTTCTCTCTCTCTCTCTCTCTCCCTGCGCACCCAGTTGAAGATCCAAAATACATGACTGCCTTACAACCACAATACTACTATCTCAATATCACACCCATAAATAATAATAGTAACCACCCTCTCAAATCTTCTAGACCTTTATTTATACATTTCATGACTCTTAGACAACCTTAGACTGAGGCCTAGGTGTCAAAACCCTAGGTGTTAAAACCCTAGGTTCCAAAACCCTAGGTGCCAAAACCCTAGGTCCACATAACCCACACTTTAAGGAATTTGACAACCTATCCTTCCTTATTCTCCACGAGGTGCTCCAAAGCACCTATTAGTGTTACTTTCGCTTGCTAACCTATCCATGATTTATCTTCCTTGTTGTTTTGTTTTCCTTGATCTTCTCCTTTAATGGCTTGCTTTTCCTTTACCTTGTTCCTTCTTTTCTACTTCTTTAACCACTTCGCCCCTTCCTCTGTTTGTGTGCCTTTTGTGCACTTCGTACTTTGTCTTTATTCTTCCTTAATCTTCACTTTCTTCCTTAATACATGACCAAGGGCCAACAACAGTTATAATGTACGTATGGTTTTTTGACAAATGTGGATTTATCTCTCCTATTATGTCTATGCCCCACTACTCAAAAGGTCTACTTTCAAAATCAAAAAATAATGAAAATCCTCTCCTAGAATTGTCGAGGGTTTGTGAGCAAGTTCAAAGAGGAAGCACGAAGAGATATCACCCAAATAGAAAAGCATCAAATCCTCTCACTACAAGAGATGAAATTGGAGGCTTTAGAAGCCATTAGAATAATCAAGAAACAATGGTGAGTAAGCGAAGGAATTACTATCAGCTAGAGAAGAGCATGAGGCAGACTCTGCATTATGTGGAACAAATCTATTTTGGTGTTAGTAAAATCATTCAACACATAGCATTGGAACTTATCACGTTTTACTCATCTGCAGTTAAGGAAAAAACTCGATCTTTTCAATGTATAAATGTCAATGGCCTACCAAGAAAAAGAATATTGTTTGGATTCTCTTCGGGCCTTTCAAAATTCCAAAGAGTCTAGGGGCAACATCATAGGACGTGACTTCAATGTAATTCTAAACAACAAGGAGAAAAAAAGGGGAAGTATCGTTCGAGACCATTTTCGCAAGAGACTAGAGGATCCAATGGAAAAATGGGACCTTGTGGACATCAAACACTCCAAAGGCAAGTATATGTAGCCAAATAAAAGGATAGGACCAGGGCATATAGAAGGAAGGTTAGATCGTTTCTTGGTACACAATAATATTTTATCACGAGATTTTATTATTTCCTAAAAAAATATTCCCTATACAATATCATATCATAAGCCAATCCTTCTCTCATTGGAGGAACCCCTTGACTATGGCCCCCTCCCTTTCAAATTTAACCCATTGTGGCTACAAGAGGAAAGTGCTCGGGAAGTCATTTCAAAGGTGTGGCACTATTGTATTGTCGGATTCCCAATCTACATTTGGAAATGTAAGTTAAAATATGTGAAAGTTGGTTTAAAACTTTGGTTCAAAAGTTCATACAAGACCCTACACATGGAGAAAGAATACTTCACCTCACAATTGAATTTAGTTCAAGAAAAAATAAAAGATGGACAACTAACCATAGAGTTACAACAAAGAGAAAAGGAATTAAGTCAAAATCTACACAAGCCCCACATATCAGAAGAAGAAACTTGGAGGCTCAAGTCAAGGAGCCTAGGGCTAAAATCAGGAGATCGCAATACAACATTATTTCATTGGAAAGCACAAGCAAGAAGACAAAGGAACAATGTAAAGGAAATGATTAAGGAATATGGAAACAGGGTAACAGGTTTTGAGGAAATTAAAAGAGAAACCGAAAATTTCTTTCAAAATCTATACATAGATCAAGCGGGAGTAGATCCCAAAATTATATCAGATCTCTTAAGCAGCATCCCATTGTTAGTCACAATAGAAGACAATGCAAGGCTCACAAAATAAGTAGAAAAAACTAAGGTCATTATTAAAATTTGGATTCTTGATCCAGCAAAGCAATAGACATGGACAAATTTACCATACATTTTTACCGAGACTACTGGGAGCTAATAAAATATGAATTGATCTAAATGCTAAGATACGTCAAAAAATCGATTGGGGGGAAAAACAAATTCTTCTTTCCTTGCTTTGATCCCAAAGGAGGCAAACCCTCTACATTTTCCATATTTAGAGCCATATCCTTGTGCAACGCGTCCTACAAAACAATGACAAAAATAATAGCAAACAAGCTAAGAGAAGTGCTCCCAAAGATAATTTCTTAAAATCAAGGGGGATTCCAACACTAGAAAAGGCATATTTTTTATAATATTATTCTTGTTCAAGAAGTTATACACACAAACAAAGAAAACAAGGAGAAAATTATGGCAATACAAATAGACATGGCAAAGGCTTTCGATTGAGTGGGGCATTCCTTCCTTCTTGATGTAATGCACAAAATTGGTTTCAGATCCATAGTCATAAGATGGATAGTTGCATGCATAAGCACACCATGGATCACCCCCCTATTGAATGGTTGACCATACCCCTTCTTTTAGATCAACAGAGGACTCAGGCAAGGTGTTGAATTTTTTGATTCTCAGATATGATAGTTATTGTTTTATAATTTCAATGCAAAATTTCCTTTCATGCCACAATTATCATAGAATAACTATACACTGAAAATCTCGGCTATTACAATGCAATGGAAATAACAAGATCTAGAAATATTAACAATTCACAATAGACACAAGAACACAATAATTTATCTTGGGAAACCCAACCTTGGGAGAAAGCCCATCAACCTTTCTTATAGAAGAATCCATTCAAGGGTTTACAATTTTATCACCATCAAAATAGACCAAGAGATATCAAGGAATCACCTCCCAAGCCTAGCCCAACTCCCAAGAGGTAGCACACAAGATAGAATACCAAGAACTTCAAGTTGCAGCGAATTTTACCCCAAATAACACCTCCTTGAAACTTGCACCTTCTTTCTTCAGTGAGAGATGAGTGAGTGAGTGAGTCAAATGAAATGAAATGAACCTTTATTTATATTTGTCAAGTCACCTGTCTTTTTCATGTGAGACCGACTTCTCTTCCTGGGTCTCCAATTTTACTTTATTGTTTTTTGTCTTTTACTTGTGGAGGTCGAATTCTCTTCTTGGGTCTTCAATTGCTTCATGGGGCTTCTTTGATGGTCAGATGGGCATGGTCTTGTCTTCCTAACACTTCTTCTTTTCTAGAAAGGTTGTCCTTGAGCTTGGTTGATGTAAAATTCTCTGGCATGCACCTAGTTGTTGTGTTCATTTCCCATGTAGCACCTTGAGTCTCTATTAGTCCTTCAAGTCACATGATTAAGGATAGAGACTACACCTGGGCTATTCTCCTTAGCCAAGTCATATGGCCATCTGAGGACAATGTCTACCTAATGCTAATACATGGAGAACATCAACTTCCTGAGCCATTCTCCTCATCCAATTCACCTAGCCATCTGATGAGAATACCTGCTCGAAGCATATGTTCCTCAAGTCTTTATCGGTCCTTATCAAGTCACATGATCAAGGATAAATATTATGCTTAGGACATTCTCCTTCGCTAAGCCACATTGCCAATCTAAGGAGAATGTTTGCTTGATGCTACCCAAAACATCAGCACTCCCTCTCAACAATGGAGACATTCTACATCATGCCAAGCTTATCCCTGAAGTATTTGAACTTTGCCTTCGACAAAGGTTTGATGAGAATCTATGCAGTCTTCTCATCTATGGAAATTTATTGGAGCTTCATTGTTCCTTTCTATACCATGTCTCAGATGAAGTGGTATTTGATCTCAATATGCTTTGTCCTGTCATGAAATACTGGATTTTTTTAAATCTTGACACAACTTTGGTTATCACAATGTATCAAGGTCGTCTCTAGTTGTCGATCACATAGTCCTGCAAGTAGTTTTCAGAGTCATATTGCTTCACGACTTGCAACACTGGCTGTGATATACTTCGCTTATGTTGTACTGAGTGCTACATAACTCTGATTTCTACTAATCTAGGATATCATAGTTGATCCTAAGCTTAAGAAGCACCCCAAGGTGCTCTTTCTATCCATTGCACTCCCTGCCCAGTCAGAATATGTATATCCATGCAGCTTCACTTCACCACCTAAGACATATGTGAGGCCACGTCCAACTCTAAACTGCATGTACCTCAACACATGCTTTGGTACAACCCAATGATAGTGTCTCGACTCTACCATAAATTGGCTCAAGGTGTTAACCAGGTACATCAACGATCCAATCAACTGCATATACATATTGGGATCCAACAAATATGAATTTGAAATAGAATCACTCAACTTCTTCAGATTTATCTCCATAGGTGTAGCCATGGACTTGCAGTCCATCATACCGAATCTGCACAAAATCTTGCCTAGTCTCTACCATACCTCCAATCTCAAGAAATAACACATCAAACCAAGAGCCTTCATCTCAAATTTTGAGGCCAGCTCCCTCTTACACCTAATAATGAGCCATTCTACTCTCATGGGGAATAGGTCATCAACATATAGCACCAAGATCACGAGATCGCCATCAACAACCTTATAGTAAAGGTTGGGATCTTCATCACTCTTGGTGAACACCAAGATCATCAAGTATCCATCAATCTGGAAGTACCATGCTCTGGGTGCTTGCTTGAGTCCATACAATGCCTTCTTTAATCTACAGACATGGGATTCCTTCCCATGTATCACAAAACCTTGAGGTTTCTCTATGTACACTTCTTCCTCAATCACACCATTGAGTAACACAGTCTTCACATCCATCTGATGTAATTTCCAACCCATAACTAAAGAAAGATAAATAATGGTCCTAATGGAAGTGTACCTGGCGACTGGAGAAAATGTCTCTTCATAATCCAGTACCTCTTTCTGGGAGAATCCTCTTGCCACAAACTTGGATTTGTACTTTTTGATGATGTTATCTGTTGTGGGATTGATTTTATAAATCCACTTAGAAGTTACTATTGACTTCCCTTCTCGTCTCGAAACGACCTCCAACACATCATTCTTCACTCCTCTATCATGGCATCTTTCCAGACCTACTGGTCAGTTGCTTCCTCATAACTGGAAGGTTTTGAATCACTGATGTGGCTCATCAGTGCCATATAATTTGAGAACCTTTTAGGTCTCTTGGTCTCCCTGAAAGTACCACAGGGAGATGAATGTCCTTCTGCATCCTGCAAAGTATCAAGAAGCCATGTTGGCCTCTTCTTGGTCATTGTAACATCTCTAGGTAGATCCATTGGTCCTGTTGGTTCTTCTTGATGGTCTAAAGGATGATCAACTGGACTAGTTGGATGTATACCATCATCCTTTGGAGCCTCCTACTCCTCACTAACAATCTCAAAGTGATCTTCTCTGGACCTCTTGAAAGTTATCTCTTCATTAAAGGTAATGGCATGGCTGACTTTGATCTTATGTTATCCTAGAATATAGATTTTGTAGGCTTTTTAAGTTTCTCTATATCCAACAAAGGCGCCCTCTTTTTCGGAGGGTTCTAGTTTTGTCCTCTTCTCTTTGGGTACATGAATGTATACTGGACAACGAAGGATCCTCAAATGGTTTACCTTTAACTTCACTCGTGTGAATGCCTCCTCGGGTGTCTTGTCTTCCAATATCTAATGAGAACTTTTGTTCTGAATATAGCTTATTGTGTTGGATGCTTCTGCCCACAAGAACATGAGTAGATTTTGATCATTAATCATTGCCTTGACTGCCTCCACGATATACTTGTTCTTCCTTTCTGCAACACCATTTTGTTGGGGGTTGTAAGGAATTGTCAACTCCCTCTTGACTCCTTCTTTCTTGCAAAAATCATTGAAGTCTTTGGAAGTATATTCTCCACCATTATATGTTCTTAAAACCTTGATCTTCTTCCATGTTAAGTTGTCTACCCAAGCCTCAAACTCTTGTAACATGCTAAATACTTTATCCTTAGTATTTATGAAGTAGATCCATGTCTTCTAGGAGAAATCATCAATGAATGTCACATAGTACAAGAATCCTCCCAAAGATGATACTGCCATAGGTCCACATACGCCTGAATGCACTAGATCCAAGATTCCTTTGGATCTACTATCACTGCTTGGATAAAGTCCCTTGGTATTCTTACCAAGAGTACATCCTATGAAATGCCTTCATGTTCTTCTTGGAGCTCTGGGATACCTGTAACCATATTCTTTAATGTTGGTAAGGCCTTGTGGTGTAGGTGAGAAAATGTTTGATGTCATAGCTCACATAAGTTGGTGTTATAATGTATCAATGTATGGGTTGGACGTCTTGATAGTTTGTATAATCCTCCTTCTCAAACACCAATTACTTCTACTACGTTAATGTTCGAATCCTTAAGCCATACAAGAACTTGTCCATCTACAATGCAACTCTATAGCCTTTATCCTCCAATGTTGATATGGAGAGTAGATTCTTTCTTAGTCCTGGTACAAATAAGACATCATTCATATGTAGAGAGTTTTCATATTCTAGTTGGAATGATGTGGTTCCAACTCCTTTACTGCATACTTGGCATTGTCTCCAAGTTCCACTTGTAATGAAGAGTTCTTCTCTGTCAAACTTTTGAGATAATTTTGGTAACCTGTCATGTGCCTAGAAGCACCACTATCAACCAACCAAGTATCACTACTAGCTGTAATAGTCTCTGTAAAAGCGGAGACAAGGGAACATTCTTTCTTAGTCTTCATGGTAACTTGCCCATAAAAATAATAAGAACAAGAACAAGTGTTTTCTATTCTAAAATTGGACACCATCTTTGACTTTTGATTTTGACCAGATGTTTTGACATCGACCAAAATTCAACCTTCATGTTTTTCCAATCTAGGAGCACCAATAGGTGCAGTAGGGTAGGGCCAGTTAGTTTATGCAAGAATTAGCCCCAACTCTTCAAGAAAAGTGCCCAACGATTTTCAGATAAGATCTAGTTATGTGACTTTGCAATCACTGTGCAGTGGCAATATTTCAACAAAGCTCTGATACCATGTTGAATTTTCTGATTCTCATATCTGATAGTTATTGTTTTATAATTTCAATGGAAAATTTATTTTCATGCCATAGTTATCATAGAATAACTATACACTAAAAATATCAAATATTACAATGCAATGGAAATAACAAGATCTACAAATATTAACCATGCACAGTAGACACAAGAACACACTAATTTATCCTAGGAATCCCAACCTTGGGGAAAACCCAACAACCTTTCTTATAAAAGAATCAATTCAAGAGTTTACAAGCTTATCACCATCAAAATAGACCAAGAGATATCAAGGAGTCACCTCCCAAGCCTAGTGCAACTCCCAAGAGGTAACTCCCAAGATAGAATACCAGGAACTTCAAGTTGCAACGAATTTTACCCAGATAAAACCTCCTTGAAAGTTGTGCCTTCTTTCTTGAGTGAGAGATGAGTGAGTGAGTGTGTCAAATGAAATGAAATGAAATGAAATGAACCTTTATTTATATTTTTCAAGTCACCTGTATTTTTCATGTGGGGCCAACTTCTCTTCTCGAATCTTCAATTTTACTTTATTGTTTTCTATCTTTTACTTGTGGAGGCAGACTTATATTCTTGGGTATTCAATTGCTTCTTGTGGATTCTTTAATGGCCATATGGGCATCGTCTTATCTTCTTGACACTTCTTGTTTTCTATAAAGGTTGTCCTTGAGCCTGGTTGATGTAATCTTCTATGGCATGCACCTAGTTGATGTGTTAATTTCCCACATAGCACCTCGAGTCTATGTCGGTCCTTATCAAGTCACATGATCAAGGATAGAGACTACATATGGGCTATTCTCCTTAGCCAATTCATATGGCCATCTAAGGAGAATGTCTGCCTGATGTTAATACATGGAGAACATCAATGCCCATGTGAGGAGAATGTTTGGTTGATGCATATGTGCCTTGAGTCTTTGTCGGTCCTTGTCAAGTCACATGATTGAGGATAAAGACTATGTCTGGGCCATTCTCCTTAGCCAAGTCACATGGCCAATCTGAGGGTAATGTATGCCTAATGTTGCCTAAAAAATCAACACAAGGGTGCCCATTCTCCACCTTATTATTCATTCCGACGGCCGAAGTGATAAGAAGGAAGATTGAGCATGAAATATTGATACGCAACTTATCGAGAATCAAGATAGTAAGGGGAGAGAAGAGTATAAATCACTCATAGTTCATATCTAACACAATCTTAATTGGGGGAGCCTCCACCATCATTGTGTCCATATTCAAGCTGGTATTGAACACCTTCATCAGTGCCTCGGGAGGGAAGTTAAACAAGTAGAAAATCCAAATATTTGGCTAGAATGCAAGCACGCAACTCCTCCAATGAATAGCTAGAATAATGCAATTTTCATATCATGAGCAATGGACCTATTTCAAGTACTTAGGCATGCCCCTATATTTAGGAAATCCACCAACCTAGGCATAGCAAAGTATATTGGACCAGATCAAAGGAAATTTGTATTAGTGGGGAGCATAATGGATAAACCCTACAGGACACATTGTTCTCATCAAATCCATATTATCATCCCTCTCAGTTTTCTAGTGTTCTGCAATGCTAGTACCAAACAAAATCACGCAAAAATTAAGTCAATAGCTCCAAAAAAAAATTATGGTAGGGTGGAAAATCAAATAATAAGAAATTCCATTTGGTTAGTTGGTTTGTGGTTCGGGCCCCAAAAGACATGGGAGGTCTGGGCATAAGAGATCTAGCTTTATTAAATTTAGTCTTAGGGGGGGAACTAATGTGGAGGATGATTACAGTTCAAGTCGACTGGTGGAAAAGGGCGATATGGACGAAATACATTCGGGTGAATAGGAAAAGATGCATAAAAGAGGAAATAGAGGATCAAAAGGGATACAACATATGGAGGCTATTCAAGTCAACAATTCCTCTGATTAGAGAACTCACTTGGGTTCTGGGAAATGGTAGAGAAATAAGAATATGGATGGACATTGTAATGGGGCATCGACCATGGGAAAATAGTGCAAACCTGACACCTCTTAAGAATTGGATTGAAAACAAAAACCTTATCTTTGTTTATGGCATTTCCAAATCATCATAGGCCACAGGAGATTGGACAAGCTATCACTTTAACAACCCTCCCACGCCCTTGCGACCTCTCTTACCCAGCTTGATATCCCATCTCAAAGGATGTGCATCTCAAAGCCCAGGGACTTTGAACTAGTGTGGATGGGGCACCAACGGATATATAGTTAAAGAAGGATACATACACCAACTCCAATCTCTCCTCTTGTCTCAAAAATTTGTAATTATGAACAAGGTATGATCTTCCTTCGGCCTCCCAAAAATAAAAGTATTTTTCTAGTTGCTTGTGCATGGAAGAGTTTTAAGTAGTGACAACCTCTAAAAAAGAGGGACACATGGCCCAAATTGGTGTTTAAAAGGGAGGAAATTAGAGGAAACTGACAAACATCTATTATGTTAGCATTGAGAGTCACCCTCGGACTACTAGAGGATAAGCCCAGTATGCATCAAAATATAAATGGATTAAATGGTTTGAATAGGTGGATCAGAAAGATGAGAAAGAAAGGGAGAGGGCAGTTGAAAGTCTGCAGAAGCATTTCATTGGGCATGGAGTCATAACATCCTACAAATCAAAGGAAATCAAGTTGTCTACCAGAAAAAAGGCTTTATGCAAAGATGGATAGAAGAATAGAAGGTAAACAAAGAGATGATTATCCACATAACAGAGATCCTTTATGTAATATAGATTAAAGAGTGCTTGATCAATAATCTATGATTAACAAGCAATTACCGCAAATCCTTCGCAGCTCATGAATTCATTAACCAAAGGAAAATTTTGATCTTCAAAATCTACAAATATTACTCAAGCAAGATGATAAGAAAGAATGGAAACAAGAGAAAAACAATCTGATATCACAACTTTCATGATTCTCTAATGGCATAAATGCATACAACACATGTCCTCGGGCTTACAAATGAGCAACTAAAACTGCTCCTACTCTCTCCAGCCTCTCTTGGCATCATGAAAAATCCCCCCCGCCCTTTCCATATTATTCGTTTGATGTACTTATAATCAAAACAATAGACACCAACTAGGAGTGTGAACTGACATTCCTATCCTAGGATCCTCCACATGTCTTGTTCCTTCTGTCAGAAGGAAACTTGGGTCAATCTGGGCCTACAGGAAAAACTGCCCTCTATGGTAATTATGGCTAACAATTCTCTGTCTTCTCAGCCAAACCCTCCATGCTTCCATTCAAGGAGGTAGTTGATTTTCCAACCACCAGTCCTTCTTTCATTAACTAATTTCTCCTCAGGATCAGGAAGAGGTTTATTACTTCAATGAGGAGAGAACTGGGTCATTTTGGCATAACAAACCCTCTCCACAGCTTCCTCATTTTTCCCTCTAGTGATAGACTGATCATGGTCTGCTAACACTCTGCTTTTCCTTGTGACTTTCCTTTGGTGATTCGGCTTAACGCTAAGTTTTGCTGCCACGCGATGCTCTTGGATTGGACTTTATATAAGCACGCGATTGCGGAAGTCGTCAAGGGAGGTTTGGATCCACACCGCTTCAACCCCCGCAATCCACCACCAACTGCCACATACCCTTCTCACTATACCATGGTTTTGATTGCGGGACCGCTCAAAAATTTTAACGTTCGAGCACTTTTTGTCCTCGCAATGAAGTGTGACCGTCTATCTTATTGCAATCGATGATCTGGGTGACCTTGCTTTTTTTTTTAACGCCACTGCTAAAATTTATCCTTCCACCAACTCCAGAATCCATCTAATCGTGCTTAGAGATGGCACCAATTTTGGTGCTCGGAAGCTTTGGATGTTGAGCAAGGATATCTTCTGGAGGATGATCTCCCAAATATGACGTGGTGGCCCGACGTCATATGACGTCACAGCTGCTAGTGTGTCACAAAAGGAGTGCCATGCATCACTCGAGGATGAGCGGATGACAGGCCAAAAGGTGTCTAAAATGAGTGTTATGTGTCAGTGTTGGATGTATTCCATGTATCTCTAACAATGGGCACCACACGTCTCAACTGATGAACCCCAAGAGTCTTCAGCATTTCGGGTTAGAGAATTTTTGCATGTAGAGTTTGTATAACTCTCGAAGGGTCGAACCCGCGAAGTGATTAGTGTGTTCTTATCACTAATTAGACCAGGATTAAGCTTCTCTTAAATGATTTGGGACTTTGGAACTCCGGGTTTCAGAGAATTGTGCTTGTTCTGAATGGAAAAATTATGGAGTGACAATGTTGCGAATCTAACGTGGCAGCCCGATGTCATCTGACGTCACAGTTGTTGATGTGTCACAAAAGGAGTGTGCCACACGTCACTCGAGGATGAGCGGATGACAGCCCAAAAGTGCCTAAAATGAGTTCCACATGTCAGCATTGGATGTATGCCATGTATCTCTGACGGATGGGCACCATGCATCTGAACTGATGAACCCCAAGAGTCTTCGACATTTCAGGTTCGAGAATTTTTGCATGTAGAGTTTGTATAACTCTTGAAGGGACGAACCCGCGAAGTGATTAGTGTGTGCTTATTACTAATTAATCCAGGATTAAGATGCTTTTCAATAATTTGGGACTTCAAAACTCCAGGTTTCGGAGAACTGTGCTAGTACTGAATGGAAACCTTTTGCAGTGACAATGATGTGAATCTGACGTGGTGGCCCATCGTCATCTGATGTCATAGTTGTTGATGTGTCACAAAAGGAGTGTGTCATGCGTCACTTGAGGATGAGTGGATGATAGGCCCAAAGGTGCCTAAAATGAATTCCATGTGTCAACGTTGGATGTGTGCCATGTATCTCTGACGGATGGGCGCCATGCATCTGAATTGATGAACCCCAAGAGTCTTCGGCATTTTGGGTTCGGGAATTTCTGCATTTAGAGTTTGTATAACTCCCAAAGGGCGGAACCCGTGAAGTGATTAGTGTGTGCTTATCACTAACTAATCTGGGATTAAGTCTCTTTTATCTAAATGATTTGGGACTTCGGGGCTTCTACATGATCGTTACACCTTGCACGACTTTGAAACTCTGAATGCACGAGAGTCGTTAATATTAATTGTGCATGGGATCTCCACCGTTGAAAATTTAACCTGTCTATTTGATTGCATTTCAAGCCCGAAATGGACTACTCTAAATGTTGCATTTTTCACTCATGGTTGTTCCCTGTGCAAACAAAAGACTCGAACGACCTGTTGTGAACTCAATGAATGGTAAGCAAAATGACCAGTAATTCGAACCAAAATCTCGATATGTGTTTATTCTTTAAGAAAAATAGAAAAACTTGGTGCAAAGAATCATTCAAGCAAGACACTAAGGATGATCTAGTCATTCAACAAAAGGGAAACCAACCTTATCAACCAGAAGAGGGAAAACTTCTAGGATGGTATGCGGAAAAGAGAAAGACGGGGCAAGGGTGCATACCTAGGTCTTAACAACAACTACATAAGACCCATGATAACTTCATGTGATAACATTGGCTCCACAGGGGATGGCATTCTCCCTGTGAGTTGCCAAGAACAAGCAAGTTCAGTGTCTTATCCTAGGTCTATGGGGTCGATATTCAAATACTAAAAGAAAATTGAAAACTGAAAATCTTGCACACGAGCTTATTTATATACAAGACCCTACTCTTACTGACCTTTACAATGCTCAGGTGAAAACAAACTTCCACCATAGCCATCCAAACTATTTGGTAACATAATTCTTCTCTTCACTACAAATGATCCATAAAAGGTAAGGGAAGTATGACAGCAGAATGAAAACATGTTTTGGAATACTGACAATACCTCCAAATGATGATAAGATGATTAAATTTGCAGGCTCCAATGCTTTTGGAAAGTTCAACTCCATATATAACACCACAGGGTCATAAAATTTATAATAAGGCATGATACACTGGTAAAAAGTTACCTCCTTTATTCCATCATTGCTCACATGTTGTTTGATGTTCTCACCATGTACAGGTGGATAAAGGATTAATGTAGGCTTGTTAATCCCAGGTGATATCTGCTCATCTAAATATGGATGTGGGTTGATTTCACTGTTAATCACAGCCTAATTGATATATGTTGATGCATACACTTGTTGTTTGACATCAAAATACTCAAAGACAACATTTCGATCTTCATAAACATTTAAAACAACAGATACATCTAATACGATGTCAAATGTATCTATGTCACTGTTATCAGAATGAATATCACTCAATACCTCTCAAACTTCATGACAAGTACATCCTTCTATAGAAAATGATTCATCCTTATATGACTAGCAAAATCTTCATGAAGCAAAGAAAACTCATTACAACAGTTTTCATAAAGATGTTCAACTGAAAAATACTCTTTACAAAACGAATTGAAAGCTGCATCAACTGTCAAAGAGTTGATGCTTGCAATCGGAAGAGATCGGCACCATCCACGAGATACCCCCTCTAAAGAGTATCTAAAAATCTTAATCTGAACATCCTCATGCACAATCTAAAGTCGATGAATGAATTAGTGGAAATCCAGCAAGTGTTCAGCTGGTACTTCCCAATCTTCTCCTCTAAATTTGCGAAAGCAATCTTCCCATTCATATCTACTAGGCATTGGATTAGGGAAACCAACTGTCTTTGAAAAATCATAGAAATCATACCTCTAAGCTAAGATCTTGTCCATTTCAACCCAGTGGAGTCGCCAATAGATTTCTGAAAAGTGGAGTTGCCATGGTGAAAAATGAATAGTCAGAACAATATGTCCAACTTCAGTCCACCATCTAAAACTGGATCTCTTCGTTGTCGTTCTCCCAGAGAAGATATATTCACTTCCATCCACGGCAACGGCACCAAGAATGTTAGCACTAAGAGTCACCCTCAGACTGCTAGAGGATAAGCCCAGTACCCATCAAAATATAAATGGATTAAATGGTTTGAATAGGTGGATCAACAAGACGAGAAAGAAAGGGAGAGGGAAGCTAAAAGTCTGCAGAGGCATTATGTTGGGCATGGAGTCATAACATCCTACATATCGAAGGCAATCAAGCTGCCTACCGGACAAAAGGATTTATGCAAAGATGGATAGAAGAATAGAAGGTAAACAAAGAGACGAATATCCACATAACATAGATCCTTTCTGTAATATAGATTAAAGAGTGCTTGATCAATAATCTATGATTAACAAGAAATTACCACAAATCCTTTGTAGCTCATGAATTCATTAACCAAAGGCATCTTTTGATCTTCAAAATTTGCAAATATTACTCAAGCAAGATGATAAGAAAGAATGGAAACAAGAAAAAAACAGTCTGATATCAAAACTTTCATGAATCTCTAATGGCAGAAATGCATACAACACATGCCCTTAGGATTACAAATGAGCAACTAAAACTGCTCCTACTCTCTCCAGCCTCTCTTGGCATCATGATAGATCCCCCCCCCCTTTCCATATTATTCATTTGATGTATTTATAATCAAAACAGTAGACAACAACAAAGAGTGTGAGATGGCCTTTCTATCCTAGGTTCCTCCACATGTCTTGTTCCTTCTGTTAGAAGGAAACTCGGGTCGGTCTGGGCCTATGGGAAAAACTGCCCTCTGTGGTACTTCTAGATGACAATTCTTTGTCGTCTCGGCTAGACCCTCCATGCTTCCATTTAAGGAGGTAGTTGATTGTCCAACCACCAGTCCTTCTTTCATTAACTGATTTCTCCTTGGGATCAAGAAGAGGTTTATTACTTAAACAAGGAGAGAATCGAGTCTTTTTGGCATAACGAACCCTCTCTACAACTTCCTCATTTTTCCCTCTAGTGATAGACTAATCACGGTCTAATAACGCTCTGCTTTTCATTGTGACTTTCCTTTGGTGATTCAGCTTAACGTTGAGTTTTTCTTCCACAAGCTACTCTTGGATTGGACTTTATATAAGCATGTGATTGCGGAAGTCATCAAGGGCGGTTTGGATCCACACTGCTTTGACCCCCACAATCCACCACCAACTGCCACATACCCTTCTCTCCATACCGCGATTTCGATTGCGGGACCGCTCAAGAATTTTAATGTTCGAGCACTTTTTGTCCCTGCAATGAAGTGTGGCCATCGATCTTATTGCAATCGATGATCTGGGTGACCTAGATTTTTTTTAGCGCCCATGCTAAAATTTATCCTTCTGCCAACTCCAGAATCCCTCTAACCATGCTTAGAGATGGCACTAATTGTGGCACTCGGGAGCTTTGGATGCTGAGCAGGGATATCTCTTGGAGGAGGATCTCTCAAATCTGACTTAGTGGATCGATGTCATATAACGTCACAACTATTGATGTGTCACAAAAGGAGTGTGTCACGCGTCACTCAAGGATGAGCGGATGACAGGCCCAAAGGTGCCTAAAGTGAGTGCCACATGTCAGTGCCATATGTATGCCACATATCTCTGATGGATGGGCCCCACGTGTCTGAAATGATGAACCCCAAGAGTCTTCGGCATTTCACGTTCGGGAATTTCTGCATGTAGAGTTTGTATAACTCCCGAAGGGCCGAAACTGTGAAGTGATTAGCATGTGCTTATCACTAATTAAACCGGGATTAAGCCACTTTTAAATGATTTGGGACTTCAAAACTCCATGTTTCAGAGAACTGTGTTTGTTTTGAATGGAAAACTTATGGAGTGACAATGATGTGAATCCAACGTGGCGGCCCGACATCATCTAACGTCACAGTTGTTGATGTGTCACAAAAGGAATGTGCCACACATCACTTGAAGATGAGCGGATGACAGGCCCAAAGGTGCCTAAAATGAGTGCCAATGTATCCCACGTATCTCTAACGGATGGGCACCACACATCTGAACTGATGAACCCCAGGAGCCTTTGACATTCCGAGTTCGAGAATTTCTACATGTAGAGTTTGTATAACTCCTGAAGGGCCGAACCTGCGAAGTGATTAGCATGTGCTTATCACTAATTAATTTGGGATTAAGCTTCTTTTAAATGATTTGGGACTTCGGAACTCTAGGTTTCAGAGAACCATGCTTGTTCTGAATGGAAAACTTCCGCAGTGACAATGTTGTGAATCTGACATGGTGGCCCAATGTCATCTGATGTCACAACTGTTGATGGGTCACAAAAGGAGTGTGCCACACGTCACTCGAGGATGAGCGGATGACAGGCCCAAAGGTGCCTAAAATGAGTGCCACGTGTTAGCTCTGGATGTATGCCATGTATCTCTGACGAATGGGCGCCACACGTTTGAACTGATGAACCCCAAGAGTGTTTGGCATTTCAGGTTTGGGAATTTCTCCATGTAGAGTTTGTATAACTCCCAAAGGGATGAACCTGTGAAGTGATTAGCATGTGCTTATCACTAATTAATCTAGGGTTAAGCCTCTTTTATCTAAATTCTTTGGGACTTCCTAGTTGTTAAGCCTTGCGCGACTTTGAAACTCTGAATGCACGAGAGTTGTTAATCTGAATTATGCATGGGATCTCCACCGTTGAAAATTTAACCTGTCTGTTTGATTGCATTTCAAGCTCGAAATGGACTACTATGAATGTTGTGTTTTGCGCTCATGGTTGTTCCTTGTGCAAAAAAAAGACTCGGATGACTTGTTGTGAACTTAATCAATGGCAAACAAAATGACCAGTAATTCGAACCAAATCCCGATATGTGTTTATCCTTTAAGAAAAAAAAAAAAAACTCGGTGCAAAGAATCAGTCAAGCAAGACACTAAGGATGATCCAGTCATTGAACAAAAGGGAAACTGACCTTATCAACCAGAAGAGGGAAAACTTCTAGGATGGTATGCGGAAAAGAGAGAGACGGGGCAGGGGTGCAGACCTAGGTCTTAACAACAACTACATATGACCCATGACAACTTCATGTGATAACATATTCATAGCCTGCCCCTTTGCAAGATAGGTTTGGGATTTAACATTTTCAGGACTAACCCACATAATTTGCAAAAAAACTTGTTAGAACGAGGACTTCACAAAGTGGAATAGAATGTACAAGGGATATTTTAAAGATAAACAACTCTTTAGGTGGATATGGAATCCCTACGCTTAATTATGGAATCCCTAATGCAAAAGATTAATTATGGAATCCCTACGCTTAAAAACCACACTCACACAAAACCAACAATATTTGGATAATGAGGAAAGGAACTAGATGAAACGACTTGGAGAAATATCAATAAACTACAAAGTTGGTATGACCAAATCCCTTCTCAGTTGGAAAATCAGATTTGGGAAGCAAGAATTTGAAGAATGGAAAAAAAGACAGAGAATGTATAACCTCTTTTTCGATGGAGCGTCGAAAAGCAATCCAGAGGTGGTACGAATGGGAGGGGTCATCTATGAACTTGAGGGAAACCAGGTATCTGCCTATGCTTGGGGGCTATGAATCATGACAAATAATTAAGGGGAGGCATACACCCTTCTTCAAGGAATGTTTATTGCCATTATCTTGGGGATAAATGAATCAACAATCATCATCAAGTCTCTAGCATTCAAGGAACCCCTGAGAGATTTCCAATTGGCTTTAATTCTTGCCAAAGTAATAAAACCCACTCAGAAGATGAACAAACACTCTTTTTACCATATTTTATGAGAAAACAATGGCAAGGTAGACACTTTGGATAGAGAATCCTTGAGCATGTCTCAAGGATCACTGAAGAAAAATGGGGGGTTAACCATTTCTTCATCCCCTGAGTTTAACATATGCACCAATATCCACCAAGCACAACGTGTCTAGACCGCAAGGACTGTATTCAAGTAAATGCATGAATCAATTGAGTCGTGAGCCAATTAATTGGGCATTCACTATTTATTCCATTTGCACTCACTCCTCATTGGAAAGGTGGGATAAACCCTTTCAAAGTCTGGAAACTTCTAATTGTTTGGGGACCTCTTGGAGCGCATAGCTTCTCTTTCTTGGTTAGGACTTGGGAGAGAAGGTTGGGGAACTGAACAGGGTCTTCTCCTTTGGTCTTGGAGCTTCAACATTTGATGATATAAGTAAGCACCAAATGTTTCCAGATTTTTCCCTCTAGCATTCTCAAATCAATCCTCTATTAGTTTGTTTTAGCTTCTCCGATTTGGGGCTAGGCCTTTTGGTGGAAGGAGAGGATTGAGAAGTTCTTTTCAATTCCCTTTGTATGGATTGTTATTTATTATTAGGTTTGTAGTTTTGGGACATCAACTTGTGATTTGGATTTGCATGGTAACCTGGGTTGTGGGAATTTTGTTCCCTGGCTTGATGGAGAGCTAGTTTTGAATGCCCGAACCATTACTCAAATTCAGGATTCTTGTTATGATGACATAGCCTAGGTTTGGTGGCTTTGTCACTTTGTTTTTATCCTTGGAAATTTGCAGCTTGGTTCAATTTTATCTCTATGGGGCAGGTCAAACGTATGGTGGGAGAATTCTGGGAAATCCTTTTTCATCCCCTCTATTTAGTCCATCTTTTGTTCATTTTTTTGGGCATGATGTTGTGCTACTTTGAGTTATTGGTTGGATTTTATAGGTGACTTGGGATGGGGGAAGTACATGGATTTTCTCGGGCCTGAAGGTGATCTTGTCTATACAATGTATGTCCAAACTTCTTTTCAACACTGGTATATAGAGGATTCAATGGAATAAGTAATGCCCATTTCTAGTTTTGGAGCAACATGGAACCAAGAGAACTTGAAGATATTCACTAGAAACTACAAAGGCATGAAGAGCTCTTACAAAGCAATGAAATTTCACTGAGAACCCTCTCAAAATTTCTCTATAACCTGGAAATGCAACAACAAGAATAATATCGCAAGATAATGGGTATCCTTGAAGCACATTGGGAAAAAATTTCAGATATGGAAATGGACTACTACAAGCTAAAGCATGTTGTTCAATACACAAGTGAAGATTACACTTTAAACACCATGACTCAACAAACATCAAGACATGCAGATGATGGAGATAAATAAGAAGACTTGGACAATAGCTCAATGAGCCAAAATGAATGAGTCAAACTACCACTCAACCCGAGGTAAATCTACAGCAATAAATTTCTCATATGTATCACAAATCCATATGTATTTTGAAAGTTTTTTATAGACTTTATATAAGTCTTTCCAGTACTTTTATAACTACATTGGGAAGGAGAGGATTAGATGATAGGAGGGAAATTACAACGATGTCGTTGAAGACTTTTTTGAAACAACGGGCCTACTACCTTTGTAACTTTTTACCATTTTTGGCCACTTATTAGTACAAACTTTTCCCAGTCTTGGTTTAAAAAAAGGGTCTAATAATTTTAACAGGTTGCAATGGTATTGATGTTTTATTCTCTCTCCCTGTTCTTAATTGTCAAGTTTTATATTTCCTTATGTAAGCATGTGCATCTCCAAAGAGAGTAGGCCAATAATATCTAGCTCTTAAGACCCTGTGAGTTGTAGTCTCACCAACAAAATGACCTCCAGTTGGTCCATCGTGGAGATCCTTCAAAATTTTCTCATCGTCTTCCTTTTCCAAACATATTAATAACACTCCATCATAGTTCCTCTGGAAAAGGACTACATTGATCAACTTGTATTGAGCATATTTTAGTCTCAAAGCCCTTTTCTCTTTGTAATTCATATGGCTTGGGCACATCTCATGGTGTAGAAAATTGTTTATATCAATATACCATGAATTTGTAGTAGCTAGAAAATAGAGGGCTTCATTAGTATAGATAAAAATTTTGTTTTTCCATCCCTCCTCTTCTTTTATTGCATTATCTTGTGATTCTGCAACTAGCTTACAAAGCCCTTGCCCTCTCATAATAGGGCATGTTTTATTTCAATATCAAATTCCTAGATGATTGTCATCCAATTACCCTACGTTCTCCCAATTTTCGTTGTCTAAATAATGATCGAACATTGTGGTGAGGTACTACTACTTTCATGTGATTTTTTAGGATATAAGACCTAAAGTGTTTAACAACTTTATAAACAACAAAGGCTTGCTTCTCTATCGCATGGTACTTAAGTTATGTTCCTTGCATGTTTGTACTAATGAAGGAGATATGTGCTTCATTTCCTTCCAAGTCTTTCTGTGTTAGCACTGATGCAAGGGAATTATCAAAAGCAAAAGTATAAAGAAAGAAATCATGATTGAAGTCTGGACTATGTATGACACATTAGATATAACAATTTTAATATTCTCAAATGCTTCTTTCTCCTCCTTATTCCATTTGAACTCTGAATCTGTCCTCGTCATATTTTGTATTGGCTTAATGTTTCAGTGAAATTGAGAATAAAATTCCAAACAAAATTAATATTTCCAGAGAAAGATTGCATTGCTTCCTTGTTATGTGGTACAGGTAGTTTGGATATAACTTTCACATGCTCGTGATCTATTGTTATCCCTTCCATAGATATGATATGACTAAGAAACTTACCTTCAATAACAAGAAAGATGTTCTTCTTGGGATTTAGAGAAATTTCATACTTCCTACACCCTTCAAAATTCTGGGTAAGATGTGAAATATGGTCAGCTCTATCTTTTGAATACATTCTGACATCATCCAAGTAAAAAACAACACTAAGGTTGATAAGACCTCAAAAAACAAGATCCATTTCTCTCTGAAAAGTGGCTCTAGCATTAATTAACCCAAAATGCATTCGTTTATATGCAAAAAGTACCCTACTTGGTATGAAATGTAGTATTAAGCCTACCTTCCTCTGATAACAAAATTTAATTGTGTCCTAAAAAATTGTAGAGAAGTGAAAACATTTCAGATCCTGAAACAATATATAAGATTTTTTCCATAGGTGGAACTGGATAGTTGTCTTTCTCTGAAGCTTTATTCAAGTTTCAAAAATTAGCACAGAGAAAAATTTCTCCAATTTTCTTTCCAACGAGTACGAGATTGGTGAACCAAGTTGCGTGTTGATCTTGAAAATAATTTTGGCATCTAAGAGCTTCTTTATTTATTTATGGGTTCGAGGTTTAAGAGAAGGATATATCCTACACAATTTTTGTTGGAATGGATTGACCTCCCTTTTAACTGGGATAATATGTTGAATTATTCATTTGCCGTAAGTTTTAAGATTATCATATGACCACATGTATACATTTTGATATGCTTTAAATAGTTTAATATAGGCTCTCTTTCTCAGAAGATTTATTCAAGTTTTGGAAATTAGCACATAGATGAATTTGTCTATTTATATTTCTAACGAGTATGAGATTGGTGACCCAAGCAGAGTGTTGAACTTGAAAAATAATTTTGGCATCTAAGAGTTTCTTTAATTCCTTATGGATTTGAGGTTTAAGAGAATGATGTATCCTAGGAAAATTCTATTGGAATAGATTGACCTCCTTTTTCATTGGGAAAATATGTTGAATGATCTATTTCTTGTAAGTTTTAAGATCATCATATGGCCATGCAAATACATCTTGATATGATTTAAATAGTTTAATATAGGCTCTCTTTTTCTGTTCAGAGCAACCTTTTCCTGGATTAACATTTTTTGGTTTTTTTGCAATTCCTAGGTTATTGACTTCATGACCTAGACTGAAATTACCAATTTTAGCATTCGGTGATCCTTTAAACTTTTTTTGCAAGTTAAACAAATTTTCCAAGTTAACGATACCTTCTTCTAGAGTTGCCTGAAATTCTTCATC
>JZKD02S1935161.1:0-19021 GCA_000966675.3 Picea glauca | reverse complement strand
TCTGGAAAAACCAAGATAGGCGCAGTGACCATTTTCTGTTTTAGTGTGTCAAAGCTCTACTGGAATTCCTATGTCCATTGAAACTTACTATCTTTCTTTAATAGCTTCTCCATAGGTGTTGTTATTTGTGCGTAGCCTTTAATAAACTCTCTATAATATCTAGAGTGTCCCAATGCAGTGCGCAGTTGCTTAATTGAAGTAGGAGGAGGTAGATCAACAATGATAGAAATCTTGGAAGGATCGACCAACAACCCCTGTTTGCACACAATGTGTCCTAACAGCACTCCAAAAGGTGAAAATAAAATACACTTCTTCAAGTTCAGGGCAATCTGACATTGCCTACACTTATCTAGCATTAATCTCAAGCATTCAATATGATCTTTTAGTAGGCTAAAAACGGTCCAATCATCAAAGTATGCTTCCAAAAACTTGTGTAAAAATTCCTTAAATGCTTCGAACACCACCCTAGAAAAGATGGTTGGTGCATTCTTCAAGCCAAAAGGCATCACAGTGTACTGAAAAGAACCCCATTATGTTGCAAATGTAGTCTTATGTTGGTCTTCCTTAACAATTCTGATATGGTGATAGCCTGAAAATCCATCTGTGAATGAATAAACTTCATGCCCTCCTACATTATCTAGAACCTCATTAGTAAAAGGTGTAGGGAATGGATCATTTAAACATGCATCATTCAATTTCCTTAGATCCACATAGATCCTGATTTCTCCTGACTTCTTATCTTGGACCACCATAGGGCTGATCCATTCAGATTCTTCAATTGGTTCTATGATTTCTGCTTCCAGCATTCTATCTAATTCAATCCTAACTTTCTATTTGTACTTGGGATTCAATCTGTAAGGTCTCTTCTTGATAGGTCTTGCATCTGCTCTCAAAGGGATCTTCATTTCTCCCATGGGCCCTTTAATGCCCTTCATGTCTGTGAACTTGGTTGGAAACAAGTCCTGATACTCATGCAATAGCTCTGTAATCTTACTAATAGTAGCATCATCCCAATAGTCTCCAACACTTGCTAACTTAGGTGTTTGTTCTATTCCAATGTTAACTTTCTTAAGTTTAATGGGTTGTCCTACGAAAGGTAATTTGATCTCTGGCCCTTCTATATCCCTTTTCCCTTCAGTTTCTGAGATGTTTACATTTCTAGGATCATCATCTTCATTAGCATTAATATTATAACAACCTTGTAACCATTGAAGAGGTGCAGTACATTCATCTGCTTCTTGTTCAAAAGGGGATTTGGATACTTCCTCAAAGACATTTTGTCTTATAATTTGTAAAGCCTTATCTATTGTGGGGTACTGACTTTCAAATACAATTGTAGCTATAAATTTCTGGTTCATACCATAGCAATCTGTAGTGGCTAAGCACAGTTCTGCCTAAAGATACTAGTTGATAGGCGTAGTATCTAAGGTGTTAATGAACTTATGTACCCACTGTTCCTTGGGAATGTTGCTCCAGGCTTCCTCATAACTCTGCACATGGTCCTTAGGACAACTCTAACCTGTGTATCAAACTTCACAACCTTCATCTTGGTCTGAAAAGTGCAGTGTCAATAAGGTGTGACATTGTTCCCACTCCGCGATGTTATTCTTATGCCTTCCCCACCATCTAGATGGTGTTGCTTTCAAGACTTAATCTAGTGCCAACATCCTATGTTGTACTAGTACAATTTTCTCAAATTCAGATGGAAATGTTTCTAAATGATTCAAGCCATCAAAGTTAGGAAGATTACTTACTTCTGTGCTAATCTAGTGAACTACCTTGGTCAATCTGGCACACCTTCGCGTAGAGACTTCATACATTCTATTCTGCCAATTCTCCAATGCTTCTTCTGAATCTGATGAGCATGCACTTTCACTTCGCCAACTTAGATTTCCATCCGTTGTAGGGTTAATATAATCATGTTGTCAGTTTATAGATGTTCTCTAGTTCATAGGCGTGGTCTACTTCTCTTATAGGTTATGTGTATCTCTGGCCTTCATCAGGATCAAGGGGTGCAATGACCTTAAGGCCATTACCCTCGATTGTCATTCTTCTCTTTTTTTAGTTCGACCACAGTCATATTGCTGAAATCCCAATCAATTCCTAACAATGCAGGATAAGGACAACTATCATCAACAATCTCGATTACTTCAAAATCTACAAATGTCCTCACTCTGTCGATGTCCACAGGAACATGCTCTAGTCTTCCAAAGGGGCTTACCACCTATTGGTTATCCATCCTGAGCCTAATAGGAGAGTAAATCAATTTAGGTTTTCCCATCAGTGCCCAAGTCTGCTTCACCGTAACATTTACTTATGATCCCAAGTCGAGGACCACATAGTTTACAGCGTAGTCTCCAATCTGAGCACTAAGGTGCAGTTCCTTGCTTGTCCTCCTTTTCCTATATAATTGATTCACATCTCTACTCAGCAAAGGATCTATTCTTCCAATCTCATACTATCTTATCAGGTGTTGAAGTTCCTGCATAGCTCTTTCATATCTAATCAAATTGATACAAGTATATAAGAAATCCATAAGCTTGCTTACCTATTTTCCTTGCCTAAGTGGGACGGACTAATCAAATGTTGGAGGCATCTCACATTCCTTTACTTATGGTTGTACCCTAGATGAAGAAGCTTGTTCTCCTCCAAATTATCTCCTTACTTCTTCAAAAGTATGCTTTTCTTTCCTCGGATCAAACAATTGTGCCTTCTCTACAGCTCTTCTGATCCCCGATCCATCTGTAGTCTTTCCTGGAATCACCCTATATTCTCCTATGACATTGCCTCCTCTAGTAATAAAAATGACTCTAGGTTCCTCACTGCGAGGTTCAACTGAAATTAGTTGGACTTGTTGGTTTCCACCTCATCTTTCCTGAATTTTGGCTAACAGTACTGGACAATCTTCAATGACATGATCAAAGGAATTACAGTGGTTGCAAGTAGTACAAGGGTTCTGACAATCCCTTGCCAAATGACCTGGTTGGGTACATTTATAGAAAATAATTTGACCTCGTCCTCGACTCATGCCTCCTCCTCATCCTCTTCCTCTGAATCCACCACGAGGATTGAAGTTTCCTCTTCCTGGGGAATTGAACTGCACATTATTTTCTTCTGACTATAATTCTCCTTGATTTTTATATGTATCCCTTGATCTTTCATGCATGAGTTCATAAGCCCTACAATCCTTCTCATTGTGCCCCACAGATTTACAGAATGTGCAATAAATATTGGTGGGTGTTTGGACATATTTCTGCATATAATAACATTCACCAGGGCGATGTCTAGTTCTACATACCTCGCACCATGGTATAGTAACCTGCTTCAAAGGGTTAGGGGCTCTAGAGGCCAAGTATTCATTAAATAAGGGATAGTGCTCTATGTCATGGCCCTCCTCTGATTTGCATTTGATACACCAGATGTCTTCCCTTTTCTCTTTTCCTTTATCTTTCTTCATGTCTTCAGCCTGTAAAGATAAACTAGTTAATTGATTCAAAATCTAACTCATACCTGGGCTAGATTCTCCTACAGGGGTTGCTTCTAGTTTCATAGCAATCTCTAATGCTTCAGCCTATGAAGCGAATTTCTATTACATCAGAGAAACTTTGATGTGTGGCAGTAGAGCAGCGATGAACCATTCCTTATGTTGTTCATCCAGAATCTGAAAACTTAAATGGCATGTCAAGGTCTTAAATCTCTGATCAAACTCCCAAACAGGTTCAGTCACCTTCTACTTGATTCTTTCAAATCTGTAATGCACTATGATTCTGACTTGGGTTTCTTGAACTCTGCACTCAATGCAGTCTTAATGTCATTCAATGGCTTAGGTTGTACAGATCTTGAAACAAACTTCATATACCATCTCAATGTGTGATCCCTCAAGGTAGTACTAAATTGAGCTCTCTTAACAGCTTCGTCGATAACTTCCTTAATGCTCCATATAGCTTCGCATAAGAACCAGTGCTAATTAGGATCCTCAGATCTATATCCTCTAAAAATAAGCAGTCTCATTTCATCTGCCATAGATCTTCCTTGGTTTCTCGGCTGAGTATGTGCTAAACCGCTTGTAACAATACTTTGATTAGTTTGACTACTTTGGTTGCTCTGGTTACTTAATGTTGCTAAAACAACAGAAGGAGTAATAATACTTACTTTGACAGTAGGCGTGGTCCTTGAAGTTTTTGGTTCTTCTCGGCGAAGTCCCTCAGTCTCTACTTCCTCTACCCTTGTGGACTCTGAATATTCTTCGTATGATCTCCCTGCTTCTTCCCCACTGTAGAAATATTTGTCTTGTGTCAAAGGTTCATAACTCTGCTTAAACAGGTTCGCAAGAGGAACCTTCCTGAATGTTCTCCCACTGTGCATGTGTCTAGCCTCTTTGTCGTTGTCATTGTCTGAATTCTTAACCATTAGCTTTAAGATCCAACTGATTACTGTGTCTTCAAGATCTTCTTCTCATGCAATAGCATATTAATCTTTAGCCTCAAAAAGTATAGGTACTTCCCTCTATGTCCCTTAAAGAAATACCTCTATCCTTGACTATAGGACTCTACCCTATCGATAACAAACTCAACAATGTACCCTCTAATAGTGCTATCAAACCAAAGATCTACTACTCTAGACACAACATTATCAACTCTCTTGACTTTCTTGATAAATGTTATTTTCCAAACCACAGGTGGTCTAGATCTGATCTCAAACTAGGAGTCTACTAATCTGGCTAACCACTCATACAACTCCTTGTGGACTCCTCCAAAGAAAATCTCGTGTATGTCAGTAAATATGTACCTTACTAACCAGTCTTCTATACTAATGCTAGGGTTCTTGTTCTGATCTTCGGCGAAGTCCCTTTCTTGTTCTTCTATCTAGTTCTAAATCTCTGTCTTCGATGGAAACCACCTTGATATTCCCTCAAGAAGATCCTGGTCCCGGCAATGGAATCATTTTTTGGCACAAGGGAAGACATAGGGTTCAAATCTAACAGTGCACCAACAAACCCTAACTACTAGCCCTTTCGACAACACCTGCAAAGAAGATGAAGTCTCACCCGAAGTAGCAATAGGGAGGCTGCAGGACACAAGTGTCTACAACCGGGGGAAATGAAAGAGGATTCCATAATAATCAACACAGAGTAACTTAATAGTGTTATGTTCAGCTCCACAAAGTAAGTTATCTATCTTATCTTCAATAGTGGAAAACAATAATGAAATAACCGTATAACAACAAGCCAATAGCACAATATCAATCACAAAGAACAACAAGATTTACGTGGTTCACCCTCTCCCTAGAGCTACATCCACATAACTGTGTTTCTTGATATAATAGATGAAAACATACAGTTCTATCTACGCATTTAGCTGCAGATCTTCTCTCTCTCTCTCTCTCTCTCTCTCTCTCTCTCTCTCCTCCCTGTGCACTTAGCTGAAGATCCAGAATACATGACTGCCTTACAACCACAATACTACTATCTCAATATCGCACTCATAAATAATAATAGTAACCACCCTCTCAAATCTTCTAGACCTTTATTTATACATTTCATGACTCTTAAACAACCTTAGACTAAGGCCTAGGTGTCAAAACCCTAGGTGCTAAAACCCTGGGTGCCAAAACCCTAGGTGCCAAAACCCTAGGTCCACATAACCCGCACTTTAAGGAATTTGACAACCTGTCCTTCCTTATTCTCCACGAGGTGCTCCAAAGCACCTATTAGTGTTACTTTCACTTGCTAACCTATCCATGATTTATCTTCCTTTTTGTTTTGTTTTCCTTGATCTTCTCCTTTAATGGCTTGCTTTTCCTTTACTGATCAGAATCTGGACCAGGGGTTAAAAATTTGCTCAAAATTCAAAGTGCTCGGAATGCGACGAAAACGGTACCATTGCGTCCGTCTCGTTCTCTTGATTCCGGCGGTATATTTATTTTCGCAAACAGAGTCCGTATGGAGAAGTTATCGCGATCTGTTCGCCGGGACAAACAGGTAAAAATATTGATGCTGACTGGGCAGGCCGTACAGCTGACGTGGCAGGCCGTACAGCTGACGTGTGCTGACCGTACAGTGCTGACGTGGCACACGTGGCAGGTGACTTGGCAGTTTGATGACGTGGCGAGTTGTGATTGGTTGACAACTGGACGAGTCATTTGTTGACACGTGGCAATTCTTTGTCGAATAGTTGAGTGCCACGTGGCCCAATCCAGGGCTGCCACGTGGCACCCCGGGGTTGTCTATTAGGTTCGTTTATTAAAATTTGGTGGAGGTCACGGGGTTCGACCCCCAGACCTCCCCACCATATAAAGGTTTTAACCAAGCCCGCCAACCATTAGCCCATACGTTATTTGTTATAATGTATGTGCGTTGGATTATATTTAATTTGGTACTTTGTAAATGTGGTGGGGGGTCGGGCCAGGGCTTAGCCCCGACCCCGGTTCCATGAGAAATCATACGACCATACCCCGTATCTTTCGGCGCGCGCGCGGAGGGTATATCATTTGGACCCCGGTTTTATGCTTTACCACATGACCATTAAAAAGGAGGTATGCACGCGCGCGGGTGTTAACCATTATAGCCCTCGGTCACACGGAGAGCACATATGACCCTGCTATCCGACACATTGTGTGCGCGCGGGGTGTGTAAACAGATATAACCCACGGTTCTATTCGTTGCATGTGTCCACATTACTTGTATATGTGTTGCGCGGGAATTCAAAATGGATACAAAGCCCGTGGTTACATTGGCGAGTACCATATGTCCAGGACTATGGTGTATAGCGCGGTGTTTTAATTTTTACAGCCCATGTATTATATATGCGCGGAAATTTTGTGGTTTAATACATGCCACAACATTATATGACACGGGTTATTATATTTAAATCATGACCATATTCCAATGTTAATACGTGCGGGATTTTTTTCATGTTGGGTTTTGTTCTATGCCAACGGATAACACCCATTCGGGGACACTTGGCATTTCATTATTAAACGGTGGAAACGAGCCCCACTTTTGCGCTGGGACGTGGCCATATGGCCCCCCATGCGCCCAACACCTCCGATGTGGGGGGCTTGATTTCGGGTATCCGTTCGACATTTTGCACCATTTTCGGAACGCGCGTGGGTGCTAGGTTTTTGGACGGAAAAACGCTCAGTGATGGGTTTTCATGCGGCCCAGGTGCAGAATGGCGCACAGGTAACAGAGCTTGGAGAAAGGAAAATGGCAGCAAGCATAACTTTTGGAGTTTTTGGCCAAATGAAGTGCCGAAAAAGCCCAGGTAGGGGTTTTTGGATGTTCTGAGTCCATTGGCACAGCTTTCACAGGCATTTGAAAACTTTTAATGCAGTTTTTTAACCATTTAAGTTTGAGGAAGTTCCATGAAGCTTGAAGCCCTCATTGTTTGAGGCATTGCTCAGATGAGCACATAACCATTTTCTGAGACTGAATAGTCATTCTTGGTTGTTTATTATGCTCTGAACACATTGGGATAGGTTGCAGATCCATTGGAGGACTTCTACAGGTATTTTTGCCTCATTCTTGCTCAGGGAAGCTTGGAGGCCACTTGTAGAAGAGGTCATTGCTGGATGAGCCATTGTCCATTTGCAGAGTTTTTACAGTCAAATTTGGGGTTTTTATGTATTCTGAACTCAATGGTACAGTCTGTAAATCCATTTGAGTTGAGAAACATCTTGTAATGAGCATTTGACAAACTAATCCCAAAGAGCCAAGTCCATTGAAGGAGGCTCAAGGAGACGTAGCCCAGAGAGGGGTGAACTCCTTTATCATCTTGGTATTGCTGTGATTTTTATGTGTTATTTGCTGCATTTTATCTTGCTGTACATTGATTTATAACACATATTTAAGCATGTAAAAGAACCTTCTTCACACATGTACATTGCAAACAAGAACCAAGAACTTAACACATAATCCCTCTTGCACATTTTAACACATGAAGCAAGGTCCTGTTAAGATTTATTTTATGAGGTAGAGGGTGCTTGCATAGCATAACAAGTCAGCCTTCTATTTTTAGATCATTTACCTTGTTCCTTCTTTTCTACTTCTTTAACCACTTCGCCCCTTCCTCTGTTTGTGTGCCTTTCGTGCACTTCGTACTTTGTCTTTATTCTTCCTTAATCTTCACTTTCTTCCTTAATACATGACCAAGGGCCAACAACAGTTATAATGTACGTATGGTTTTTTGACAAATGTGGATTTATCTCTCCTATTATGTCTATGCCCCACTACTCAAAAGGTCTACTTTCAAAATCAAAAAATAATGAAAATCCTCTCCTAGAATTGTCGAGGGTTTGTGAGCAAGTTCAAAGAGGAAGCACGAAGAGATATCACCCAAATAGAAAAGCATCAAATCCTCTCACTACAAGAGATGAAATTGGAGGCTTTAGAAGCCATTAGAATAATCAAGAAACAATGGTGAGTAAGCGAAGGAATTACTATCAGCTAGAGAAGAGCATGAGGCAGACTCTGCATTATGTGGAACAAATCTATTTTGGTGTTAGTAAAATCATTCAACACATAGCATTGGAACTTATCACGTTTTACTCATCTGCAGTTAAGGAAAAAACTCGATCTTTTCAATGTATAAATGTCAATGGCCTACCAAGAAAAAGAATATTGTTTGGATTCTCTTCGGGCCTTTCAAAATTCCAAAGAGTCTAGGGGCAACATCATAGGACGTGACTTCAATGTAATTCTAAACAACAAGGAGAAAAAAAGGGGAAGTATCGTTCGAGACCATTTTCGCAAGAGACTAGAGGATCCAATGGAAAAATGGGACCTTGTGGACATCAAACACTCCAAAGGCAAGTATATGTAGCCAAATAAAAGGATAGGACCAGGGCATATAGAAGGAAGGTTAGATCGTTTCTTGGTACACAATAATATTTTATCACGAGATTTTATTATTTCCTAAAAAAATATTCCCTATACAATATCATATCATAAGCCAATCCTTCTCTCATTGGAGGAACCCCTTGACTATGGCCCCCTCCCTTTCAAATTTAACCCATTGTGGCTACAAGAGGAAAGTGCTCGGGAAGTCATTTCAAAGGTGTGGCACTATTGTATTGTCGGATTCCCAATCTACATTTGGAAATGTAAGTTAAAATATGTGAAAGTTGGTTTAAAACTTTGGTTCAAAAGTTCATACAAGACCCTACACATGGAGAAAGAATACTTCACCTCACAATTGAATTTAGTTCAAGAAAAAATAAAAGATGGACAACTAACCATAGAGTTACAACAAAGAGAAAAGGAATTAAGTCAAAATCTACACAAGCCCCACATATCAGAAGAAGAAACTTGGAGGCTCAAGTCAAGGAGCCTAGGGCTAAAATCAGGAGATCGCAATACAACATTATTTCATTGGAAAGCACAAGCAAGAAGACAAAGGAACAATGTAAAGGAAATGATTAAGGAATATGGAAACAGGGTAACAGGTTTTGAGGAAATTAAAAGAGAAACCGAAAATTTCTTTCAAAATCTATACATAGATCAAGCGGGAGTAGATCCCAAAATTATATCAGATCTCTTAAGCAGCATCCCATTGTTAGTCACAATAGAAGACAATGCAAGGCTCACAAAATAAGTAGAAAAAACTAAGGTCATTATTAAAATTTGGATTCTTGATCCAGCAAAGCAATAGACATGGACAAATTTACCATACATTTTTACCGAGACTACTGGGAGCTAATAAAATATGAATTGATCTAAATGCTAAGATACGTCAAAAAATCGATTGGGGGGAAAAACAAATTCTTCTTTCCTTGCTTTGATCCCAAAGGAGGCAAACCCTCTACATTTTCCATATTTAGAGCCATATCCTTGTGCAACGCGTCCTACAAAACAATGACAAAAATAATAGCAAACAAGCTAAGAGAAGTGCTCCCAAAGATAATTTCTTAAAATCAAGGGGGATTCCAACACTAGAAAAGGCATATTTTTTATAATATTATTCTTGTTCAAGAAGTTATACACACAAACAAAGAAAACAAGGAGAAAATTATGGCAATACAAATAGACATGGCAAAGGCTTTCGATTGAGTGGGGCATTCCTTCCTTCTTGATGTAATGCACAAAATTGGTTTCAGATCCATAGTCATAAGATGGATAGTTGCATGCATAAGCACACCATGGATCACCCCCCTATTGAATGGTTGACCATACCCCTTCTTTTAGATCAACAGAGGACTCAGGCAAGGTGTTGAATTTTTTGATTCTCAGATATGATAGTTATTGTTTTATAATTTCAATGCAAAATTTCCTTTCATGCCACAATTATCATAGAATAACTATACACTGAAAATCTCGGCTATTACAATGCAATGGAAATAACAAGATCTAGAAATATTAACAATTCACAATAGACACAAGAACACAATAATTTATCTTGGGAAACCCAACCTTGGGAGAAAGCCCATCAACCTTTCTTATAGAAGAATCCATTCAAGGGTTTACAATTTTATCACCATCAAAATAGACCAAGAGATATCAAGGAATCACCTCCCAAGCCTAGCCCAACTCCCAAGAGGTAGCACACAAGATAGAATACCAAGAACTTCAAGTTGCAGCGAATTTTACCCCAAATAACACCTCCTTGAAACTTGCACCTTCTTTCTTCAGTGAGAGATGAGTGAGTGAGTGAGTCAAATGAAATGAAATGAACCTTTATTTATATTTGTCAAGTCACCTGTCTTTTTCATGTGAGACCGACTTCTCTTCCTGGGTCTCCAATTTTACTTTATTGTTTTTTGTCTTTTACTTGTGGAGGTCGAATTCTCTTCTTGGGTCTTCAATTGCTTCATGGGGCTTCTTTGATGGTCAGATGGGCATGGTCTTGTCTTCCTAACACTTCTTCTTTTCTAGAAAGGTTGTCCTTGAGCTTGGTTGATGTAAAATTCTCTGGCATGCACCTAGTTGTTGTGTTCATTTCCCATGTAGCACCTTGAGTCTCTATTAGTCCTTCAAGTCACATGATTAAGGATAGAGACTACACCTGGGCTATTCTCCTTAGCCAAGTCATATGGCCATCTGAGGACAATGTCTACCTAATGCTAATACATGGAGAACATCAACTTCCTGAGCCATTCTCCTCATCCAATTCACCTAGCCATCTGATGAGAATACCTGCTCGAAGCATATGTTCCTCAAGTCTTTATCGGTCCTTATCAAGTCACATGATCAAGGATAAATATTATGCTTAGGACATTCTCCTTCGCTAAGCCACATTGCCAATCTAAGGAGAATGTTTGCTTGATGCTACCCAAAACATCAGCACTCCCTCTCAACAATGGAGACATTCTACATCATGCCAAGCTTATCCCTGAAGTATTTGAACTTTGCCTTCGACAAAGGTTTGATGAGAATCTATGCAGTCTTCTCATCTATGGAAATTTATTGGAGCTTCATTGTTCCTTTCTATACCATGTCTCAGATGAAGTGGTATTTGATCTCAATATGCTTTGTCCTGTCATGAAATACTGGATTTTTTTAAATCTTGACACAACTTTGGTTATCACAATGTATCAAGGTCGTCTCTAGTTGTCGATCACATAGTCCTGCAAGTAGTTTTCAGAGTCATATTGCTTCACGACTTGCAACACTGGCTGTGATATACTTCGCTTATGTTGTACTGAGTGCTACATAACTCTGATTTCTACTAATCTAGGATATCATAGTTGATCCTAAGCTTAAGAAGCACCCCAAGGTGCTCTTTCTATCCATTGCACTCCCTGCCCAGTCAGAATATGTATATCCATGCAGCTTCACTTCACCACCTAAGACATATGTGAGGCCACGTCCAACTCTAAACTGCATGTACCTCAACACATGCTTTGGTACAACCCAATGATAGTGTCTCGACTCTACCATAAATTGGCTCAAGGTGTTAACCAGGTACATCAACGATCCAATCAACTGCATATACATATTGGGATCCAACAAATATGAATTTGAAATAGAATCACTCAACTTCTTCAGATTTATCTCCATAGGTGTAGCCATGGACTTGCAGTCCATCATACCGAATCTGCACAAAATCTTGCCTAGTCTCTACCATACCTCCAATCTCAAGAAATAACACATCAAACCAAGAGCCTTCATCTCAAATTTTGAGGCCAGCTCCCTCTTACACCTAATAATGAGCCATTCTACTCTCATGGGGAATAGGTCATCAACATATAGCACCAAGATCACGAGATCGCCATCAACAACCTTATAGTAAAGGTTGGGATCTTCATCACTCTTGGTGAACACCAAGATCATCAAGTATCCATCAATCTGGAAGTACCATGCTCTGGGTGCTTGCTTGAGTCCATACAATGCCTTCTTTAATCTACAGACATGGGATTCCTTCCCATGTATCACAAAACCTTGAGGTTTCTCTATGTACACTTCTTCCTCAATCACACCATTGAGTAACACAGTCTTCACATCCATCTGATGTAATTTCCAACCCATAACTAAAGAAAGATAAATAATGGTCCTAATGGAAGTGTACCTGGCGACTGGAGAAAATGTCTCTTCATAATCCAGTACCTCTTTCTGGGAGAATCCTCTTGCCACAAACTTGGATTTGTACTTTTTGATGATGTTATCTGTTGTGGGATTGATTTTATAAATCCACTTAGAAGTTACTATTGACTTCCCTTCTCGTCTCGAAACGACCTCCAACACATCATTCTTCACTCCTCTATCATGGCATCTTTCCAGACCTACTGGTCAGTTGCTTCCTCATAACTGGAAGGTTTTGAATCACTGATGTGGCTCATCAGTGCCATATAATTTGAGAACCTTTTAGGTCTCTTGGTCTCCCTGAAAGTACCACAGGGAGATGAATGTCCTTCTGCATCCTGCAAAGTATCAAGAAGCCATGTTGGCCTCTTCTTGGTCATTGTAACATCTCTAGGTAGATCCATTGGTCCTGTTGGTTCTTCTTGATGGTCTAAAGGATGATCAACTGGACTAGTTGGATGTATACCATCATCCTTTGGAGCCTCCTACTCCTCACTAACAATCTCAAAGTGATCTTCTCTGGACCTCTTGAAAGTTATCTCTTCATTAAAGGTAATGGCATGGCTGACTTTGATCTTATGTTATCCTAGAATATAGATTTTGTAGGCTTTTTAAGTTTCTCTATATCCAACAAAGGCGCCCTCTTTTTCGGAGGGTTCTAGTTTTGTCCTCTTCTCTTTGGGTACATGAATGTATACTGGACAACGAAGGATCCTCAAATGGTTTACCTTTAACTTCACTCGTGTGAATGCCTCCTCGGGTGTCTTGTCTTCCAATATCTAATGAGAACTTTTGTTCTGAATATAGCTTATTGTGTTGGATGCTTCTGCCCACAAGAACATGAGTAGATTTTGATCATTAATCATTGCCTTGACTGCCTCCACGATATACTTGTTCTTCCTTTCTGCAACACCATTTTGTTGGGGGTTGTAAGGAATTGTCAACTCCCTCTTGACTCCTTCTTTCTTGCAAAAATCATTGAAGTCTTTGGAAGTATATTCTCCACCATTATATGTTCTTAAAACCTTGATCTTCTTCCATGTTAAGTTGTCTACCCAAGCCTCAAACTCTTGTAACATGCTAAATACTTTATCCTTAGTATTTATGAAGTAGATCCATGTCTTCTAGGAGAAATCATCAATGAATGTCACATAGTACAAGAATCCTCCCAAAGATGATACTGCCATAGGTCCACATACGCCTGAATGCACTAGATCCAAGATTCCTTTGGATCTACTATCACTGCTTGGATAAAGTCCCTTGGTATTCTTACCAAGAGTACATCCTATGAAATGCCTTCATGTTCTTCTTGGAGCTCTGGGATACCTGTAACCATATTCTTTAATGTTGGTAAGGCCTTGTGGTGTAGGTGAGAAAATGTTTGATGTCATAGCTCACATAAGTTGGTGTTATAATGTATCAATGTATGGGTTGGACGTCTTGATAGTTTGTATAATCCTCCTTCTCAAACACCAATTACTTCTACTACGTTAATGTTCGAATCCTTAAGCCATACAAGAACTTGTCCATCTACAATGCAACTCTATAGCCTTTATCCTCCAATGTTGATATGGAGAGTAGATTCTTTCTTAGTCCTGGTACAAATAAGACATCATTCATATGTAGAGAGTTTTCATATTCTAGTTGGAATGATGTGGTTCCAACTCCTTTACTGCATACTTGGCATTGTCTCCAAGTTCCACTTGTAATGAAGAGTTCTTCTCTGTCAAACTTTTGAGATAATTTTGGTAACCTGTCATGTGCCTAGAAGCACCACTATCAACCAACCAAGTATCACTACTAGCTGTAATAGTCTCTGTAAAAGCGGAGACAAGGGAACATTCTTTCTTAGTCTTCATGGTAACTTGCCCATAAAAATAATAAGAACAAGAACAAGTGTTTTCTATTCTAAAATTGGACACCATCTTTGACTTTTGATTTTGACCAGATGTTTTGACATCGACCAAAATTCAACCTTCATGTTTTTCCAATCTAGGAGCACCAATAGGTGCAGTAGGGTAGGGCCAGTTAGTTTATGCAAGAATTAGCCCCAACTCTTCAAGAAAAGTGCCCAACGATTTTCAGATAAGATCTAGTTATGTGACTTTGCAATCACTGTGCAGTGGCAATATTTCAACAAAGCTCTGATACCATGTTGAATTTTCTGATTCTCATATCTGATAGTTATTGTTTTATAATTTCAATGGAAAATTTATTTTCATGCCATAGTTATCATAGAATAACTATACACTAAAAATATCAAATATTACAATGCAATGGAAATAACAAGATCTACAAATATTAACCATGCACAGTAGACACAAGAACACACTAATTTATCCTAGGAATCCCAACCTTGGGGAAAACCCAACAACCTTTCTTATAAAAGAATCAATTCAAGAGTTTACAAGCTTATCACCATCAAAATAGACCAAGAGATATCAAGGAGTCACCTCCCAAGCCTAGTGCAACTCCCAAGAGGTAACTCCCAAGATAGAATACCAGGAACTTCAAGTTGCAACGAATTTTACCCAGATAAAACCTCCTTGAAAGTTGTGCCTTCTTTCTTGAGTGAGAGATGAGTGAGTGAGTGTGTCAAATGAAATGAAATGAAATGAAATGAACCTTTATTTATATTTTTCAAGTCACCTGTATTTTTCATGTGGGGCCAACTTCTCTTCTCGAATCTTCAATTTTACTTTATTGTTTTCTATCTTTTACTTGTGGAGGCAGACTTATATTCTTGGGTATTCAATTGCTTCTTGTGGATTCTTTAATGGCCATATGGGCATCGTCTTATCTTCTTGACACTTCTTGTTTTCTATAAAGGTTGTCCTTGAGCCTGGTTGATGTAATCTTCTATGGCATGCACCTAGTTGATGTGTTAATTTCCCACATAGCACCTCGAGTCTATGTCGGTCCTTATCAAGTCACATGATCAAGGATAGAGACTACATATGGGCTATTCTCCTTAGCCAATTCATATGGCCATCTAAGGAGAATGTCTGCCTGATGTTAATACATGGAGAACATCAATGCCCATGTGAGGAGAATGTTTGGTTGATGCATATGTGCCTTGAGTCTTTGTCGGTCCTTGTCAAGTCACATGATTGAGGATAAAGACTATGTCTGGGCCATTCTCCTTAGCCAAGTCACATGGCCAATCTGAGGGTAATGTATGCCTAATGTTGCCTAAAAAATCAACACAAGGGTGCCCATTCTCCACCTTATTATTCATTCCGACGGCCGAAGTGATAAGAAGGAAGATTGAGCATGAAATATTGATACGCAACTTATCGAGAATCAAGATAGTAAGGGGAGAGAAGAGTATAAATCACTCATAGTTCATATCTAACACAATCTTAATTGGGGGAGCCTCCACCATCATTGTGTCCATATTCAAGCTGGTATTGAACACCTTCATCAGTGCCTCGGGAGGGAAGTTAAACAAGTAGAAAATCCAAATATTTGGCTAGAATGCAAGCACGCAACTCCTCCAATGAATAGCTAGAATAATGCAATTTTCATATCATGAGCAATGGACCTATTTCAAGTACTTAGGCATGCCCCTATATTTAGGAAATCCACCAACCTAGGCATAGCAAAGTATATTGGACCAGATCAAAGGAAATTTGTATTAGTGGGGAGCATAATGGATAAACCCTACAGGACACATTGTTCTCATCAAATCCATATTATCATCCCTCTCAGTTTTCTAGTGTTCTGCAATGCTAGTACCAAACAAAATCACGCAAAAATTAAGTCAATAGCTCCAAAAAAAAATTATGGTAGGGTGGAAAATCAAATAATAAGAAATTCCATTTGGTTAGTTGGTTTGTGGTTCGGGCCCCAAAAGACATGGGAGGTCTGGGCATAAGAGATCTAGCTTTATTAAATTTAGTCTTAGGGGGGGAACTAATGTGGAGGATGATTACAGTTCAAGTCGACTGGTGGAAAAGGGCGATATGGACGAAATACATTCGGGTGAATAGGAAAAGATGCATAAAAGAGGAAATAGAGGATCAAAAGGGATACAACATATGGAGGCTATTCAAGTCAACAATTCCTCTGATTAGAGAACTCACTTGGGTTCTGGGAAATGGTAGAGAAATAAGAATATGGATGGACATTGTAATGGGGCATCGACCATGGGAAAATAGTGCAAACCTGACACCTCTTAAGAATTGGATTGAAAACAAAAACCTTATCTTTGTTTATGGCATTTCCAAATCATCATAGGCCACAGGAGATTGGACAAGCTATCACTTTAACAACCCTCCCACGCCCTTGCGACCTCTCTTACCCAGCTTGATATCCCATCTCAAAGGATGTGCATCTCAAAGCCCAGGGACTTTGAACTAGTGTGGATGGGGCACCAACGGATATATAGTTAAAGAAGGATACATACACCAACTCCAATCTCTCCTCTTGTCTCAAAAATTTGTAATTTGGAACAAGGTATGATCTTCCTTCGGCCTCCCAAAAATAAAAGTATTTTTCTAGTTGCTTGTGCATGGAAGAGTTTTAAGTAGTGACAACCTCTAAAAAAGAGGGACACGTGGCCCAAATTGGTGTGTAAAAGGGAGGAAATTAGAGGAAACTGACAAACATCTATTATGTTAGCACTGAGAGTCACCCTCGGACTACTAGAGGATAAGCCCAGTACGCATCAAAATATAAATGGATTAAATGGTTTGAATAGGTGGATCAGCAAGATGAGAAAGAAAGGGAGAGGGAAGTTGAAAGTCTGCAGAGGCATTTCGTTGGGCATGGAGTCATAACATCCTACAAATCAAAGGAAATCAAGTTGCCTACCAGAAAAAAGGCTTTATGCAAAGATGGATAGAAGAATAGAAGGTAAACAAAGAGATTATTATCCACATAACAGAGATCCTTTATGTAATATAGATTAAAGAGTGCTTGATCAATAATCTATGATTAACAAGAAATTACCGCAAATCCTTTGCATCTCATGAATTCATTAACCAAAGGTAACTTTTGATCTTCAAAATCTACAAATATTACTCAAGCAAGATGATAAGAAAGAATGGAAACAAGAGAAAAACAATCTGATATCACAACTTTCATGATTCTCTAATGGCATAAATGCATACAACACATGTCCTCAGGCTTACAAATGAGCAACTAAAACTGCTCCTACTCTCTCCAGCCTCTCTTGGCATCATGAAAAATTCCCCCCGCCCTTTCCATATTATTCGTTTGATGTACTTATAATCAAAACAATAGACACCAACTAGGAGTGTGAACTGGCCTTCCTATCCTAGGATCCTCCACATGTCTTGTTCCTTCTGTCAGAAGGAAACTCGGGTCAATCTAGGCCTGCAGGAAAATTGCCCTCTATGGTAATTCTGGCTAACAATTCTCTGTCTTCTCAGGAAAACCCTCCATGCTTCCATTCAAGGAGGTAGTTGATTGTCCAACCACCAGTCCTTCTTTCATTAACTAATTTCTCCTCAGGATCAAAAAGAGGTTTATTACTTCAATGAGGAGAGAACTGGGTCATTTTGGCATAACGAACCCTCTCCACAGCTTCCTCATTTTTCCCTCTAGTGATAGACTGATCATGGTCTGCTAACACTCTGCTTTTCCTTGTGACATTCCTTTGGTGATTCGGCTTAGCGCTAAGTTTTGTTGCCACGCGATGCTCTTGGATTGGACTTTATATAAGCACGTGATTGCGGAAGTCGCCAAGGGAGGTTTGGATCCACACTGCTTTGACCCCCACAATCCACCACCAACTGCCACATACCCTTCTCACTATACCATGGTTTCGATTGTAGGACCGCTCAAAAATTTGAACGTTCGAGCACTTTTTGTCCTCGCAATGAAGTGTGACCGTCTATCTTATTGCAATCGATGATCTGGGTGACCTTACTTTTTTTTTTAACGCCACTGCTAAAATTTATCCTTCCACCAACTCCAGAATCCATCTAATCGTGCTTAGAGATGGCACCAATTTTGGTGCTCTGAAGCTTTGGATGTTGAGCAAGGATATCTTCTGGAGGATGATCTCCCAAATCTGACGTGGTGGCCCGACATCATATGATGTCACAGCTGCTGGTGTGTCACAAAAGGAGTGTGCCATGCATCACTCAAGGATGAGCGGATGACAGGCCCAAAGGTGTCTAAAATGAGTGCTACGTGTCAGTGTCAGATGTATGCCATGTATCTCTGACGATGGGCACCACACGTCTCAACTGATGAACCCCAAGAGTCTTCGGCATTTCGGGTTAGAGAATTTTTGCATGTAGAGTTTGTATAACTCTTGAAGGGTTGAACCCGCGAAGTGATTAGTGTGTTCTTATCACTAATTAGACCGGGATTAAGTCGCTCTTAAGTTATTTGGGACTTTGGAACTCCGGGTTTCGGAGAATTGTGCTTGTTCTGAATGGAAAAATTATGGAGTGACAATGTTGCGAATCTAACGTGGCAGCCCGATGTCATCTGACGTCACAGTTGTTGATGTGTCACAAAAGGAGTGTG
>JZKD02S1935150.1:0-22459 GCA_000966675.3 Picea glauca | reverse complement strand
ACACACACACCCCTCACACTCTTAGATTCATAAAAAAAACATTGGTAGAGTTACATCAATTTCAATTAAACATAGAAAATTGTGTTCATTGACAAAGACAATACACACTCTGACTTGAAAATGTAAAAAACACTTCTCATTGAAATGGAAGGTATAGAAAAAACATAAAAACATTCCATATGGGAGAAGCCACCCTCACATTATTTGTTTTACATATTTATTCCACCCTTAGGAGGAAACTAAAATGGTTTAGCTATCCTCTTTATTGTAACTGAAAACATGAAATGGAGATCTATGCAATTCCAGATCGTGTTCGTTCTCCCCGCTTAACCTATGTTGATTTGTTCACTTGTTAGTCTTCTTGGGTTGTCTATTGGTTCTAACATCATTGCAAGTTTGTGATTTGTGGGAGCTTTGTTCCACATGTCTACAAATACTCGCATCATTTTTTGGTCTTCAAAGCCTTTGAGCTTTTCTTACATCCTTTGGCATGCATTCCCATCCCACCAAAACTTTACATGATGGATCCCACACCTACTACATGTTGTTCGGGCAAGTTATCAGGGCTTTTGCTCGATAGTTGGTAATGTTTCATTCCCTAGTCTCTACAAACACTCGAAACCCTACAACCTTGAATGAAGGGTCACATTGCCACATGTAACTCGAACACAGGCATTTGACAGTTTGAGTTGTGCTTAGAGAAGTTTTGCCCAATCCTTCCTTCAAAATCCCTCAACCTTGAAACAAAGTCATGCTACCACATGTTGTCATTACGGGTATTTGGGCCTTTGGAGCTCTGCCTTAGTTATTAGTCTATCCCTTTATTATGTTTACTAGAAAAACCTCGAATGGAACTATTTGGGGCTTTGGGTATTTAGGCTTATGGAGCTACACTTTTAAAATTGTTATAAATTCTTCTCCTCAAAACCTTAAAATCCTGAAACACTACCCAATTTCCATGTATCACTCGAGCAAGTCATTCAATTGTTTGAGCCTTTCTCTCCACTTTGAGTGTTTCCCACCTCCACTGCATTAATCTCAAGAGAACCCTAAATGAAGACATTGCCTCCATGTACCTACCCTTTAGGCTATTCAGGGATTCAAGGAGTTTGGCCTATCTCAAATTCTCTACCTCCACCACTCCAAACCCTAAAATACTAAGAGGTTGAATGACTCATACTTAGTCATCTTTCCACTTGGGCCTCTTGATCTCCCTAGGGATATGCACTCAAGTAGGATTTGTGTTGGCTCATCCATTGTTGTAATCATGTTATTGGCTCCTTCGAGGATGTGCACTCATCTCTATTGAACTTTCCGACCTCAAATCCTCAAAACTCAATCCAAAATATGGACCGTAGCTGGGTGATCATATATGTTCTCTAGATACATACAAAAAGGCATCGAAAACAATCAAAATTTAAGTGAATATCTGACCTACTTGTACGTGAGCCTCATTTGGTGTAGAGGGATTGGCAAGTCCAATTTGATGCATATGTTGTGTCACAAGGTCGAAACTGAAGGCGATAGGGTAACTGCATCCCTGCAAAGTGTGTCTCATATGCCCAATCTACTAGGACTTAGACCTAAAAATTTGCCATAACCCTTATGCTGTCACTGTTTTGTATATGATATTGTACTTGATTATATACTATGTTTCTTCATGATCCTAAATAGTTTTAATTTCAGGTATAATTTTTTTGGCACCTGCAAACCTAAAGTTTAAAATTGTCAAGATACAGAGAAGGAATAAAAGATACACGTCAATGGAACAACACCATCTAAACTCTTCTTTGAATGTGTCTAGTTGAGAACCTCTATTATACCCTCATTCCCAATTTACAATGACGTTGCAGAGACAATCACTCCGGAAACAAGTGGTGCACTCATTCTTCTTTGTGCATACCCACAGGGTTAACTCGTCGTTTCATGGAGATGCAATACTCAATTCAGTTTTGGTATGCATGATTTTTCTATAGGTTTTGGGCCAAACAACATCTGAGATATTACCAAAATTTAGTCCAAGAGTAGGAAGATATATTCTTCCAATACTGAACTTATTCTTCAGGGTACAAGAAAAAAGTTCCAATGCCAAAAGATTTACAATACTCCCAGCAAGTATGCAAAACAGACATTCTATCGTATAAATATTCCCATGCATTCTATTAGTCTCTCGTTTTGAAAATAATGAGTGAAATGAGTGTTACCTTGGCCATTTTTTTCCTGAATAAAAAGAGGAAGATATTATCCAGTGGGCCAGGCTCGTAATTGAGTTGCGTCGCGCCATTTTCAGTTGGCTGAGATTAGAAGACAACCATCAATCACACACTCGGTCAGTCAGTAACCAGGTACATAAAGATATGTTTATGAATGAGTGACACGATAGAAAATAAAAACAACCCAACTGTAGCTAACAGGAATGATCTCCGTGGACGACGATGCATTTTAGTTGTGATCCAATTGGGATTGGAAATTCTTGTCGGGCGGAAGAAGCCGCTTGAGCCAAAATCAATAGAGGAGGAAATGGGAGTAAAATTGTTGGCTTGGCACCACAAACCCATTGTGCTCTTCTCGTGTAGGGCGCACGAGTGAAGAACACGGCCACTAAGGGGCATTTTGCACTACTGGTTTGTTTAAATTATGATAAGCTTTGTGTGAAATCACTGCTTTACTCTAGTCATTGTTTATGCGGTTGCGAGTCCACGATCATTGTGAAGAGCATCCCACAATAACTGTAATATGGTGTGGTAATTTCGAAGTCCGCGGTATAAGTTTGAAAGACGTGTATCGGACCGATATCTTGGTTTTGATCTTTAATGTTTTAGGATTTTGCTGGTTATACATGTATCCTAATGAATGGTGGGCATTGTCCTATTATGGGCTCGGTCACATAATCCCATAGGTTCAACCACATAATTTTATGGGAAAAAATTAGTATAGATTTGAAGTGGGTGTAAGGGAACGTTGGGGTAGGATTTTTTTAATGGAGAATGGGAAAAAAAATTGAAAATCAACGTATATATATAGATTCATTTTAACCTCGGATTTATCAAGTGTTGAGAGGGATCAAATCTGGAGGTGCAAATCTTTAACCTTTTCTCAAGTGTTGAACTCTAAAAAAAGGTTTGCACCTTAATCTGAAATCTAAATTAATATGATGGTTAAGAGGTTAAGATGGATAAGAGTGATCACTAGGTGGAATTCACATGATCACTATTGTTGGTGCAATGTAACATGGATCTATATTCATCATTTGATCGCCTCGTATCCATTACTCTAAACAAATTCATAATCTTGCATAATTTACCCGCTACTATTCTTATTTGCAATTTGTTCCCGCAGTTTTTCTTCTTAGCAATTTGTTATTATTGAATTTGATTGATTTGGTGTGTGTGTGTGTGTGTGTGTGTGTGTGTGTGTGTGTGTGAAACGGTGAGTCTAATAGTTGTTTCATTTTATTAAACCAACTTTATTTTTATAAAAAAAAAAATAATTGAGCCGACTTTATTATTATTATAACATTACACTTAACACTTTACGCCTCAATACCTCCCTTGTATCGGGTTGTAGAGTGCCTCTCGGCTCAAAGATAAGATTTATGAGAATAAATTAGATTAACAATTTATAAATTATTTGGTATTCAAGCTTCAAAAAAAATCATTATCAAAATAGTAAATTCCATATCCAAGACTATCTAAATATGAAAATTACAAGTTGGGAGAACTTTTTTTTAGTGAAGGCGATAGAGAATGTAAATGTGCATCCTCTTGTTTAAAAAGAGAGACATATGCACTATCTTTCATTTTTGCATACAATCGAATGAGAATGGTGACAAGATTCAAATTCCTGGCAAAGATGTGGTGCGGGAAATTTTTGTGAAGGTTAATTCTTGATGCTCTATATTTCCAATGTCGATGGTTGACTTTGTCAACGTCAAACCTTGTGATGTATGTATAGTTAATGCCTAGGCCATTTTGAGGAGGATTTTTTTTCCACCCCCTGCAATGGGGGGCATTGTTATATAATTTTTGTGGGATTGGTCCTGGGGCAGACCAATGTACTTATCAAATGTGAAAACAATGCACATTGGCAACTTTGGAGGCTCCAATGCATGCATGTATGCAATATGCATTACAACAACGAATCTTCCATTGACCAAACCTATTTGGATTCACAAATTGTAGGACAACATAACTCTTTGATCAACAGAAAGCAATATTTGGTCTTCTAGTTGATGGTCGTCATGCTGTTGTCGTGTCACATGGGCTATGGCTTCCGCGGATATGAGTGTAATGGACATATGCAAGGATTTGAGCATACTTCTGTTGTGGTTTGGCACAAGGACATTTGTCGCAAACAAGTTGATAGATGCATTAAAGCTTTCACATTCTTCCAAGAATAGCAGTTTGTTAGTCCTAGATTGAGGGAGCTCACAATCCTCTGTAGTCAATGTTGTGTTTCAAATGTTTGTTAGCATTTGGTGGAAGCAAAGTTGGATGGTGTCTTTTCTCTGTTGGTGAAATACTTATTCTAGAATAATTACAACGATAAAGGTTGTCCATAAATCCCTTCATGGCGTCACACCTGCATACAAGGGTTTTTCCATGACTAGGGATAGTTATCCCAAGTCCCCCACAAGAATTATTGAACCATGTCTGAATGGTGAGTCTACGTGTTCTAAAAATGCCTCACGTAGCTAGCTCTCAATCTGCAATAGGAGTTTAGGACCTGTGAAGCTCATCTCATTAATGAGAATGTATTGAATATCTTTCATTTCTTCTTGGAAGGTTGTCAATCTTTGTCTATGTAAAGGCCTCATATGCGTTATAGGGGTTTTAAGGGAGATGTGTATAGTACTTGCATGTATGTTAAAAGTGGACCAACAATGAGGGTGAGGAGCATTATTTGACTATGATCAATAGGGGATTTTGCAAGCATCGTCTCTTTGATGATGCTTGTAAGGTATAACTTACCTATGCATGTTTGTGCCCTAGATGATCATTCTCAAAGTTTTATTATAATCTCTGAGCTTGAGTGTTCTAGTAATATGTCAAGTGTGAGTTGTTGATTTAGTGACAAAGCTCTTTTACATGGATGACGTGTCCTTGTTGTTTGAATGACTCTAGTAGTCGAATCGTTGAGGTTGATGAAATAGGGTGTTGTATTCAAAGTGGCATCTACTATTCTAAGGTTAGTCCCATGCATGATAGGTGTCAAACTCTTATATTCTAAGCATGTCAAGTTCATTAATTTGAATATTTTGTTGAGGAATAATTGTCAATGGTGCCTACCATTTGTTCGGGTCCATGTTGGGAGGTAAGTTCATTTGATCATCCTCTTCTACATATATTGTTTCCTCAATGGGGTGAGCGGGTACATAATCAATATGGCATGGACTATAGCTATGTTGTATGCATTTCCAGTTGAAAACAAATGGACTCTTTTGCGAGGCCTATATTTATAGCAACAGAATTAAAGGGTTTATACAGGAGAAATTAACTCCAACAGAAGTCAACAAAGGCAGGGGAATCTTTGTCAAGTATCGAAGTGAAACATGGCCAAACATGGATTATAGAGGGAAGGCTTATTTTTTTCCATTTTTCTTGTTTCATGATTTGGTTGTGGGACTAGTGTTTTGTGACCTCGAGTAGACAAAAAACAAAGATCATCTAGGAAATAAGGGATTTTAGATAGGCATCAATGAAGTTGGATCCGAAAAAGCAATATTTGGGATCCATTAAAACTTTGTGAAATATTTCTCGACCAACATTTAGCTTGGTGAAGGTGCAACTGCATGTGATGAGAGGCAGTTTCTACAACTTATGGCAATGTTCTTGAGTGCCCATGTCTCATTCTATGATTGCTTCTTGATGTAAGCATTGATGAGCACAAGAGGCCAAGTCCTGTGGATTTGCTAACGTTGTTATTATTATCAACATATGGTGGTAACTCTCTAATCTTCCTTCTGCCTTAGAAGCGCTCTTGGCAATGTAACTAAGAATTGCATTTGTCAATTGGGTTTAGCCCGAGTGGTTTGTGTTGAGGGGTGTTTTCCCCCCCACCCAGGTTCAATTCCCGCAAGTGACATGTTGAGCTCTTAAATGAGTAAGCTATCGAAAAATCCTCGACTTTCTACAAAATCTGGTTTACCCGGGTACCATCCTCAAAATGAGGGGAAGTGCCCGGTGGGTTTCCCTAGACTCTATTCCAAAGTAAAAAACAAACAATCAAAAAAAAACTAAGAACTGCATACCAAGATAGAGTTGGTTGACAATCCACATTTACACGCCACATTGAAATAATATCATTAGTATGGATGTTCAATCATTCATCATTGTGTGATGGTTGAAATGTCTTATCCCCTTCTACATCAATGTGTAGTGAGGAATCTAATTATAGCTTCGATGGGAATTTATACCTACATGCAAGTTCTAAAACTTTTATACGTAGGCATGATTGTTCATTGCATTTCATATGCCTTTATACTCAATCCAAGAGTTTCTCATAGTCCTCTATTGGTTCAGATGAAAATATTGATTTTGTATCTAGTAAACAAGGATTGACCTCATTTGAGTGATGAAATTGGATGGGGGTGGCATGATTTTCTCTAGGATTCCATGTTGTAGCATATTCATCAAAGAAAAATTTTGCATCATTTACCTCAATTAGATCATTCTAGTCCAACTTTTCCATGTCAAAAGCCATAGGAAACCATGTATGTGCATAGAGCCACAATGTTTCCTTTTATACCTACAAAAGGAATGTAGTTTTAATAGAATAAATCAACAACATATAAATAAATAATTGTATGCGCAATATTAGGATATAGTGTGAGTTTACTTGTACCTGTCAATTGTGTGCATGTGTTTTTTGTAGTATCTCTTCATGGAAGTTTGTAAATATTTTGTGCATGTACATGGCACCAATGTAGAACTGCTCAATGACATTTTGAGTATGTCAATGTTGTCATAGATTTGAATCAGAGGGGGTTTCTTTATCCATGACTGCATGCAAGTTTGTCCACTTTGCGTCTACTACAATAAGAGTGAAGAACAAGGTCGGGCATTGTAACTGTGTGATCATGTCTATAAGCTCATATCTAGGAAGGGTCCAAAAGGCCTTAATTCCATGCATGTAAGCACCAGTTAGGGTCCCACCCTAACTCCCCTAGTTTGTGGAATAGATTCTTACTTAATGTATCGAGGGTCGTCTCTATTAAATAAGGCCCCATGAGGTAGTAGAGTGTGAAATCAATAAATGTAAGTGGCCTCGTCAAAGAAGGTCTAGTAGTTAGAGGTTGAGGCCTCATTAATAGAGGTCCACTAAGTGGTTAGGTTTTTGGTCAATGGTCAATTAGAAACTAGACATAGTAGTAGAAGGTATGCAGTCGGTTGTCAAGTGGATATTATTGTATTTGGATCTCTATTCATGTTGGATATTACCCCCTAAAAAATGAAACTAATCTAGAAAAGAAAATTCTAGCATTTTTTCAAAATTTTCTAAACTAAACATGAAATCAATATGCAAGTAGAGAAAAATGAATTATGAAATGCATCTAAACTAACAGGAGCAATCAAGATGCAAATGCAAGGAATTCAAGATGACCTACCTACTTACCTAGGGCCTGGGCCCTGAAGAAGTCAAGTGATCTGAACATAGGGTCGTAGAAGAGACACATCCACTGGTAATGGCATCTTTCTCACATCCAAAGTTGTCAAATGATACTTCTATTTCCCGGACTTCTTCTTGATGATGTAAGGGACAAGCCATGAGTTGTCATCCTTCTGGTCATATTTAGGCTTTCCCTTCTTCTTGTCCCACATGAACGCAAGGCTTCCTTCACTGTAGTTGATGCAAGGTATGTTCTCAATGTATGGATAGAAAGGAGGCCTTGCGTTGACTACATTTTTGATGACTTATTCACGTTCTTTATCTTATTTTTTCAATATCTGGATAGACCTCGGCTCTTTCCCTTTGAACTATGCAAGTTTCCCTTTGTATCCATCTGTCCTTGGGAGAAGCGTGTCTATGCAGTCTTCATGCATGAAAGGTAAGTCTCGTGGATTGTACTCAATGGTGTCTGGAACCTCATCAAACTCGTACTCGCTTGTATAATCAAGGCCATTGGGATCTATCACATGCTTGTCAACTCGCTTTCAACTATATAACACCTCAAAGGTGCCATCTCCCATGGGTATGTGTGCATGGGTGAGATACATGCTGAGAAAACCCCCAAGAGGGACAGACCAAATCCTTGATAAGAGAATCCCCCAAGCATCCGAGACATCAATCACTACTATATTCATAAGGAGGCTGATATGCGGAAAATCAATAAAAAAGACCTCAACGTCCCCACATAATCCATAAACCATGACCCTTTTAGAATCAATGTCCCATACATTTCCATAGGGTCAGGTCATCTTCAAACCAAGTTGTTCCATTACCTTCAATGACATGACATTTGTTGAGGCCCTTGAATCTAGCATACAGTTGTTCAATCTGAGGCCATCCATGCCCAATGAAAGATAAAAGGGAGGATTGTTGTCCTTTTCCCGATCGAGATACATGGTGCTCAAAATAATTGGAGGATCCTCCATCTCAATTGGTACTTGCAATAGGTTCAACACTTCCCTCCTTGCATAAGGTATTTTCCACATCTCTGTCACAGGGACCATCATATTCAACTTTCCAAACATGGTTGTAACGTCTATATTCAACTGAATATCATCTATTGGAGTTGGCTTTGGAAGAAGCTCATGTACTGGAGGTGGAAGCAGTGGGACCACCTTCTTTGTAGATGGAGGAGGAGCGGTAGATTGTGATGGAGGGGCTAAAGATGTATTTCTTCTGGTGTATCTCAAATATTCCCTCTTCCTTAGCTCCTTCCTCTGATCATCTGTCAATTGACTTAAGGCCCAAAGTATCCCCTCTCTTTCCCCCTATCTTCTCGCTTCGTCGATCTGTCCCTGTGTGACTTCCTCATCTTTGAAGTTATAGATCATATCCATGAAGTTCTTACTATCGGAAGAATCTTCATCTTGTTAGGGACACTCATCCTCTCGGTGAGGTTCTTGGCACGCAGAACACCATGGTGTTTGTTCTGTGTTAACCATTCCAATTGGTTTCAAAGTATTAGGGGCCTTTGCCTCTTGGTGAGGCCTTGGTTTCCAAGCTTTGGCATCTCTCTGCTTTCTGGTAAAATGAGGTTTGGGGGCAGAACAAATGATATGAAGCTTAATGGAGGGTGTATACAACATACTCCTCCTAGGTTTTCAACCAACAATAACCAAGAATAAGCAAGAAATAACTAACAAATGATGATTTTTCCTTACTAATTCCAAGAGAGAGAGAGAGAGAGAGAGAGAGAGAGAGAGAGAGTTCAAACCCTAGTTCACCAAGCATTTACCATTCAAGAGAAAGTGAAGAAGCTTCCAAGAGGTGTGCACTACTTAACCACATCCAAACACCAAGAGATAACACCAAAGAGCATCTACACAAGAGAGAGATGCCAAAAATTCCCAAGAGGGTGCAAATTTTAGCCAACTAGTCTTCTTGCAATGGGAGAGCTATGATGAAATGAGATACAAATGATCTCTATTTATACAACAAGTTCTAAAGATAATTTGTCCACATATTTTAGGGTAAACCACAAGATAAAGGGTCAACAACCCTAACTTTCCCCTTTACACAAAATAATACTTTTTTAATTCATAATTTGCACATAAGTAAAACCCTAAGTAAGGCGTCACCCTGCTAGGGTGACGTTTTGGCACTTTTTGCAAATTTGGAGAAGGAGATGGTGAGCTAGGCCACGTGTCCTCGGTCTAATCCTCTTCTCCATGATCCATTACTTCCTTCCTTCAAAACGTGTCAAGTGTCCTCAACCACCACCAAACCTTAGCCCTACCATGACGTCAAGCCCTCAAGAGTGACATTTTGGCCTTCTTGGGCAAAACGTTTGGGTGGTAGGAGCTAGGTTAGGTCCTCCATGATGTCCTCTTAGCCTCATTAATGGAGGTCCACTAAGTGGTTAGGTTTTTGGTCAATGGTCAATTAGAAACTATACATAGTAGTAGAAGGTATGCAATTGGTTGTCAAGTGGATATTATTGTATTTGGATCTCTATTCATGTTGGATATTACCCCCTCAAAAATGAAACTAATCTAGAAAAGAAAACTCTAGCATTTTTTCAAAGATTTCTAAAGTAAACATGAAATCAATATGCAAGTAGAGCAAAATGAATTATGAAATGCATCTAAACTAACATGAGCAATCAAGATACAAATGCAAGGAAAGCAAGATGACCTACCTACTTACCTAGGGCCTGGGCTCTGAAGAAGTTAAGTGATATGAACATAGGGTCGTAGAAGAGACCCATCCACTAGCAATGGCATATTTCTCCCATCCAAAGCTATCAAATGATACTTCTATTTCTCGGACTTCTTGATGATGTAAGGGCCAAGCCATGAGTTGTCATCCTTCTGGTCATATTTAGGCCTTCCCTTCTTCTTGTCCCACATGAACGCAAGGCTTCCTTCACTTTAGTTGATGCAAGGTATGTTCTCAATGTATGGATAGGAAGGAGGCCTTGCACTGACTGCATTTTTGATGACTTATTCACGTTCTTTATCTTCTTTCTTCAATATTTGGATAGACCCTGGCTCTTTCCCTTTGATCTATGCAAGTTTCCCTTTGTATCCATCTATCCTTGGGAGAAGCATGTCTATGCAGTCTTCCTGCATGAAAGGTAAGTCTCATGGATCGTACTCAATGGTGTCTGGAACCTCATAAAACTCGTACTCACTTGTATAATCAGGGCCATTGGGATCCGTCACATGCTTTTCAACTCGCTCTCGACTATATAACACCTCAAAGGTGCCATCTCCCATGGGTATGTGTGCATGGGTGAGATCCATGTTGAGAAAACCCTTAAGAGGGACAGACCAAATCCTTGATAAGAGAATCCCCCAAGCATCTGGGACATCAATCACTACTATATTCATAAGGAGGTTGATATGCGGAAAATCAATCAAAAAGAACTCAACGTCCTCACATAATCCATAAACCTTGACCCTTTTAGAATCAATGTCCCATACATTTCCATAGGGTCAGGTCGTCTTCAAACCAAGTTGTTCCATTACCTTCAATGACATGACATTTGTTGAGGCCCTTGAATCTAGGATACAGTTGTTCAATTGTAGGCCATTCGTGCCCAATGAAAGATAAAAGGGAGGAGTGTTGTCCTTTTCCCCATCGAGATACATGGTGTTCAAAATAACTGGAGGATCCTCTGTCTCAATTGGTACCTGTAATAGCTTCAACACTTCCCTCCTTACATAAGGGATTTGCACATCTTTGTCACAGGGACCATCATATTCAAATTTCCAAACATGGTTGTAACATCTATATTCAACTGAATATCATCTATTGGAGCTGGCTTTGGAAGAAGCTCATGTACTGGAGGTGGAAGCGGTGGGACCACCTTCTTTGTAGATGGAGGAGGAGCGATAGATTGTGATGGAGGGGCTAAAGATGTATTTCTTCTGGTGTATCTCAAATATTCCCTCTTCCTTAGCTCCTTCCTCTAATAGTCAATCAACTGACTTAAGGCCCAAAGTATCCCCTCTCTTTCCCCCTATCTTCTCGCTTCGTCGATCTATCCCTGTGTGAATTCCTCATCTTGGAAGTTACAGATCATATCCATGAAGTTCATACTATAGGAAGAATCTTCATCTCGTCAGGGACACTCATCCTCTCGGTGAGGTTCTTGACACGGAGTACACCATGGTCTTTGTTCTGTGTTAACCATTCCAACTAGTTTCAAAGTATAAGGGGCCTTTGCCTCTTGGTGAGGCCTTGGTTTCCAGGCTTTGGCATCTCTCTGCTTTATGGTAAAAAGAGGTTTGGGGGCATAACAAATGAGATGAAGCTTAATGGAGGGTGTATACAACATACTCCTTCTAGGGTTTCAACCAACAATAACCAAGAATAAGCAAGAAATAACTAACAAATGAAGATTTTTCCTTACTAATTCCAAGAGAGAGAGAGAAAGAGGGTTCAAACCCTAGTTCACCAAGCATTTACCATTCAAGAGCAAGTGAAGAAGCTTCCAAGAGGTGTGCACTACTTAACCACATACAAACACCAAGAGATAACACTAAAGAGAATTTGCACAAGAGAGAGATGCCAAAAATGCCCAAGAGGGCACAAATTTTAGCCAACTAGTCTTCTTGCAATGGGAGAGCTTTGATGAAATGAGATACAAATGATCTCTATTTATACAAAAAGTTATAATCATAATTTGTCCACATATTTTAGGGTAAACCACAAGATAAAGGGTCAACAACCATAATCTTTCCCCTTTACACAAAATAATACTTTTGTAATTCATAATTTGCACATAAGTAAAACCCTAAGTAAGGCGTCACCCTTCTAGGGTACGTTTTGGCACTTTTTGCAAATCATTGGAGAAGGAGATGGTGAGCTAGGACTCCAAAGGCCATGTGTCCTCGGTCTAATCCTATTCTCCATGATCCATGGCTTCCTTCCTTCAAAACGTGCCAAGTGTTCTTAACCACCACCAAACCTTAGCCCTACCATGACGTCAAGCCCTCAAGAGTGACATTTTGGCCTTCTTGGGCAAAACATTTGGGTGGTAGGAGCTAGGTTAGGTCCTCCATGATGTCCTCTTAGCCTCCAAAGGAATGTCTTCGTGATTCGACATGTGTGCCCTTGGAATCCAACCTGTGGGCTTCAAGCCCCATGGAAGCCCAATATAGGTTTGTTCCTCCAAAACTGTCCACCAGTTGGGTCCTGCAAAAACAAATGGATATGCCCTCCAAGGATCTCAATTCAAAGCATCATGATGAGTAAATCAAATTAATAAAAGAGCCATCGAAGCATGTACATCCAAACTACCTCATCAAAATAAACCAATGCTCAAAGACCCTATGCAATTTGCCAAGTTTACGTATGGGAGAGTTGACAAAACGACCTATTGGGTGAATCTTATCTCAAGTTTAGGGGTGTTTCCCTAGTGGGCCTCCTTCTAATTCATGTGGATGAGGTGTCATGGATGAGGGAGGACTTTTGGGCATGGGGTACAAGGGGTTGTAGTGTCTTATTTATGGGTGCCTTCGAAGATGGTGCATTGCACCTTCATTTTCAATACATAGTTTTTCCAAACCCATTTAAGGCCATTAATTAATTAGAAATCTAAAACCTTGGGTACTCCCTATTGGTGAATTAACTAGCTTGGAGGGCAGTAACACAAGGCCACTTGAAGCTAGAGATACAGAAAGTGCCATATGAAAGGAAAGAAAGGGACATCGCATAAGTGTACACACCTCAACAAGTGGGGACATTTATATAATGTTAATTTTCTTTTGCATGTCTTTGATTTTTTAGGAGAATCAATTCATTGATCTCAAGACCTCTTTGGGCGAGCATCTGGAAGGTTCTTAAGTAGGCTTTTATCTTTTTCCAGCTATCTCCCCTCTGGGCCTTCAACCCCTTCTTCCCATGAAATGAGGGACAACCCCTTCTTGGGTTAGTACACCTGAAAAATCCCAAAAGGTGAGGAGATGAGGGGATGAAGAGCAGAAAGTGAAAAGTTGGTCGAGAATGGCATGATGACTTGTCAAAAGGACCTCCCAGTAGCAGCCCTATCCCTAAGGGTGACCTAATTACTAGGACGCAATGTCAACCACCAAAGTGAAATAGAGCAAAGAGCATAATGTCCAACCAAACATCACATAATTAAAAGAGACAACATATGCAAAAAACTCAAATGCCTCAAATATTGAAATGACACTCACCATAATACTTGACTTGTACCTCATGGAGCAAGACCCAATGTCTTCCGGGGTCCAACTGATGTGGTGGATACCATCGTGACGAACCTGGAGCTGTGTTGGTGAGGTGGGTCTCTATCTGTGCAAGTGGACACTATTGGTCAAGCTGTCTCTCGGTACTCCATGTCTGCAACCTGAGGGCCTCAAGACATCATCTCCTTAATTATCCTGAAGAGTTGGGAATAATAGGACCCACTCAAACCATTACTTGTGACCCCTCTCCATAGATTCCTCTCAAGATATCGATCATGTTGGGATATATCTTGGATAACCTCTTCTATGGACCCAGTGGTCCCATGACAATCACCTACAACGCGTTATCCATGGATGAAGTACAAAAAATGGTTGAGTCTTTCACCCAATCCATGAGTAAAATGGAAACCAATATGTCTTCCCTCACTACACAAGTCAACCTTTTGTTTTGATTGGATTGTGAAGAAGAAGAGTAAGCCTATGGAGAGTGACATTGTCTTTGATGAAGGCTCCCATAAGGGTAAACACCTTAAGGATGAAGAATATCCCACTAATCACTTCTCATTTTCTAATTGTTCCGACAATTGGATGCCTCATCAACCTAAAGTTGATCTGAATAAGTTTAAAAAGTCAGATCTGCCTGGTTGGGTTGACCGAATGGAGCACTACTTTTGTTTGCATGCCATAGCAAATGAACTAATGAAACTCAACATTGAGGTTCTCTATATAGATAGGGAATATTAGTAGTGGTGGAAATGGCATAAGAACACATCTCCAGAGGTTACTACATGGAAGCAGTTTGTGAATGCCTTATTTTCCCACTTTATCAGAGATACAATAATTTTAGCCTAGCTTAAAAAATTGCACCAAACATGCATGGTGAAAGACTATATTGATGGTTTTGAATGTTTGGTTGTTAGAACAAAAAAATTAGTTGACGAAAATAAACACTTTATCAATGGTCTTAAGGAAGAAATAAAAACCCATGTAGAGACCACGTAGAGATGAACGACCCTACCACTTGGTTGGAGGCCTCTCAACTTGCTCATTGTGCCCAAGTTATATCCTATGCTCGATCTAAACACCTCGAATTTGCTCCATGTCCTCGCCCAAACATGGTAGCTCCTCGACAACCTACCCCACCTCTCAAGCTCCACAAGTTGGCACAAGTTGAAATGGTGGAACATCAACTCATGGTCTCTCCTACAATTGTGATAAAAAATATTCCCTGGGGCATAAGTGTAAGGAGCATAAATTATTTATGGACATTTATGACAAGCAATTTGATGGTGAGACTAGGGAAGAAGTCGCTCTAATCATTGAGGAAGTTCCTCTTCCTGACCAACAAGGTGAAGAACCACAAATCTCCCTTCATGTAAACCAATTTTTCTTCTCGTTGGACATTAAAGTTGGTCAATTATACCAAGCACAGGAATTCCATTATCTTAATTAACAAAAACAACACCCAAAATTTCATCCATCACCACATTTCCCAAGAAGCAAATTGCTATATCCATGTTGTTAACAACTTTCAGATTATGATTGCTAATGGGGGATCTATGAAATGTGGTGGCCAAGGTGAAAATTTGAAATTTCAAATGGGTGAGTAATCCTTGAAAAATCACATGTTTGTCATTAAAATGGGTGGATGCGACATTGTTTTGGGTGTTGAATGGTGACAAACATTAGGACCCATCACCATGGACTTCCTGGAATTACACATGAGTTTTCATAAGGATGTCAATTCCTACATACTCAAAGGTCTCAAAGCAGGCTCTCTAGAAATCATTAGTTCCCTCCATATGGAAAATCTTCTAAAAAAGGGCCATCCTAGTATTATTGCACAATTCCATATTATTCAAGGGCCCTTTGAGGACGCTTCTCATCTAGTTCATTTGTGTTTTTGATTAGTATCAATAAACACCAACATGACTTTGAACATCCCCAAGGATTACCACCCACACATGGAGAACATGATCATAGAATCCCACTTCTTCCAAGTATTCTACCACCCAATATGCTACCATACCATCATCCTTTTTCCAAAAAGAATGAAATTGAAAATATTGTACAAGAGCTATTTGTTGTCGGTATCACCCGCCATAGTATTGGCCCCTACTCTTTTCTAGTTGAGATGGTCCTTAAAAAAGAAGGTACTTGGTGTTTGTGGCCTAATTTTCGCACCTTTGACAACTCGACAATTAAGATAAATTCCCAATTCCATTCATTGGTGATCTCTTAGATGAGCTACATGGAGCACAATTATTCACCAAACTTGATATTCGCTCTAGTTATCACCAAATTTGCATGAAGGAAGTTGATATTCCCAAAAATACTTTTCATACTCATGACGGTCATTATGAATTTTTGGTGATGCCCTTTGGTCTTTGCAATGCACCTTCCACCTTTCATAGCCTCATGAACCACATATTTAAGCCCCTTCTATGATGTTTTTTCTTAGTGTTGGCACCCAAAGTTTTGGGTCCAATTTTGTGTGTGTGCACAAATGAAGTTGTGCACACTCATTCCATAGTTTTACATGCATTCAAGGAAACACACAGAGAAATTCTATAACATGCGCATCAGACTGAGTTTTGTCACCAGCGCACCAAGTATAAAGACTACCAAGTTCATGTCGGTCTAACTTTTTTCAGTTGTGCCTAAAACCAAGAAGATGCCCACCGGAATCAAGAAAATAATCACCGAGGAATCTCCTGGAATGATTATCGCCTGAAACATTTGAAAATGTGGGGAAGACAGAAGATGAGACAACCAGGTAGTTGAGATTGCCCCTAATGCAGAGAGTCTACATAGAGCATTGGAAGGCACCAGAATCATGCGAGGCATTTGGATCAGACAAGTGACTAGAGCAGAGCAGAAAGAGACATTGCTCCCCAACAATGAAAGATATAAAAAGGAACTCTAAGCTTAGAACAAGAGTTAGCTAGTTAATGTGTGAAACAGTCGATTGGTTACACTATTGAGATCACTCCAAGCCTATTGTAATCATGGGATGTTTTGAATATATTCATGTGGCTTTACTATGTTTGAGTCCTAAGGCGCATGGCGCATTATGTTGTATTCCCGTTGTTTTATATAGTAATGATATGAAGTCTATCGTTGGCCTAAGCAGCTGTTCAGTGCATTGTATATCTCTGTGTGATGTAATGTTCCCAATAATAAAGATACGGCAATTCTGATCTATTATGTGTGTATTGTGAATGAGTTGAATATGTGTGAATATTGTTTTAATCCTTAGTCCTAAAAATAGTTCGTCGAACATGAATTATATGGATGTGTTATCGCACAAGTTGTAGGTTGGGAAAATCCTGACCCAACCACCAAAATGACGACAACTTAGAGAGCACCTACCCACTGTGACCTTAGGAAGGTGTTCCCATTACTTTAGAGGTGAGGTAGTCAGCTCGAGGGGGGAATCCCAGTGACCTAGGGGGGATTGAGACTGAAAAAAAGATGTATAAATTTATGCCCCTAAAGTTCAAGTTTCTAGATGGAAGAAGGAACTTGGAAATGAGTCTAAAGGGTTGCTTAAGGTTTCCAATGCTTTGAGTAACCTTCCAAGAATGAATACATTCCCAAGACACAAGCAAAACCAAGTATATAATATAATATGTTAGGTGGACAAGCAAGTTAAGCTTGATGTCCCTAATTGCAGCAAAAACAAATGATATATATCAGCATGTAAAAGATAATAAGAGCTGCAAAATAAGTGCTAAAATCCTAGTTAAGTAAGCAAGAGACAAGCTACTAAATACTAGTTTAGTTCAAGAATAAAAGAGCAAGTCTTTAGCATAAAAGCAAGGCTGAAACAAAAAGCTTAATGCAATGATATTTATCAGCCTTATGTCTGTAGCAAACCAAGCCTTATAACNTTTATGCCCCTAAAGTTCAAGTTTCTAGATGGAAGAAGGAACTTGGAAATGAGTCTAAAGGGTTGCTTAAGGTTTCCAATGCTTTGAGTAACCTTCCAAGAATGAATACATTCCCGAGACACAAGCAAAACCAAGTATATAATATAATATGTTAGGTGGACAAGCAAGTTAAGATTGATGTCCCTAATTGCAGCAAAAACAAATGATATATATCAGCATGTAAAAGATAGTAAGCACTGCAAAATAAGTGCTAAAATCCTAGTTAAGTAAGCAAGAGACAAGCTACTAAAGACTAGTTTAGTTCAAGAATAAAAGAGCAAGACTTTAGCATAAAAGCAATGCTGAAACAAAAAGCTTAATGCAGTGATATTTATCAGCCTTATGTCTGTAGCAAACCAAGCCTTATAACATAAAATTCAGCCAATGAAAATCACCTCAAACTAGTCCAAAAGGTGCGCTAGGGTTAGTAGTTTGTTAGGGAAAAGTTGTAGCTAATTTCTAGGGTTAGTTTGTAAGTTATTGGGGTTAGAACTGTTAGATTTTTGTAGCCCTAATGGCTGTAGGTTAGTTTTAGTACAGTAGCAAGTTTTAGTGGATGAAAGAGGACGCCTCAATAAGGCAAGATAGCCTAGGGCTCAGGGAACAATATCCAAGTGAGAGAATTTCAAAACTTCAACTTTTCAAGTTTACCAATGCAACGTTTTATTTCTCCAATGCAATGACTAGTGCCTTTGATTAATGGGTTAATGGGGTCATAAGAAAGAGCTAGAGTTACTACCTCCTTGGGGTATAAATCCTATCATTCCCCAAGGCAAGTAACCTATCTAGGGTTTAAAACTAAGGGGTGTATATCCTTATACTTCCTTAGAAAACCCTTGCAAACAATAATTATATTCTTAAAATTATGGTGGAGCTAAAGTAGGGATGTATGCACTTATACTCCCTACCTAGCCTTAGCAAAATCAACCTTGAGCTTGAATAACAAATGATAGAAACAAGTAAAATACCTTACCAATCCAAATAGCAACAAGATAAACCATAAGATAGCAAGAAAAGACCTCCAAGACCTAGCGCATCATCATCATGTACTCGATAACCAAACAAAGCACCATACCATAACACAATAGAACAAAAAGCTTCAAGGCTAGCAACAATTCAAGTCCTTAGCTCTTCACAATGGGAGAGTTATGTTCCAAATGAGATTTCATGATCTCTATTTATACAAAATGTGTATCACATAGTTTTTCCACATTAGAAAGGGTAAAACATAAGATAAGGGGTCCATAACCCTTACCTTACCTCTTGCAACAAAATAATTTTAAACAATTTATCTTAAAATTCACTTTTACACAGAAGAAACTCTAGAATAAGGTGACGTCACCCCTTTAGGGGACGTTTTGGCACTTTGAAGAAATCGTTCGGATAGTAGATGCATGGCTAGGCCTCCAAAGGCCACTTGTCACTCATGCAAATCATCTCTTGATGGTATTCAAGCTTCATTCCTTCAAAATGTGCCACATGTCATCAAGCAACACCTTCACCACCAAACCCTAGCCCTCTAGATGATGTCAAGCCTCTAAAAGTGATGTTTTGCCTCTCCTAGGAAAAATGTTTGGCATGTGAGGGCTAGGTCATGTCATCCATGGTGTCTTCTAGGCCTTCAAAGGTAATTCATCGTGATCCGGCATGTGGGCTCTTGGCAACCAACTTGTGGGCTTCAAGCCCTATGGAAGCCCAAGCTAGGCTTGTTCTTCCAAAATTGTCCACCAGCTAGGTCCAGCAAAGACAAACAAGCACACCCTCCAAATATCTCAAGTCCAAATATCATGGTGAGTAAATCAAATCAATAAATGAGCCACCTAAGCATGTTCATCAAATATTTCCTGGTCAAACAAGTAAGTGTTCAAAGGCATTATGCAACTTGCCAAGCTTTGGTATGGGAGGGTTGACGAGGTGTCCTATTGGGTAGATCTTTCCCTATGTCAAGGAGTGTTTCCCAAGTGATTCCTCTCTAAGCCATGTGGAGTAGATGAAGTGGTTATGGATCAAGACTCACTCAGTGTGGAGTTCATGACATACAAGGGGTCATAGTATCTCATTCATGGGTGCCTTTGTAGAGGGTGTGTGGCACCTTCATTTGCAATGCACTTTTTCCAAGCCCATCCTCGTGCCCTTCTTTTTTTCTTTCATGTTTTAAAGGAGGAGTTGAAGGCCACTGTCCTGGCGTGGTTTCCAAATAATAACAGTGTCACTCACAAATACCTTGTGAAGATGAGAAGGTTGGCTTGTGATGAGATCCCCTTTCTCTCATTTATGTAATTGTGAAACACCACACTAGCTTGGTGGCAAGATGATGGTAATGTCATACCGCTAGATACCCATGATCATGATAGGTCGTCTCGTGATGAGACCTTCTATCCTCCAACTAACCCCTTAAGCATTCACTATCATTTATTCTTGTAGGTCACCCTTTTCTTACAGAAAAGCGTTTCATTGCTTTCTCGGGGGATCACTGGGCGAAGCATCCGGAAGTTCTATATATAGGATTTTATCTTTTTATCCAACAACAATCCCTTTGGGCCTTCAGCCCCTTCTTCCCATGGAATGAGGGACAACCCCTTCTTGGGTCTGTTATCGCACAGTTTGTATTTTAGGTCACAGGCTATAGGATAGAGGACAAACTGGCGTAACAAGAACCTTCCCCACCCAATGTCACCTCGATGGGGAGGTTCTTTCTGTTTAGGGAGGTTAGCCTAAGTAACCTGGGGTTTGAAGAGGCAATGGATATAAGGTCAAGTGTTAAGATTTCCTTCCTTGCAGGTTACCACCAGTATCAGATAGTCCGGCTAATCAGGCAATAAAAGAAGTGTAGGCCCTGTTGAAAACACCTGCCCGAAACAAGATAATAACAACCAATATATATTTTTGCAGGCTATAACTCAAAGGGTTAGTACTTCTTTAACTATCTGATATAATTCAATAAGCAATGTGATAGATACAAAATGAAAGTCAACGTTATGTTATTTAGCCTATGAAAGATCATCAATTCACAAATATCTATCCAAATGACCAAGCCTACAGTATATCCAATCAGTAATTTGATCAATAAATGCTTGACGTCATTATTTCAAATTGCTTATATTAGTCAAAGCTTGTTGCGTCAACTATGACGTCAGCCTAGGTTAGCAGTGTTAGGGTTATTAGGGTTTCAAAATTGAAGTTTAAAAGATGGTTTTGCACACTAAAGGCTCAACGTTGGAGATCTAACCAGTGCCTTAGGGTATATGGAGTCAAAGTGAGGGCACAAGGTCTCGGGAGGATTAAAATTTAGATACTAGAAGGTAGGGTTCTATGGTGCTGCAATGGCAGGGCCCTAGAATCAAAACCCTAGGGGAAGGAGGCTCACTCCAGTGTTGCTTAAGCAAGGCCTCGTGCTCCTTCCTCCTTCTCTAAAGAATCTTGGCAAAACGGCTAGGTCAAAGTATAAATTTAAGGGAGAAAGTGTTGCAAAGGCAAGGCCTTCAAACCCTAGAAGGTGAAACCCTAGGTGTAGTCAACTAGGCCTAGGACATCTCCTCTTTTCAACCTATAAATTCAATGCTAGCTCAGAAAAGGAAGGAAAGTGTAGCAACGGCTAGGCTATATCTTCTCTTTTCAATGGCTGAAAACTATTTCTCAACAAGGGGACATGTAGCAATGACCTACTTGTGTGCTTGCTACCTAGNTGTTAGAGATCTTGCGTTGATCCGCTACCTGTCGGACATATTTTCCTTGTTGAACCCGATTTACACCAGTGAAATCTTCGCCCTTCCTTGTTAAGGTTAAACGCGCCGAAACTCTATTGGAACCATTGGGCAGTCGGTGATGGTCTTTATCACCTGCGATCCGTTTTTATTATCGTTTTTAAATGTTGAAGGGCGTTCTATTTATTCTGTGTTTTAATGTTTGTTCTGCGTGGCCGATTTCTTGAGCGTTGATTGTCCTTCGCTCCCATTGCCTTCGTTTGTTTTTCTTCCTGGTATGTAAGGAATTTTACTGCCCAGCAAGATGGACGGGATTTAAAGTTTACCCGTTTTATTGTTTTAAAATCCCGTATTATTAATGCAGGGCTGAATACGTTGGGAATGTCCTTACATACGACCAGATCGCCTGTTATTAACCCTTGCAGTTTGTTATGACCTCGATCTGGATTTGGTCTATAAATTCGTATTTTTGTTATGACCACGGTCTGTATTCTTTTTATTTATCTCAGTTGCATGTCTCGTCTGATGTTACGGCTAGCCTGCCAGCGCAACCTTAAACCTTACAATTCCTATCTATATGGTAATCCCGTGTTCAGTTTCGCAGACAGCCGACGAGTACCCTTTCTCGACGAGTTTATGTGAAGCTCTCCTTTATCGTTTGTCGGGTTTCCAGTTTTTGTTTTCTTTAAGTCTCTAAATATGCCCTGTGACTGTAAAAGATTCGCCTGGGGTCGCCCATGCCCGCGACTCTCGACCTGAACCCTTAAACCTGCACTCGAAATTAATCATAACTACGTGCCTCCGTCGAGCGCGATGCTAGGCGCATGGGATTCTCTCTATCGCTGACTGAAGGAATGAAACGCTTCGAGTGGATTACTGTCAAGTCTCTGACAGATGCCAGATGCCAAATTCCTTGTCTGCAGTGCTGTCGTGACTTTAGGGTAAGTAGCATAACGGGTGGTTGTTGCCATGTGTAATTCATCCTTTTTTTATTGCCCTT
>JZKD02S1935128.1:30904-44435 GCA_000966675.3 Picea glauca | reverse complement strand
TTTCATAAAAAATCTTTGGTATATTTTGAAAGTTTTATTTTATTTTATTAAAATTAAATGACTATTATTTTCTTATAATTAATCAATCATTATGTTAATAAGAGGGTTACTATCTTTGTGGATACCATCACTAACATAAGAATAATGTGATATGTTGAGAATTGTATGCTACTACATGAATATATGATAATACACACTAAAGTGATGAGAATTTTAGTTATAGAAACTATCCCAAACACACTGTATCATGTTATTTATTAACATTTGCACACACATACCACATCTCACATATGAAGTGAATATATGATAATACACACTAAGGTGATGAGAATTTTAGTCATAGAAACTATCCCAAACACAATGTATCATGTTATTTATTAACATTTGCACACACATACCACATCCTGCATATGAAGTGTTAGAGACCAAGAAAAAATCATATTCATTTGTTATTTATTAACATGTGCACACGCGTACCACATCCCACATATGAAGAGTCGGAGACCAAGAAAACATCATATTCATTTGTTGGGTGGAGATTCGACCACTCAATGTTAAAATCGTAGGTTCCATTACAATGACACTGTTATATCAATTTTTTCTTTATTAGTTAGTTCAATATTTTTTATTGTATCCTTTATATCCTCAATGATTAGCTCAATCGATTATCACCATTGTTGTTGGGTATTTTGCTAGTTCTATGTGAACATGTGCCTAATTCAAGTCCCTCTTGATGAGGTGAACTAGTCTATACCGACAGGATTACTTGGGATGCCATCCATGAATGTGAGGAAGTATCCCTTGGGTTACCCACAAGGTTTTTCCTTAAAAAAAATTGTACCATTTGTCTCCTACATCAACCGAGGAAATCCAATGCTAGGGATCATCAATGGCTACTTGTAAAGATATGCTATAAAGGAGGTTGCCCCATCGAAGTGACATTGTTATTGATTCACTTTTTATCATTCTCAAGGCATGTAATTACTTATTCTTTCTTTTTTTATACTACTTAAGTTATTTCGGCTATAACAATCAATAATTGTGTTTTGTCTTTTATGTACAAAAATAAAGTGAAGTGAGTCCACCTACTAGAATGTAGTTATGAAGTTAGTTCTCTACAAGTAAAATTATTATGCCAAGGTAGGAATTTAACCAAGTAGAAACAAGTCATTGGTTGGGAAGAATTTAAAACCCTTGTTAAAAGTCAATTTTATGATATGTATTATAAAGAGTGAGAATTCAAAAGGAATTATGATCCGAATTGGATCATTATTTTATTTTTCATCTATCTCGATGCTTTTGGAGTGTAAAAAAATTAGAGGAACCAACTTGTAGGGTCATTTTAGTGGAAGGTCCCAGTTTGGAAAATTAGGGTCTAGAACCTTCTGAGGCCATTTTGAGGCATTAAATGACATTTTTTTGGTGTTCTGCTATCTGAAACTAGTGCAAACCCCCTTGTCAGTGTTCTACACTATGAGACCTTTCCAAAGTTGTAGATTGTGCATCAATTAGAGTTCGTATGAAAAAGTTATGCCTCCCGCAAGTTGACCTATCATGTTGACCACCATGGTACGAGAGGATGCCACATCAACCCCCATTACTCATGCATATGGAGCTAGCCATGTGAGGAATTTCAAGAAGATTCTAGAAGTTTCAAAACCTTACCATAATTGAGGTTTGAGGAAGTAAAAAACCTACCCCTAAATGGATATTGGATCATGTTAAATACCAGGCCACTAGGAGGAGAAGGGGTTCCATTCTATGTTATTGTATTTTGTTCCATAACATAGAAAAACTACTAGTAGTAGGAAATTAGAGAGCATAATAGAGGGGGTTAATGTTTTGTCGCAACCTAACATGCCACAAGTCTCAGGTAACTCCATAGAGAGTGCCTTCTCCTTTGTACTTGCATTATTTCCATACCAGAGAAAAGAGAGCATAGCAACCTCACCTTCTAGCTGGGTTTTCTCCCATAAGGGTTTTCCAGAGAAATCTTTGTGTTATCTTGTGGATGGTGTGTGATTGTGCTTTATTGTTCTCTATTTTTTGTATTTTATCTATTTCATGCATAAGCAAAAAATCAGTAACTAAATATTCTAGAATCTAAAGGAATTTAACCTTCACCGTACATATTTCAATTTTATTTATCAAATCTATTCTGATGAACTGTTCCGGTGGAATATCCACAATATTTTATAGATCATATTGGTATCAGAGTAGGTTTTTCTTTTGGGTATTCGTGGGAAGTTTTAGGATCCATGAATCAGCTTAAAGAGAAGTCATAGAAACCCTAGCCACGGTGGATGGGTGTGTTCATAAGAACCCTTAATATACAACAGAAGAGAGATTTGAGAGGTTGGAAGTGCAATTTTGTCACATCCATTGCAATATGAACCTCCTCATGGAAACTCTAGCAAGCAAGCTCAGAGATTTTGGAGATGATGGAGGCTCTAACTCATAGATCAAATCAGAGGGGAAATTAAGAGATCAAGAAGACTCGGGAAATGAGTCGTGGAAAGAATACGAGAAAGAGTAGTCAAGTTCGAGTGTCGTGAACCCTTCATCCCTACTCAATATGGAAGTGAAAGTGAACATAAATCCATACCAAGGTGAGATCAATGCACTAAAACTGACTGAATCATTGGTTGCAACAACCAGAAGTTTATTTTAGTGTTCACCATATAGTTGAAGAGAAAAATATTTCATTTGCTAGATTGAAGTTAGAGGGCCATGCTTTAACTTGGTGGAAAATCCATACATAAACACTTAGGCTCGAGGTTGATCCACTAGTAACTAGGTGGGAGGAATTCAAAACCCTCATCAAGCCTCAATTCTATCCTATAGGGTATGTAGAGGACCAATGGATCCAATGGAACTACTTTAGGCAGAGGCAAGGGTAGAGTGTACACGAGTATACCACTGAGTTCAAAAAGATGGTCATCATGATGGGTATCTCTCCCAAGAACCCAGATGTACTCCTCAAGTATCTAGGGGGTTTACAAATTCATCTATGAAAGAAGGCGATGTTCTTCAAGATAAGGACAATGGATGAGTTGTGCATACAAGAACAATACCTGAAAAACATTGGCCAAAAGAAGGGGAAACCAAATGGTTCAAAGCAGAAAGAGCACTAGGAAGCTTCTAAGGAGGGGAAGAAGATGTGGAAAGGGGGAAAATATAAGAAGACATCATCCACTACACATCAGTGAAAATATCCCACTAACCATTGCAATAATTGCAACAATGATGGTCGCATCGAGGATAAATGTTGGAAATTACATCCAGGGCTAAACCCGAAGAAATGCAAGAAGGAAGGAAAGAAAATGAACCTTCTAGCCAGATATTTGAGCAATCAGGTTGAAAGTAGCTTAGATGTGGATGGAAATACTGTCTGCGCATAAGTGTAGAAGGAGGTGAATCTGAGTATCCTTCATCAAAATGAAGAGAATGAGATGGCCAAGCTATTCCACATCAAGATTTAGTTCAAGAAGACCAAGATAGATGCTATGTTTGACTCTTGTTCACAAGATAATCTCATAGCAATAGATTTGGTAAAAAATATTGAATTGGAGGTTCACGATCATCCTATCTCCTATTCATTGGGTTGGGTAAAAAATGATGCATAGATAAAGGTAACGAAACAATGTAATATTGAATTTGTTGTAAGTGTTGATTTTATTGATGAAGTGGAATTGGACGTATTACCCCTTGATGTATGCGGAGTAGTGTTTGGAAGCCCCTACATTTATATGAGGGATGCAATCTTCATGCAAAGATCCAACTAGTACCGACTAATCAAGGATCAGAAGTCTTACATCATTAATGCACATAAAGGCAAGTCAAATATCTCACTAGTAAGTGCCAACCAAGCTATGAAATTGATTAGTTATAGTAATAAATATGTTTTGATTTTCGTAAGAGAAAATCATTCCAATGATGAGTCAATGAGAGTGAAGGAATCCCTAGAGGGGTTTACTAAACATAAGAAACATCATTTGGAGGAGTTTCTAAAGGGATACATAGGAGTTTTCAAGTATCCTAAAGGGATACCACCCAAGAGGGATGTGGATCATGAAATACAATTATTGCCAGACTCCCCATTACCAAATGTTGGGAAGTATAGATTTTTTTTTCTAGGAGAAAATGAAGTGAAGAAGAAGTTGTAGCAATTGTTGGAGTATGGTGGAATTCGACCAAGTACCTCACCTTGTGGGTCACCCATCATAATTCTTCCCAAGAAGGATGGGACTTGGATAATGTGTAACAATTATAAGGCATTCAACAATATTACACTGAAGAATCGGTACCCTCTTCCAAGGATCAATGATCTATTGGACCAACTGTATCATGCCAAGTTCTTCACTAAGATGGATTTGAAATCAAGATATCACTAGGTACGAGTCGAATAATAAGATTCCTGGAAGGACTCCTTTAATACAAGGCAAGGTTTGTATGAGTGGTTGGTTATGCCATTCGATTTATGCAACTCGTCGGCTACATTTATGATACTAATGAATGATGTTTTACACCCTTATCTAGATTCATTTATTATTGTCTATTTGGATGATATACTAGTTTAATGTGCTACCTGGGAGGAGCACATCTCACATCTTATCCAGGTGTTAGAGACTCTGAAGAATCACCAGTTGTTGGTCAATCTCAAGAAATGTGAGTTTTCTCAACAATATTTGGTGTATTTGGGTATGTGATCAGTGGAGGGGATCTCAACATAGATCCCACAAATATAGAGGCCATCATGAAGTGGCTAGTTCCTACAAATGTCACTGAAGTTAGGATTTTTGTTGGGGAAACACAATACTTTTGGAAGTTCATAGCTTTATTTTTAGTGGTAGCTACACCACTCCACTCCATAACAGCAAGTGGTAAGAGTTTCCAGTGGGGGAAGAATCAAGAGAAGGATTTTGATCAGAGAAAAAGAAAGATCAGTCAAGCACCAATTATCACACTACCAAACTTGCAAAATCCCTTCGAAGTGGATACAGATGCAAGAGGGTATGCCATGGGAGTAGTACTAATGCAGGGAGGAAGACCCATATGCTATCATTCTGAATTATTTCATGGGGTGGTTCTCAACTACCCTACCTATGAAAAGGAGCTCTATGCCTTGGTACAAGCCATCAAAAAGTGGAAGCATTATCTAATGGGAAAGGAGACCATCATCCAAATAGATCAATAACCACTGCAATATTTGCATGCCTGGAGTAAACTACAACAAACCAGTCATTACAAATAAAAGAAGTTTTTACAACAATTTCATTTGGTCATAAAGTATAATAATAAGTTGGAAAACATGCTTCCATGGTATCCCTGATTGTCTAGTCTTTGATAACGCTTCATACTTTTCCTCTCTTGAAATGAGTGAGTTCGCCTTAGAAAAAGGAATAAAGCTGAAGTATTCTACTAGTTACTACCCTCAGGGTAATGGCTTAGCGAAATCAACAAACAAGAACTTGATCAAGATTATCAAGAGAACCGTGGCTGAAAACCACAAGAACTGGCATAATGCATTGCTGAATGCGCTGCGGGCTGATAGGGTAACACCCAAAGATGCTATAGGTAACTCCCCCTTTTTTTTTGTTTATGGCAGAGAAGCCATTCTGCCACCTCACATTCTTCTTCCTTCGCTTCAATTGTCACAAAAAGTCCAAGAAGAAGATTGTCCCCCTTTAGAAAGCCGTATTAACGCTTTGATTAAATTAGAAGAAGTAAGAACCCAAGCTAAGCGCAAACTATACCAACATCAACAACTGATTAAAAGCTGGTTCGATTCTAGTTCTGCTTCTGATAGGAATTTTGAAGTAGGCGATCTCGTCTTAAAGTGGGAGAAACCACACGAAGGGAAGGGTGAACATACCAAGTTTCAAAATTTGTGGCTTGGGCCATTTTTGATTGCTGAAAAGTTGGGTCCTAGTTCCTTTCGATTACAGAATCTTGAAGGGCAGCTTGACACCTATCCGGTGAATGGTCAAGCCCTGAAAAGATATTTTGCTTGATTTTTATCCTTGTATATTATGTAAATATTTCATTTTGTTTTTATTTTTTGCCTTTGTTTTCGTTTTGATTTTGATTTGATTGATCAGTTTGATGTGTTTTTGTGTGTTTGAATGTATGCATGCCTGTGTACTGAGCCATTCAGACAAAGACTATAAGGAAATTTCTTCGCTGAAATAACTTCTGAAAGAAATTGTACATACATCAGTGATATATATTTCTGAAAATGATATTGGAAAATGTTGTTTGAGAGAAGTTTACTAATTTCAATCTTTGAGTGAAGTTTGTCATGATCATCTTTATCTTTTTACGCTGTCCCTTTTCCATAAAGGAATGACTCAAATGGATGTTTCCCTACCCAAGTAATTTGTTTTAGGAATAAAACATTTCTGGAGTTGAATAAAGGACGGTATTTAATTTTTATGATGAAGTCTGAGAAAATATGAAAAAATATCAAGATTTTTCAGCGTCACCCCGCTCAGTTATCTATAAAAAGAGAAACAAAATAAAAATATTAATAAGAGCTGTGGGAAGTGTTTGTAAACCCGCCGGGATACTGAACAGGTCCACTGGAAGTGGGTAAATGCAAGCATGGTGCCAAGACAACTTCGCCGGGGTACTGAACAGGCCTGCTGGCAGCGAAGCAATGTCGGGTAAATGAAAATCTATAAAATTACAAGAAACCTCTTTGAAAAGTCCTTTATGATGATCTAGAACTTCTTGACAAGATACAGACGTCTGAGTGGGTTAAATGGCAACCCTGTCGAGGCTATGGACGCCTGCTGGCAGCAGTGGCCATGCCAACAGTATTGAAGATTTTACCATAAAAATCATGACTTGTTGATCTTAAAGACTGTTTTTGGTCTGCATCTTTTGGAAACATCGCTAAAAAAATAGTTGATGATGATGTTAGTACGATTTTCTGGTTGTTGTTTTAAGTCGAATTTTTCTTTGTTGTCCTGATCTGAATTCATTTCTTTTGACAGAGATAACTACTTCTCCCAGCATGTCGCCATTGTTGGCAGCCAATTCATTTTTTTTAATCGCCCTAAAAAGCTGCCTACACCTCTTGTCTTCTAAACGACAAGTCATCGTCGCATTGTGCAACTAGACATTTGTTTCATTTTTGTGACAATTGCAATTTGGTTTCGATTCAGTTTTCACAACTGAAAGTGTGAAAACCCCTCCATCATTGTTTGGATTGTCGTCGTCTTTTATTAATTTTCTGAAAGGCACTTTACCATTGGTTTATCACATGACTGCAAAGGTTCTTTCAAACTATGTCCCTTGGCCTACTCTTACTTTGATTGCGCATTTGGATTTATTTGATTAATAAGCCATTGAGCATGCAGATTTATTGGTTATATTTGATTCTATAAAGGTCATATTTGATGTTGGTTTTATGTGATATGATCCTTATTGTTTTGAGCTCTTGACTTATCGATTTTATAAAACCATTTGTCATAATGTTTTATAAAACATTGGTTATCTATTTCGCTATGAGCGCATGATCAATACATGAGTTTTGATGTCATGTTGAAAGGCAAAGTTTGAAGTTATGAAACCCCGATCGGGTAAACTTTTGGTTTGATCGTCTGAATTTATGCAATGACACGATTGGATTAACATTGGTTTAAACGTTTGTTTTTTATTTAATGATTAATACGATGGTGTGTTGGTTAATGTTGGATTTCATGTTGGATTGAACTATACACTTGGTGCAGGAATATAACATTTGGTTTTGGTTCTACATTTGATTGATGGCACGTTGATATGGTTATACACCGATTTGGGTTGGCCGATTAATGTGTTTTAAACGTTATGATTACTGATGGAACAACGTTGTACCCAGCCATTAATACACTGCATGGCGGTGGTAATCCCACCACCTTCGCACGCATTACATTGATTCTTTCCCCTTTGAGCGCTTGCAGTTGTTAAGCCCTATCGTTTCTCTCCTGCATTTTGTATTGTTCAAACCAAACCCTACCATGCACAAAAGCCATGGCTCCTGTCGTAAGGGCCGAGCCTAACGGTTGCCAAGCACTGCTAATGTTTGATGGCACTTGTAGCGACTTGGAGAAATTTGGGTGGCTCCCGTTCATAAGGAAATTCGATGGTTATAACCCTATCGTGGCTCGGCAATTTGCATTATCATTCGATGGCTGCCGAACCAAAATTGGGGATGTGCAACTGGAGATTAATGAGCAGTTTCTTAGCTCGACAACCAGTCTGCCTACTACAGGACAGAAGTGGTCTAAAAATTGTAAATTGGAAGATGTCCCGTGGACATTGCTCTTCCAATATCGAATGGTGAAACCCTACGACAAAGGATGGCCTGCAAAAATGTTAAAATAGCACTGGCACGACTTGCTAATGATAATCAAGCAATTCATTACTTGCGAGGGCAGGTACAGGTTCATTTTCTTATTTCACCTTCGTCTATTGATGGTTTTTATGGGTTTTCAACTCAATGTACCTCACTACCTTCATAGAAGTCTGTTTAAGATGGCGAAGAGGTACAAGCGCAGCCAGGTCGATACCAGTCTCTTCCATTTGGGGTTGATTAAAATGATTATGGTTCATGAGTTGGGGTTACGTCGTGACAGTTGGGGTGATTTTCTCAATCGTAATGGCTTTGAAGAGTCAAACCCACCACAGGTTGATAAATCTATGGTGAGCGAAGGCAAACCTATCCCCCCTGTACCTTATAATGTTTTACTACCCAAACCTCTACCCGACCCACCTACGAACTTGCCCACGGCTGTGACCAAACAGGTCGAAATTGCTAAGCCCACAACCAAACAACCTAAAGCTAAAACTAATGCTAATTCTAAAGGCAAGAAAAATGCTCGGTTAATCTCTCGCATGGCGAGAAATAAACCTAAAACCCCTGCCAACTCTGAGCCTATCATGGTCAGTGAGGATTTCGACTCAGAGATTGAACGATTCCTTGCAGCTGAGTATCCTTACTCAAAAGGTCTGTGCGACAAACCTTCTTATGACTTTGTCAAGAATTTACCACCTTTTCCGCGGGATGATCCTAATTTTCCTGGCATTGAACTACCTCGTAGAACCCTTGGTGACTCATCGAAACCCTCATCTGCTCAACCAGTTGTTCCACCATGCGATCAGTGTGGGTTATGGTTGGAGAGGTACTACTTAGATGTGCCAATGTTGCAATCCAAAATCCATGATTTGGAAGACCAAGTGGCAAAGCTCACTGGTCATAATGCGAAGATGCAACCCTCTAACAAGAAGCAATGAACTATTGGTTCAATTCTGTTCAAGAATGTCGAGTCGGCTACGTCAATCGCCAATTCGAAATTGACATAGCCTCAGCAATATCACTGGTATAACTTTCACTCATTTATATCGCACATTCATAAACTTGGTGCTCTGTTACATAAACATGCATCGTTGTATATAACTCGTTTTGGTAAATCGAATTTTGTTATTGGATTTGGTCTTGATTTTATTAATCATAATAATGGATTTGATTGTTGTGATTGAATGTCTGTTGTATTTATTATGGACAAGCTATTTTGAGACACGATTTATGCAGTGATTTGAATTGGTTATGAGACACATGGTTAGTTGTTATAATTTGATTTACATATCGCTTTGACTAGCCTGGATTTATATTTCTTCCTCCAACCAGCTTAAGAAGTCATCTTGCACAGGGTAGACTTGGAGCGTTTCCAGGTCAATTAGTTTGTTGTTTACTGTTTTATTAAGTAGTTTAATATAGATATAATTTTAATTAGATTTATATTAGATTGTTTAATTTCAGTAAATATATTAGATTGTTTAATTTCAGTAATGTTTTTATTTCTTTTTCATAAAATATAAAAATCAAAAGAGATTCCTGGCTGTCTTAGGGCAGAAAAGAACACATGAGTTTTGCAGGTTTTAATTAAATCTGTAGATTGTTCATAGTGTACATTTGTGAATAGTAATATTACATCTGATAATTAGATAGTTGATTTGAGTTATTAGTAGTTTGTAGATAAAATAGTTAGAATAGTTTATATTTAGTATATTAGTTCATTATCTTTGCTTTATTAGTTTCTAGTTTCCTTGATTATAGTTAGTTTCTTGTATTTAGTTATAGTTTAGTTTGTTTTATTTACTTTGGTTAGATTACTTAGCTCAGATCAATTCTCTCTTTGGTTTTCATAGAAGACCTTAGTGCGGCCAATGGAGCCGTTAAACTCGTCAGGGTGGTCCATTCCAAACGGCTTGGGTTATTTAGACAACCCCGGACCGGTTCCACTCTCCCAGTTGACGGACGATCATTTTCGCCCGTCAACAATACCACATGTCTACATACCTATGGTCATTCAAGTAGACCATCAAGATCACTTGTAATACTAATGGTCTCCATTAACTTCTCGTTCTTAGAGTAAGGAAGGAAGTATCATACCTTTTATGAGTTCTTCCCTGGTATTGTTTGTAGTTGGAGGTTTGTACCAACAACTAAGTTTGTAAAGTGGTATAGAGATTCACCTAGTGTACAATATTGAAATAAATAACCACTTTTATTCTATTTTCTTTCATCCCATGTCAGATATTGCCCTTTAATAACCATCGACCCAATTGGATATTGAATGCATTTAGAGTCTATTACTGAGAGCATGAGGGTCTTCTTTTCCTCTAAGAAACATGTCAACCAATAGTTAGTGCCTCATTCATTACCTTTTGGGGAAACCACTGCATATATGTTCCATACAAAAAATGAAGTGCCAACATGTGAGTGCACTAAATGAAAAAAGTGTACAACATTCATGCTAGTTATTCAAAATTAATAGAATATTCACTGAACCTAGTTATACAATATCTAAGACGTGATCATAATCTGCAGAAATATTTGATTGGTCCTCCTCTAATTGGGATAATTTCATAGTTATATGTTGACCAATGGGCAGTGATACACGATCCTATCTGTCAACCCAATATGTGGACTCACAATCATCCCATTGATTACTACTACATGGATCGCATAAGCAAGAGATTTTTCTTGTCCATATTTCAACTATTGCATTATTTGATGTACAAACTAAATGAAATCCACGAGTCAAAATAAGGTAGCCTACTAGTGAAGGCCCAAAAATCTATTTGGACACCTATGTCAAGACTATCTCTTCTATTAGAATACTTTTGAATGTTTTTAATATTGCATTTCATGAGATGAAAGATTTGTTTTAGAAAATGATTTTTTCTTGTGATATTTCTAACAATTGATTGTGACAAGGCACATTGGGCTGCATCATGGTCTTTAGAATAAGTTTTCTTACCATTTTTTTGAAAATATCCATAAGGTTTCTAACAATATGATGACTTATTTCTGGACTTTTAACTATTTAAATGCCTAAAATTCTCCTAATGACAATGAAAATCCCAGATTTTAATGAAGACAAAAATAATTGACATTTAGTTGCATAATATTTTGGTTGAAAATATTATTTAATAACTTTATATGAATGATAATGAATAGTCTGATTAGGTAACTGACCTTCAAGTGATGTTATACCACTTTCATATACATGAATGCATTTAGGAGTTCTTCGTTGCACACTGCTTAATTTAGGTAGGGGTGATGGACCTGTATTCTGGCATTCTTGGCCTCTCTGTTGTGGAGTTACAAACGTAGTAGTTCTTTCCCCTTTAATCACTTGCATATCAATTATGGGAGGACAATGGACATTCCCATGACTAGTTTTTGGAATTTTTGACTATCCAAAAAGAGGTTTCACCACACGAACTACTTCACCAGAAGGATGTGCACTAATTTCCTCTCTAATTTCATCCATTGTATAATCAGCTCCAAGCAAATCCATCATCATCTGGTCTTAAGTAACAACCTATCTTAATGAAATAGTAATTGGAGGTTCACTAGAGGTATGAATTGGATTGGCCTCTACTGAAATCCTGGTCTTTGCTTGTGTTGATGGAGGAGAAACAATAGTGGCATCTATTGTGCTAGAATTTGGATTGGCCTCTTTTGAAAGCCAACATTTTTTCATACCTGACATTTTCTTTTCTCTTTCTTCAATTATCTTCTCAGTGGTTTTTTCTTTCCTATAAGACTTTCTACCTTGATTATGTAAGTTATCCATGTTTAAAGGGAAAAATTGCCTTCCACTTACAACAAAAAACCAAAAGTGCCTTCCAAAAGTTAGCTTCTAATTATACAACAAGACAATAAATTCCTTCCAAGTACATCAAAATACCAAAAGTGTATTCTAAAAGTTCCCTTATAGTTATACAACAAGGCAAGAAATGTATTCCAAGTGTTAGCACTCTGTAATTTTCCTAAGGCTGAAAAGGCAGTCACAGAGGCAACATCAAAACCGCTTCGAGTCAGGGATCTAGCCCTCCGGGACTCAGAGAGGGATCCCTCTATCTGATATAACTTTGTTGGAAGAGGATATTAGGATAGCTATGAAAGTATGGGGTTGGGGTTTTTGAAAATATTTAGATGAGGATGTGGTTGATGAGTTTCTCAGATCACCATTGGGCTATGGGGTCTGTTTATAAGATAATGATCAAATCAGAACTAAAGGTAAATGTATCCACATGGAAAGATAGTAACAACTGTTGGATTGTCTTGGGTTAAGTGCATATGAATAAGATGAAAAGGGAGAGATCCACTGCACAGAGGAGCAACTAAGAATTCCTTTTTAAAGCTTCAGATGAATAACATAAAGATTATTGAAAAATTGGCCAAAGAGTATGCATGCATAAATTCTTCTCCATTACTTTTTTTCAACAATAAGAAATGAAAATGCTTGAAAGATAGCAGAAAGATAACTACAAACAGACAAGGAACACACCACCAACACTGCTACACGAGAATCCTGTAAATCATTTCCTCCATTACTGATTGGTTATTCCAAAATTATAGAGAAACCTCCTGAAGTAGCAAGGCCCACAGTCCAGCAGAAAAGGCAAAAATTTCCTACAGGTCGAACCATTTTACATTAAAATCCTATTAATAAATAGGATAGACCATCCCAATAAGTTTCGGAAGTCGGTTTAACCGCCTCGGCCAAAAATAGCCACCACTCCCACAAAATTTGGAGTTGTCTGCCATGAAAGACGGACCGGTTTTCTGTAAAAAAGGGGTCCGAACAGACGTGTTTTTATATTGAATGATGACACCTGGGAGAAAACTAAAGGATTTTATTGTATATGGGCATGTTCTGGACAATAAAGTCCTTTGGTTTCGCCAAATTCGTCCCCAACTGGCCGTAACATCTCCTGCAAGATCAGGACTGTAACAGATAAACTGAAAATGCGAAAAAAGAGGCTGAAAGACAGTTTCTATTCTCTCTGCTTGTAGCTCTGTTGAAAAAAATGAGAGAGGTTCTTGTTCTTCAGCCCTTGTTGAGAAAAAACCTTTCTCGGATTTTTAAAATCCATCTTCGTTTTCCTAGAAACTGTCTCAGACGAACACATGCTGAAATAGGCAAAAATGGCAAAAATATGAAAAAAGTGGTTTTGTTCCCCCTATCTC
>JZKD02S1935106.1:29216-49566 GCA_000966675.3 Picea glauca | reverse complement strand
TTTCCATTTTTTATACAAATCTACCCTTTGTCTGGTTATATAAAAAATCATGCGTGCAATATGACAAGAAACTCATGTAATACACATGAAAACAAGACAAAAATATAACAACATGTAATTCATTCATAATCAAAACATCTTTATCAATAAGATACAAAAAAATAACGCAAAAGATAACATATAAAACTTAACACTTATCTTTTGAAGAAATATCACCAACTGGTTGCATATAGAGGGTATTCCTCCCAACTGTAGGTTTTGTTGCTCTAGTTCTTTCAACAGTAGGCCACCCCCAAGTTGGGGCTATGAGTCCACAAGGAAAAATGACTCTTATGACTAGCTAAAATCTCTCACATATTCAAATACCCAACCAATGACAGCACATTGACTCTTACAACCTTTTCTGCCACCTATCTCTCTTCCCTAGCATGCACCATCCCAAGGATGGAATCCCCTTCTCTGCCCTATAGTACCTCGAGGAATTATCACCCCCTCTAGGGATCCAATGCATTCTATCCAAGAATCTCAATGACGGTGGGTCCATAAACTCCAATTTTCTATGAAGTCTCAATCACAGTAATCCCCTACTCATGCCTACAAGAACTTTCATATCAAATAAATGTGACAGGCATCCCTAGCCTTCCATCACAGACATAATAGTCTAATTTCATACAAGTTAATGGTGAACACAATACATAACCAAAGAGTGAACATAATCCTAACAGTGAACAGGTAGAATGATCGAATGATAGAATGATGGTTGGATTCAAAACCCATGGACTTAGTATGCATGAGCTGAACTCACCACTTGGCACCCAAGGAACTCCACCTAAGTCCTTGGCACACATTCCCATGAAGATTTTTCCTTTAGTGTTCTTTAAGATACATGGTCAATAAAATAATATAAATTAGACATTATCCACTTTGGCCCCCCTTAAGCCCCTATCACATATAAATATTAATAAAATATTATGACCTTAGCCTTTGGTCGATCATGGCAAAGAGTCAATAAACAACAAGGACAGTCGACCAGGAAATACTTTAGTTGACTACAAGACAAGTCGACTAGACATACAATTAAACAATCGACTAGACAGAAAGTTGATCAACAGATAATCCACCAGGCAGATAATCAACCAATAGAGCTAAGTCGATTCCCTCTCTTGGATTCATATCCCCCCCAATGTTTCATCTCTCTTGTATTGCAACCAGTGATGTATTTTGTTTAATAAATTTGATACAAACTATACATAAATTGGCCCTTGGCCATACTATCTATCTCACCAGCCTGTATAACATATATGTACAATTACAATTCCCGGGGATTAAAATTGGGGTGTAGATTAGCACTAAGCATCTTCATACACATCAGATATACTATTCATATACATCTAGTGAATCACAAACCATAAGCAAATCTATCTAATCATGGCATAACACTTAGCAAGATAATGAAAACATAGGGAAGCAACAACACCAAGCATGACACACAGGTTTACGTGGTTCACCCCCACCCCGGGGCTACGTCCACAAAGTCTTCTTCTTCTTTATTAGTTTCGGTCAATCTGATTACAACACATAGTTCAACTTGTACTCCACATAGGACATGAGATCTGCGCGCACCTCGCTAGATCCTCCTTCCCCGTGTAGATCTAGCACAGAGTCTTCTTACAATCCGTGCACTCAACACTTACAACACTTGCACTCACATCTACAAGTCTCTTACAATCATGCACACAACATTTACATTCGATCACACAGATCTAATTACTAGCACTAAGCCATCGACACTTCTTTACATTGTCTAACTACTTATTTATACTTTACATCATAGGCCCAAAATATGGGTAAACCCATGGGCCGACATTCCTTTCCCATTACATTAACCCAAAACCCTAAAAGGGCCCCAAAAGTGGGCTGAGATCCCATGATCTCTGCTTCGCCTGACGCTCCATCTTTGACAGGGTGTCGATGTCCAAAAATGGTCAAATATGACCAAGTGTTCCTCAAAACTTGGTCAAGGGCCAACATACCCCCAACACTCACCTGTGACTCGTCCCGAGTCACTCTGGTTTGATCAACTCCGCTTCGAATGTCTCGAGCTACTTTGACCTGCTGCAGTGCGACAACCTCTTGCTCAGTGAACTCCTAGATTACTGTGTCGTTTACTGGTCCTTCCATGCGCTGTTCTGCGGTGATGACAACTTGTTTAAGCTTGGCTGCCTGGCTTTCAACTTCAGTGAACAGGTGGCATGCTTTCTCTTGGAGGGTTTGAAGTCGTTCAGAGACTTCCATCACTTTACTTTGCAACATGTGTACCTGTTGTTGGGTGGTGCGTTGTTCTGGAAATTGCTTCATTCTCTCGACTAGGGTCAAGGGCTTCAGTTGCGCCTGTAGCATATCTGCATGCTGCTTTGCTTCTTGGAGCTGTGCTTCTAATGCCTGTAATTCTGGGTTTTCTGTGAGGTTCTCATAAGTCTGGGTGCTTCTAGTGCTCAACTGCTTACATTCCAAAGCCAAGGTTTTTAATCTGTCAACTACGCTGCGGGTAGTTTCCTTCCTTAGGTCTCTTACTTCTTGTGGAGTCTCGGGCACGGTACAAAGTTCCATATCTGCGATGCGTTGTTGAAGTTGCTGGATTACTTCTTCAAGTTGTGCTACCTGCTATGGGACACGTTCTTTAATTTTCACTTCAATGACCGTCACAGAGCGAAGTGCTTTGTGAACTCTTTCTTGTACTTCAAGTTGCTCTGCTAGCAACTGGTCCTTGCTCTGTTGTAATTGTGTTTTTTCCTCCTCCCACTTCGCTTGTAAGGCAAGCTGCTCCTGTTCTTCCTTCCTCTGTTGTACTATAAGTGCGCTCTGTACCTGTGCCAAAGCCTGGGTGGCTTGCGCTCTGTCTTGTTTAGATCGTTGAAGGCGAGCTTCGACTTTCTCGACGATCTGGCATAATTGGGTGGGCTCATCAGTTGTTCTTGTTGTTTCAATTGTCAAGGGCATCGTAGAAACTACTTTTCTAGACTGGAGTGCCTGTTTCACTTCTTGAAGTTCACCCTTAATCCGACTGAATACCTCCTCTTGCTTCGCTTCTTTCTTTTCTGCGATCTCTAGTGAGGCATCAATCAACGCAGTGATCGAGAAGTCGAAGTTGTCCTGTGTGAGGGTGGTCTTAAACATAGTCCAGGTGACCTTAGCTTTCTTTCGGGATGAGGGATTTGGTGGGGTAGTCTTCCTTTTCTTGGAGGGATCCTCCTCCTCTCTAGGCGGAGTAACCTCGCCTTTGTTTTTCTCAACATCTGTGCCACCTAGTTCTTCACCATCACCTCCCTTCATAGGTGAGATCGAAGTAGTATTCGTGGATGTGCTATGGATATCTTGAACTTCCACATCCTTCTTTGTCTTGCGCGGTCCAGGTGTATCTGGCATAGTTTCAGGGCTATCCACGTTGGACATATCTGTGGGGTCCGCTGGAACAAGGAGGTTCGCCGACCATTCCTTGGTAATCTGCTCCAAGTCTTCTTCTGTCAACTTGTAGTATGACTGGAGTTATTGCTTGTGCTCATCTGTGCGCACTGTGATATAGGCGAAGTGGCGGTCTGCGCTGAATTTGATCAAAGGTCTAAACCTATGAAGTGTGTTTGGTGTGATGCACGGTGTAGACTTAATTGCATTCTTCAATTGATTGTAATAAGCGTGGAAGACGACATTGGACTACCACTACTTGTTCATGTCGCTGGAGTACCACAGCGTACAGAACTTCGCGACCAGTGGTTCGAAGGGTTCTATCTCCGAAAAAGTGGCATCTTCTGGTAGCTCCCAAGTGATGAAAGCGATGAGTATGAGCAACCAACTAAAGTGGAACTCACACCCTTGGTCCCGCGCTTGTCTGCAGTTAAGCTCTAGTTGATTTATAAAGTACTTTGCCCAGTTCATTTGTAGTCCCTTCACGCACTTCCCTGCGAGGTAAACTACAAATCCAGTCACCTGTGTGGGTCTATTTTTGCGGACTAACTTCCCTGCGATCATTTGGCAACCGAGGCGCACTGCTGCATTCTCGATGGAGGCTACCTTGTAGCCTTGCGTGCCCTTCTCTACATCGCCATATGTGTCTTTTATTCGCTAGGTGAGAGCACGATCTGCGGTCTTTCCAGGGTAAAAATCCTGTGGGTAAGAGCCCTGCATGCTTATCCCTGTGATCAAATTGATTAGAATCGGATCCACCGTGATGCGGCGGTTCAACCATAAGTATCCTCTGTGGTAGCAGGACAACAACAATCTGATACGTGCATTCACTTCCTGATGCCTCCAAAAATGTGGAATCTTCATTACATTGAGGAGGGTTGACTCCGTGAGGTTATGGGTCCATTGCTGAGGGACAATCTTTGGGTTCCTTCCTTTTGTGATACTTAAGTACTTGTGCGGGGCTAGCATACTGTAAACCTTGCGATCTCCAAGGTTAAAATCACTAAATTTCAACGCTGTGAGCTTATCCTGGTCAGCATGAACTGCATGCACCCCTTTCGAGAGTTACGCAGTGACCACATCATAGTCAAAGTCTCTGGGTACAATGTATCGATTCACTGTGCCACTTAGTGGTGGTGTTAGCGCCAAAAGTCACTCCTGGATTGCGAGAGGAGAAGAGCCCAACGCCCATCAGTTTTATGTCACGATAAGTTTAATGGATGATCAAATGGTTAGGGGCCTAGGACGGAATCACTCTAACTCAGGGACCAGGTCTGGTATGTAAAGAACAAAGGAGGTCTTGATCTAACTTCAGTCAGTGAGTTGATGTAAAATGAGTAGGTGGCAGACTTGGTGAGAGGAGTGAGCAAAACTACCTCGGGCAACAGGCCTTTCAACAGTTTGCAGAAGAAAAACTCTAAATGCAAGATCCTCTTGGTTCAAAGTTTCGGGTAACTGAAGGGGTGACTTGACTGGATCCTCCAATTCCAAGTCATTCAACATTGAGAAAATCACAAGACCGATTAGAGACAACGCAACTGTTACAGTGATCCAACCTACATCATCCTATAACAGCTACAACTCGACTGGATCCTCCAATTCCGAGTTGTTCTAATACAGTATGAACAAAGACATGAAAGGAACTGACATTCATAAGGCAAGAAGTCTCAAGAGTCAATGCATAACCAGACTAATCAGTGCTTCATTAAAGCTTTTACAATTGAAAGCCTTGCTCAACCATCGATACTTGAAAAATATCAAAACTAAGTACATATACTCCAAAACATTTTCCCAACAGAGGCGTCTTAGATTTTCAGGATGGGGCGTCTCTTCAATCAAATTTGGCCTGTACTCCTCCGTCATACGCCATCTTAACTCTGCATGGCTCATGATAAGGGGTAGCTGAACCCTTAAATGATGAATTAACATGCGCAGACTTCCCTGGTGAGTCGAGGACTCAGCATGGCTTCTGTGGAAAAAACCAGTACAGAGGACTACCGCAGACGGACTTCCTACCGGGACCTCCATAGCTTGCAATTAATGAGTGAGGCGAGGTTTCAACCACCCCCTCTCTTCTTCATTCATTCCAAGCAGGTATCAGGATCGAGATCAAGTCGAACCGGCACCTGGAGGACATGGTGCCCCCCTTTGTACAACTTTTTCTATTTTCCCAAGTGACCACAGATTGTGACCCTGCGCTTATCGTCTGGGCACTTTCGACGTTTCAGGGTTCGGGGTTTCGAGATGTGAATTGACAAAAAACTCCTCACCTTTTGAACTCTCGAATATCGAAATGCCGACGTGACTAGATCTTGTGCCACACGTCCTTTGGATAGGATAGCTGAGATGACGTCGGCGGTTTCACTATGAAAATCCTGAAAGGCCCCACCCGTGACTCAGATCTTGCGCCGCGTGCCCTTCAGATGAGCAACCGAGATGACTTTGTCATTAAAAGGGGGGCTACCTCCATTCCCAGGATCGCTTGACATGACCTAGCGCTACGACCGTGGGCTCATCTTCAAAGGTGCCTTTGGCATTTCGCATTTCGGCAATTTCAGCTGCAGTGGAGGGGAGATCCCCTGTCTCCTGAAATGTCGATCCCCGTAATGTCGATTGGCTGCCACTTGCCCCAACTGGATCGGACGGCCCAGAATTTGTCTTGAAATATAGGTTCTATCTCTTGTGCTATATCTCAGACAACTTGGTAGCCCCGAAATCCCGATGACCGTCAATTATGCTCTATAGATGGATCTCGGCCGCCGACAACAAAACTTGGCTCGCTCGCTTGACTTGTAGCCCGAAATGAGATTTTTCCGTGCTGTTCTTGGGCGTTCCTTGTGCAACCTGCAGGCCTGGGTACTCTTGTGCCCAAGACAAAAATTGTCGTTAACAGGTGGGATATACTTAGGCAAGATACTTGGGATCATCTTCACAGTGGCGAAGTCGTTTCCGAGCTTAGATCGTCTTTCCAAAAGCAGTCGGGATGGTCTTGCTCGAGAAGTGGAGGGAGAAGTTGGCAATGCTCCCGAGGACGATGCATGTACACCTGTAGACATTCCTCGCTCCGACATGACTCTCTCAGTCATTAAGTCAATTAAAACTTCTTCAATGATTTTCTCAGCAGCACTGAGCTCGTTCGACATACAAGCTTGGGTCAGCTAGCTCGGGTGCAAAAGGAATTCAGAGACTACAGTGAATAGTATGGGAACAAGGCAATGATCTCAGGGTGAGTTAATCTCAGGTTTCGTGCTCAAATTCTCACTTAGCAAAAAATATTCTCGGTGCGTGGTGCGATGGAATAAGTAGGGAAACTTAGTAACGGTTTGCTGGCAACGGTTATGATCCTTCATTAACTCCTGTTCGACGCGTTATGGCACATTTAAACGGTTGGATGACAAACATTTATTGCTTTTATCCCCGTTCGGAGTAGAAGTCGAACAGATATATCGTCCCTAATGGCTATATTGCTTCGTCATGGTGAAGTACTCTATGTCGTTGTTCTGATATCTTGGCGAAGTTCCAATTCTGCAATTTTTCTATCTGCGAAGTATCCTCTAAAACCTCTTGTAACCTTACATTATTAGTCCTTTTATTTCTTAAATTTCTAGCCTTCTTCCCAGTGAGCTTCATCTCAGTAATGCTTTTACCATTCTGATGCTTATCTTCTATGGTCTTAGTTACTTAGCGCTGTTGAAAGTCTTTCCTAGGGTTCCTGGATAATACTTCTTCTGTATCAAAAATAGGTAACTCAATCTTCTGCAGATCCTCTAGTGTTCTCTTAGCCTCGACACCGGAGTTGCTAGTATTAAATATCTACGATATGCTCTTTTGTTCTTAAATCAAGTGCGTGATCCTTCTGGTCATAAAGTCTTTTAACTCTTGCTTCTTCTGTTCCAAAACTGCTTCTTCCTCTTTTCGTCTGGCTTATTGTCTATTGATCCAAGGTTTTCCTATGAGCATGGTAAACGGGGCGTTGTCTTAAACAAATTTAATAATCTCAAAGTCTTCCTCTGTTGAAGTTCCATTGACAGTCATAGGTATCCGAGTGAGCCTTCCACATACGTTTACTAGATTTTCTCTGAATAAACTTGTTCCTCCTAGGGAAGGGATCATGGCAGGCTTTCCTATAGCTTCCCAAGTTCTTTATGGAATAATGTTCACTTGTGTTTCTTCATCAAGAATACAGTCAACGTCGAAGTCCCCTATTCTTTCTTCGACTTGCTCCTTTTCTTTGAAGATCTCTGATAGCCTAACATGTCGGTGGTCATTCAAGGTGTTTTTCATCTATAGCAATATATTTTTTGATTCCTTCTGAGTTTCTACTATTTCTGGATTTGCCTTAGGGTTTTCTTCATTTAGATTCATTCTTTCAAGCTTAACAATCATTCTAGGGAAATCCAACACTTCATGGTCCAAAGCTTTGCAACAAAGACAACTAGGGCTTCCACCAGGGCATTCCTTAGCAAGATGTCTCGATCTTCTGCAAATATAATAGAGGGTTAACCCTCTCTTTCATTTAAATGTTCCCCAACTTCTTTTGTACTGCGCACCAGGATCGTGGTAGCTAACCTGCACAAAACTCTTTCTAGGATCATGCATCCACTTGTTAGTCCAGACGTTCTTTCGATGCATAGGTATAACATATCTATCATTATACTTATCAAATTTATTCATATCAAACTTTCTTTCATCTATTAATGCCCTAGTTTTGAAGCTAGGACAAAATCTATCAAACATACCTAGATCCATGCTTTAGAAACAAAAAATTTCACTTATCTTACTTCTACAGAGCACAAAGCTTTCATATCTAAAAACTTTTGACTATTCTTACCTTTATTAGAGCACAAAGCTTACAGATCTTACCTCTTTTTTACAGTTCTGACTTCTTTCTTTCATAAATTTCCACTTTTATTTTTCTTAGAGCACAGAGCATTCAGATCTTGCTTCTTTTCTTCGGATCTGATCTTCCTTTCTGCAGATCTGACCTTATTCCTGGCACAAAGCTTCACAGGTCGAGTAAAAATCTGCGCACTAGGGAAACAAATCTTCGCACAGAGATTTCTTTTGCACAAAATTTCTTCTTCCTCAATTCCCAACAATCATAGTTTCAGGTCCCGACAATGGAACCATTTGTTGGCACAAGGGGTAGACCCAGGGTTCAACGCTCAAGAGCGCACCAACAAAACCCTAACTACCGACCCTTTTGGCAACACCTGCGAAGCAGATGAAGTCTCACCTAAGGTAGAGGCAGGGGTGGTTGCAAGACTCAAGTGTCTGCAACCTTAGCTGGGACACAGATCTGTGATTATATCATTTACAAAGCACTTAGCATCGTTCATTCATCACTTATTCACCCTTATTGTACTTCGCAGATAAGACAGAACATCGCAAGATTTGCTCGGATATAATATATTTCAGTGCTTAGCAACAAAAAAACATATTAGATCCTGTAGATCAACACTAAGCATCCTCATACACATCATATATACTATTCATATACATCTAGTGAATCACAAACCATAAGCAAATCTATCTAATCATGGCATAGCACTTAGCAAGATAATGAAAACACAAGGAAGCAACAACACCAAGCATGACACACAGGTTTACGTGGTTCACCCCCACCCTGGGGCTACGTCCACAAAGTCTTCTTCTTCTTTATTAGCTTCGGTCAATCTGATTACAACACAGAGCTCAACTTGTACTCTGCATAGGACAGGAGATCTGAGCGCACCTCGCTGGATCCTCCTTCCCCGTGTAGATCTAGCACAGAGCCTTCTTACAATCCGTGCACTCAACACTTACAACACTTGCAGTCAGGTCAACAAGTCTCTTACAATCATGCACATAACATTTACATTCGATCACACAGATCTAATTACTAGCACTAAGCCATCGACACTTCTTACATTGTCTATCGACTTATTTATACTTTACATCATAGGCCTAAAACATGGGTAAACCCATGGGCCGACATCCCTTTCCCATTACATTAACCCAAAACCCTGAAAGGGCCCCAAAAGTGGGTTGAGATCTCGTGATCTTTTCTTCTCCTGGCGCTCTATCTTTGACAGGGTGTTGATGTCAAAAAATGGTCAAATATGACCAAGTGTTCCTCAAAACTTGATCAAGGGCCAACAACCGCTCCTAGGGCTATGTCCACAAAGATCTTCTGCTTCTTTATTTTTATTCATCAAAAAATGATGTGTGCCTTACATTAGAGTAGTGATTAGTGAGGTAGACCATAATCCCACTAAGCTCCATAATTTGCGACCTGAACCTCAACTATTTCGACCTCATCCAAGCTCTACAACTCTCAAAACATACTTCCAATCCCAAAATCTCCAAAAATGTTCTACAAAATAGACTTGTCGCACTAAATCTCTACAAACTAGACCATTATTCTCTTAACCTCTCCTAATATACCTCATACCCCTTATTTATGTTACAAAAATTGGTTAGAAACCTTTACAATACATCCCAAAACCCTAACCCTAACTAGGCTAGGTTTGTCCACTTTTGTGTCGAATTTCCGCAAATCCGGTCGCGCACGCTGCTTTTCCTCAAAATATGGTGTGTTATTCTACCTCACTTGTTGCGTTGTTCTCCAAACCTTCCTGCTCCAACATGCCCCCAACACTAACATGTGTCTTGTCCGAAGCCTTGTTAGCCTTAATGCACCTTCTACAACGCTACCACTAGCACATGAAGCTTCTGTGCTCATTCTGACACTTTCTCTTTGGCCTCTGCACTCTTCCCTGCTAATGTCTCCAAACCATGTACTGTTATGTGCTCTGTTAGCACTTCTGTGGATTCCATGAGGGCATATTCCCATTTTCACTTTTCTTCTTAGAGCTCATCGATCATCCCTACGGCTTGTTGTTAGAATGGCTCCAACTTAGCCTTCCTTGCTTGTTTTTGCTCCTGCACGGTCTTTACTTCTGTCTACAAGTTTTTCAATTCCTGTGTTTCCTTCATTCTAAGTGAGATGTCCATGGTTTTCTGTCTTTTCTTCAATTCCTTAACTGCCACGTTCAATGTTTCCTCCCTTTGCTCCAACTATTGGATTTTTTTGTCCTCTTCTAGGTTTGTCCAAATCTGCATAGTCTTGTTATACAGTTATGCCATTTCTTTGAGCTCCTGCACTATATCCTCTACACGCGTAATAGCCTATTGTTCTCTCTGCTCTTGCAGCTCTGGAGGTGTCCTTGGAGTTAATTTCTCTATTATATTTGTTATTTCTTGCTTGTACCTCTCCATGGTCTGTGCAATTTGTTGTATCTTAACTTCTGTTGTAACATCCTGTGCCTGCATGCAGTATGGTATACTCATGTATACCTATGTGAGCTTCTTCTCCAGATTTTCGGTGCACTGCTTCTATTCCTCCTTTTCCAATGTGATTTTCTCACATGTTACTTGCAAAATCTCCTTCACCTCATGATCGATCTCTAGGGTGGTGGCATTTTCCCTAGCTCAAGCTTTCACTTCCCACATTACGCTTGCTTGTAGTTCATATAAGGATTTTGTGGGTATTTTCACCATGACCAACTCCGTATGCTCCACATCCTTTACTGGTCTCTACGTTGTCCATTCATCCATCTGTAGCATGTCTCGTGTGACTATGAATCTGTCACTTCTCACTACTCCTGTCTTCCTGGTCTCTGCATGTTCCTTTTGCACTGATGTTTCCTATTCTTTTTCTGCATGATGCACTGTTGGATGATGCATTGTATTTATTTGTAGCCTCTGTAAGATGTCATGAACTTATACCAGTTTTTCCATGATCTCCTCCCTTTTCACCTCTGTTGTGTGTACTACATATTCTCCCATGTCTTGGACTTTGTTTGCTACCAACTCTACATCATCCTCTGTGATAGTGATCATTGGTGGATTTTTATGGTACTTCATCTTTTTTCTGATTTCCATCTCCTGTGCTCATGTTCTCTTCTTAGTTGGGGATTAGTTATGCGCCTCAGTTTTCATCTTCATTGTATCCCCATATTTTACTACCTACCGAAGAGAACTATCCTTCTCGTCATCTCCTTTGATCTCTATCCTTGATACTGTCTCTTTTTGTATGGGATTTTTGGTGGCTCCGCTGCTTCCTGAAGCTTGGCCGCGCTTTCCAGCCTTTCTAGTGTTTTCAACTGGACTGCTTGTCTTTTTAGATGTTTGTGCCTCTATTGGCTCCTTCGGTTTGGTTCCTTTATTTTGTGTTGCTAGAACCTTCCACTGCGCGGGCCAATCTTTCAAAATCCAGTCTACCTCTTCCCTTGTTGCGCAATATCTCATTTCTAGCCACTTCTTCTTTGGGTCCCTTGTGCTTTGGATCCATAGATGATGTCTTGATGCTTTGAAATTTTCAATGCCTTCATTTCTTTGCACCATTTCCACTGGGATCCGCAAGACATTTTTTGTCTTTTGTTGCATATCCTCCAAGAACATGGAGAATACCGCGTTGTTAGCTTGCTGGTTCTTGGGGTCCTTTTCTTGATACAATGTTTCGTAGCACGCTGCATAACACTTTCCCTTCCTGTCTAGAAAAGAAGAGAACTCAAGCTCTTGCCATCCCACCAATGTTATCAGTATTAGCAACCAGGAGTAATGGAATTTTGTTCCATTCTCCTGTGCATCTCGACAATCCACCAACAATTGGTTTAACATATATGGTGCCCAGATGAATACTACACCCTTTGTGCACTGCACAACTATTGTTATCACTTATGTTGGGGCTTCTTCCTTTCTGTACTTTCTCAATAGTTTGCATGCCATCAATTTTGTAGCAAACCTTGTTGTCTGATCATTAATTTTCTTGATGATGAGTCCTTGGATTCCCCTGTTTGTCCCGAACTGTGTTTTCACTTCCTCCGCGATCTCTTTATCCCTGGATTTATTGTCCAGGTAATCCTCTGGATTTACCCCTCTAGTAGGAAATAATCTGATCTTTTCTATGAGATCCACATCGATGGGGACTAGCCTGTCCATCCACATGATACCTCTGTGTACCCTAGATAATAATTTTTTACACACAATCCCACATTTTTACTGTGCCCAAAATGGGGTATATCCAATAGATTCATCACGCCTGAATTGTAGAGACCTGTAACCCACTGGGCGAGCTCTAGAATAGGTTTCCCTAGGGGTCCAACCTCTCCTACGTCCTCCAAGTATGCTTCCTGCGTGAAGTCTGGAAACTTCATTGTGTCATTTATGTCATGGTCCACATACTTCAGCTTTGATACCTTCCCTAACATGTCTTCCACTGCAACTACAACATCTAGAAGATGGGGCAATGAAATTTCCACCACGCTTGGTGCTCTCCTATTTTGACCTGCGGTTAGGGTTTCCTCTGTGGCTTCATCCTCAGGTTATTCTTATTCCTCTCCCTCCATTTCCCATTGACTTGTGATGTCTTCAACCAAGACTTCATTTGTGCTGGATTGCTGCTTCTTTTTGTCTTTTTCCTTTGTTTCTTTAGGGTTTTTCGAACTAGGGTTCGCATTGTCGTTAGCGTTTTCTGCGCTTGGACCCGCTTGCACCTACTTGCACCTGTTCTACTGTTGATTGTTCCTCCTCTACTTTGGTGGGATTGATTGATCCAGTTTCAGATGTTGTTACGCCCTCCATATCCACAAAGTGCTCTGGTTCTCCCATTCATTCCTTCTTTCTGCCAGACTGTCAGGTTACTCATACAATTCTGCTAGGAGCGCCAACTTTCAGGGGTGCCATCGAACTATTTTTTCTCTCAATCTATTGACTTCTCCTTTTGCTTGATCACCCTTTTCTTGTGATCTCAAGTGATTAGTTTCTCAAAATTCGCTAAGTGTTGAACTTTCCCATGCTTTTCCCTTTTTCATAGACTCGGTCATTAATGTCTTGTCTTCTTTTTCACTTTTTTTGGTCGTTTTCACAATGTCTAACTTTCCTGCGTGCAATCTTCCAAATTATGTCACACCAATTGTTGCGCGATGTCATACCTGAATTACTTATTCCTCCTAATTACTTCTTTTTGTTTTTTTCTTCATTTTTCTATGTTTATCTTCCTTTGTCTTGTTTTAGCTCCTACTATTTACAATATGTACAAGTCTACTTGTTGCGCTGCAACTATTGAGAGTTAGTAGGTCGATTGTCCCTATATAGTTTCAATCAACTACCATTGACCATTCCTTGCACCTCCTTTCCTATTAAGTATTGTAGTTGTACATCACTTCCATCTATGACAGACTTTATCTGATATGGCCCTAGCCAATGCATTATGAGCTTCCCTGGGTGTCGTAAGTATTTATTGTCATAGAAGAGAACCAAATATCCTTCCTTAAACTTATTCTTCATGATATGTCTGTCATGCCATGCTTTATATTTTTCCTTTTTGCACCTCTTGATGGAAACCTGTCATGATTCCGTCTTCTTCTAATTCCATCAGTTGAGCCAATATTTCACGTGTTGCGCCATTTTCTGTCATGTCTGTAATTGATGCAATGCACAGGCTTGGCATTAAATAATCTAAGGGAACTACTACCTCTTGTGCATCCACCAATCTAAAGGGTGTTTTTCCTATTAATTTCTTGTAGGTAGTTCTATAAGCCCAAAGTACTACTGGTACCTTCAAATCCCAATCATCTCTGTTTACATTGCAAATATTTGTAAAGGCATTCTCCAAAATCTTGTTGAAGGCTTCCACTGTTCCATTTGCTTGAGGGTGGTAAGGAATACTCTTATGGTGGTATATCTTAAATTTTTCCAACATTGCCACAATTGTATTATTGATGAAGTGGGTCCCCTGATCACTCATCAATATTCTTGGAAGTCCAAATATTGTCACTACATTCTCAAATAAAAAGTGTGTTGCAGTATCTGCATTGCAATACTTTACTGGTGTTGCCTATGCTCATCTGGTTAAGTATTTTGTTGTTGTAATAATGTATCTAGCTCCTGATATTCTTGTTGGTGGATTAATTGGACCTACAAAATCTATTGCCCATTTATCAAACACTTGTAAAGTAATTCGTGGTTTCAGTGGAATCTCATCCCTCCTCGATGAATTCCCAAATCTTTGACAAACATAAAACTTATGAGAATATTCATTTGAATCCTTATAAAATGTGGGCCACCATAATCATGTGTGTAATACCTTTTGCGTGGTATCCTTGCCGACATAGTGTCCTCCTGCAATTCCTTTATGTGCTTCTGCCAAAATAATTGGTCTTTCATGCTCCATCACACATCTCCTCAAGATGTTATCTGCTCCAAGTTTGTATAAATGACTTGCAATCAACTAATAATCTGCAGCTCTGACTACCAAATTTTTCTTCTGCGCAGTTGTAAATTCTCTTGGTGCAAAGCCTATACTCAAAAACTCAATAATGTCAACAAAATGTTCATCTGCAATTTGTACCAAAAACAATTGTGCATATGGGAAGTTTTCTTCCAAGTCACTGGGCTCTTTTCCATTTGTTATCATGGACAAGTGATCCAGTCTTGCATTCAATCTTCCAGGCTTCACCACAAATTCAAAGTCAAATTCCTGAAATACTAACAACCATCTACATATCCTTCCCCCCAACACTAGCTTATTAATTAAGTATCTCAGATATGAATGATCTATAAACATCTTAAAGTGTTGTCCCAACAAGTAATGTTTGTATTTCTACAAAGCATACACCATTGCTAATCCTTTTCTTTCTGTAGTGTTGTAATTCTACTCTCAATATGATAACTTTCTCTTGCAAATGAAATAGGGTGATCTATATCACCTTCTCCTAGTTGTGTTAATTCTACTCCTAATGCTATTGCAAATGCATCTACATGCACATGAAATTCTTTAGCCCAATGTGAAAATACTAAAATCGACACAGTAACCATCTTCTCCTTCAAAATATCCAGACTCTTCTGGCATTCATTATCCCACTGGTACTTAGTATCCTTCTTCAACAACTTCTCCATTGGCGCAGTGATCTGTGCATACCCCTGATGAATTTTCTATAATACCCTATATGGCCCAATATACTCTTCAACTGGCACACTGAATTTGATGGTGGTAAGTTAACTATGACAACAATTTTAGCAAGATCAACTAGTAGACCTTGTTTACACACCACATGCCCTAACAAAATTCCAAAAGGTGCAATGAAAATACCTTCTTAATATTTAATGTGATCTGACACTGTTTGCATCTATCCAACATCAGCCTTAATACTTCAACATGATCTTTCAACAAACTGAACACTGTCGAGTCATCCAAGTAAACCTCCAAAAAATTGTGAATAAAGTCCTTGAAAGCTGCTACTACTACTCTTGAGAAAATGGCTGGTGCATTCTTTAATCCAAATGGCATAACTGTATACTGAAATGAGCCCCACTCTGTAGAAAATGTTGTCTTGTGTCCATATTCTGGTGCAATCATTATTTGATGATAACCTGTAAATCTATCTATAAAATAATAAGCTTCTTGACCCCCTACATTTTCTAAAACTTCTTTTGTAAATAGGGTAGGAAAGGGATCTTGTAAGCAAGCATCATTCAACTTTCTCAAATCTATACAAATCTTGATCCCTCCTTTCTTTTTTTCTTGCACCACCACAAGACTGATCCATTCCGACTCTTCTACATGTTCTATAACACTAGCTTCTAACATCTTGTCAATTTCTATCTTTACCTTCTCTTTGTATATTGGATTCAATCTGTACGACCTCTGTCCGACAGGTCTTACTTCTGGTTTCAATGGGATTTTCATCTCTCCTAGGTATGTTGCTAGCCCCTTCATCTCTGAAAATTTTGTTGGAAATAAGTCACTATACTCGCACATTAATTATGTGATCCTCTCTATCGTTTGATGATCCCAATACTCTCCAATGCTAGCCATCTTTGGGTTATCTACAGTTCCAATGTTGACCTTATTAATCTTTAAAGGTTCAACATAATACTCCGAGTCCAGCTTGGGACCTTCTACTTCCCTTTCACCTTCTATTTCTGAAATTTGGATATTGCGCGAATTATCTTCTTCAGGTTCTTCTGCTTCTGCTACATGATAACACTGCAACAATTGTTTGACTGTCTGAATAGCCTACCTTTGAGATGTTAGAATTATTTTAAACTATGGTTCTTCAAATATCCCATCTCTTACAACTTTCAGCGTTGTGTCCATCTTTGGATTGTCATGTTCAAAGGAAAAAGTAAGTACAAAGCTCTGTTGTATTTCTTACCAGTTGACAGTTTCTTTGTGTTGTTCTTGTTACATGTATCAATTCTTCGGAATGCGTTCTAGTGTGTGAATAAAGTGGTGTGGCCATTCTTCTGATGGTACTAATGTCCATTAAACTATACACTTCTTTGCATTCTCTTGGGGTTGTCCAAATCCTTCATATTTCTCCTCATATTTGTGTTCCTGCTATGTGCCAAATATGATGTGCAGTAACCTTTTGCACTGGAACCAATTGTTGATCTTTGCCTTGTGTGTACCCCACCATCTTGCATGTGTAGCTTTTAAAGCAATATCTAGTGTTGGTAATCTATGGTTTTCCATAACTTCTATCTCATATTTCATAAAAATCTCTTCTAAATCATTTAATCCATAAAAAGTGTGAGGTTCTCTTACCTCTGTACCAACCCATCTCAGCGCATGCGTTTCTGGCACATCTCCTAGTAGATAATTCTTGTAATCGTTTTTTCCAGTTAGCTAGTCCAGTGTCAGACTCTGAAGCAAAAGACATAATACTCCTCCAACTGAGCATGCCATCTGTAGTTGGGTTGATATAATATTCTTGGCGCGCGGTAGTTCTGTATAGCTGATTCAAATCTTCATTAAGAATATTATCCATTGCAGGTTGCACAAACCTGCCTCCTTCCGAGGGATCCAAAGGCACAATAACTATGTATTCTCCAGACTCAAATATCATTTTCCTTGTCTTCAACTTAATAATAGCATGATTTTCAAAGGCCCAATCGAGACCCAACTGTGTTAGATATGGTGAAGTATTGTCTACTATGTCTATGACTTCAAAGTCAGGTGCAGACACCATATAGATCAACTGGAATCCCCTTCAACCTTCCTATTGGCATCACTATGTGTTGATTTTTCATCTTCAATTGAATAGGTGAATACCCTAATTGTGGTTCTCCCATAACTTCCCAAGTTTTCTTCAACAAAACATTGACTTCAGATCCTAAGTCTAATACAATATCCCCCATATTGAAATCTCCTATGTTGGAATTCGATCTGAATTCCCTACTGATTCTTCTCTTCTTTCATACCGGATTTACCCTTTTTACCCCCTCTTCTTTAGGATTACACTTTTCCAATAAATTTTATAGTACTTGTAAGGAATTTTTATCACTCGACACTTTGACACAAGCTCCCAAAGAGTTTCTTAAGTTACTTACATGTTCTGAAGACTGTTGTTGATTGTTTTGATCAAATAATGAGGGCATGTCATAGAACGATATCTCATCTACTGACTTCGTTCCTGAAGTTGACACAATATTTTTCTTTAAGATATCTTGTCTAGATTCTTTGAATATCTCTTTCTCTTTTCACACATCAAAATTTTGTTCAGGCGATGTGTTCTTCCTAACCCACTGGTACAGGTCCTGATCCTTCTTGGCTACATCGTTTCCCATATTGGTTCCACCTCTAGTCACTATGTTAATATTCTTCCCATCTTCTTCTCTTTTTTCCACCCCGATCCATTGTACATTCTAATTAGTTTGGTTCCTCTTGTCATGTATTTTTATCAACAATGTTGGACATTCCTTTGTTTCTTGGTCCACTACGCGACAATACATACATGTCACAGATGGTTATGGGAAATCACTTGCATAGTGCCATGGTTTCTGATAGTTATGACACACTACTGATCCTAAACCTCCTACAAAGCCTCTTCCTCCATGACCTCTTTCTTTGAAGATTCCTTTGTTTCCCTGATTGTCTCTGCGCATTGTGTTATAATGAGGTACTTGATTATACTACGACTGCTGGTTATTATATTGTTGTAGTACCACACACTATTGTGTTGGGTTATACTATTCTTTCCCTTGAAACTGTTGCACATTACACTGTGGTTGTGCTACAAATTGTTGCCCGGGATTGTACTGTGGTTGTTGAGCAGTGTTATGTTGCAGGATTGTACCAGACATCTTCTCTTTTCTCCTTTCCTTTGTTTTGATTTAACTGAAATGTTAAGTTCTTNACTCTTTTTCAAAAAGATGATTTGACCACTTTTAATAGGACATAGGGACAACATGGAAAGGATATAAAGGTATGAGTGGAAAGAGTGACATGTCAAGTCATGTAGGTCATGGGCTTAGTCAGGCTTGGTGTTAAGTCATGAGGGGAGTCAAACAATAAGCCAAGAAAATGAACCTAGGCTAAAAGTATATGTGAGGGTCAAAAAATGAGCCAACACTCAAGTCTTTATTTATTCAAGCTAACCTAAGTAAATCACACTAAGAAAATAAAGAAAAATTTAAAATCCAAAGGCTTAAAAACTTAAAACTAAAGGCTAAAAGATCCATGGAAACTTAGTGTGATAACATTGGCTCCATAGGGGATGTCATGCTCCCCGCGGACCACCAAGAACAAGTAGTTTCAATGCCTTATCCATTGGGCTATGGGGTCATTTATTCAATAAAAAATAAAACAAAAAATGATATTTACAATGACATGGAAAGCCACTCATGGCTTAAGCAAAATACTTTTTCAGAAAGTGCCCATTGACAGGGCCACCAAAAACTTCTGAATCCTCCAAATTCTGCAACTTATAAGTGTTATTTGAAAATACCTCATAAATTTTGAAGGGACCAATCCACAAGGCCTCAAATTTACCTTGCTTGCATTTGTCTTGCTTGGGTGTATCCCACTTGAGAACTAGATCTCCCAACTAGAAATAATTTTTACTTACCTTCTTGTCAAAGGCTTGTTTGATCTTATGTTGATGGTCTTGTGCTTTTTCCAGTAGCTTCTCTCTAGTCTGTTGCACTTCTACCAGCTATTGTAATCTTCTGATCATATCATCAAGTTCTCCTTGGTAGTTTTGGAAGAATTTCTCCACAGGAAAAGAAATATGAGAATGAAAGATAGCCTCAAATTGATACACAAGATGAAAATGAGAGACACCGAGATACCTCTTTGTTGTCACTCTATCAACCCACAAAGAAAATTTAAGCTTTGAATCCTATGCTTTCTTGTTGTCTTCTAACAATATTTTGATCATCTTTATAAGGCTCTTGTTAGAGGACTCTGCCAATCCATTCCCTTTGGGATAGTAAGGGGTAGAATGAACCAATGTAAACCCATACTGTTCAAAAAACTTGATCAATGGTTCAACCTTGAAAGATGCAACATTATCAGTAACAATTCTACTTGGACAACCAAATATCAGCATAATATCCTCAAGAAAACCAATGATTACCTTGTGGGAGGCATTCCTTGTGGGAGGCATTCCTTGTAGGAATGGATTCTATCCACTTGGTAAAGTATCAATGGCAATCGAGATCCACCTATTCTAAGCACTTTAAGTAGGATGAATTTCTCCAATAAAATCTAGTCCCCATTGTTGAAAAGGTCCTGAAGCTACCATAGGCTTCAATGGCAAAGACTTGAGCTACTACTTTCGAGAAAACTTTTGACACTTGACACAAGCTCTAATCTTTGCACAAACGTCAGTAAAGAGGCTAGGCCAAAAATACCCAGCTCTGAGGATCTTATAGGATGTGGTTCTCCAAAAGTGATGGCCTCCACATAAACTATCATGAAAATAAGACATAATATTTTGGGCCTGTTATCCCCGATATCTAGGGATAACTAGGAGATCATGTCTCGAGGCCCACACGGTCCTAGACATGGAGTACCGAGAGCATGAGCTACCTGAGCATGGTCCTGGAGGACCCTTCT
>JZKD02S1935106.1:9470-29206 GCA_000966675.3 Picea glauca | reverse complement strand
TAAAATAATAAGCTTCTTGACCCCCTACATTTTCTAAAACTTCTTTTGTAAATAGGGTAGGAAAGGGATCTTGTAAGCAAGCATCATTCAACTTTCTCAAATCTATACAAATCTTGATCCCTCCTTTCTTTTTTTCTTGCACCACCACAAGACTGATCCATTCCGACTCTTCTACATGTTCTATAACACTAGCTTCTAACATCTTGTCAATTTCTATCTTTACCTTCTCTTTGTATATTGGATTCAATCTGTACGACCTCTGTCCGACAGGTCTTACTTCTGGTTTCAATGGGATTTTCATCTCTCCTAGGTATGTTGCTAGCCCCTTCATCTCTGAAAATTTTGTTGGAAATAAGTCACTATACTCGCACATTAATTATGTGATCCTCTCTATCGTTTGATGATCCCAATACTCTCCAATGCTAGCCATCTTTGGGTTATCTACAGTTCCAATGTTGACCTTATTAATCTTTAAAGGTTCAACATAATACTCCGAGTCCAGCTTGGGACCTTCTACTTCCCTTTCACCTTCTATTTCTGAAATTTGGATATTGCGCGAATTATCTTCTTCAGGTTCTTCTGCTTCTGCTACATGATAACACTGCAACAATTGTTTGACTGTCTGAATAGCCTACCTTTGAGATGTTAGAATTATTTTAAACTATGGTTCTTCAAATATCCCATCTCTTACAACTTTCAGCGTTGTGTCCATCTTTGGATTGTCATGTTCAAAGGAAAAAGTAAGTACAAAGCTCTGTTGTATTTCTTACCAGTTGACAGTTTCTTTGTGTTGTTCTTGTTACATGTATCAATTCTTCGGAATGCGTTCTAGTGTGTGAATAAAGTGGTGTGGCCATTCTTCTGATGGTACTAATGTCCATTAAACTATACACTTCTTTGCATTCTCTTGGGGTTGTCCAAATCCTTCATATTTCTCCTCATATTTGTGTTCCTGCTATGTGCCAAATATGATGTGCAGTAACCTTTTGCACTGGAACCAATTGTTGATCTTTGCCTTGTGTGTACCCCACCATCTTGCATGTGTAGCTTTTAAAGCAATATCTAGTGTTGGTAATCTATGGTTTTCCATAACTTCTATCTCATATTTCATAAAAATCTCTTCTAAATCATTTAATCCATAAAAAGTGTGAGGTTCTCTTACCTCTGTACCAACCCATCTCAGCGCATGCGTTTCTGGCACATCTCCTAGTAGATAATTCTTGTAATCGTTTTTTCCAGTTAGCTAGTCCAGTGTCAGACTCTGAAGCAAAAGACATAATACTCCTCCAACTGAGCATGCCATCTGTAGTTGGGTTGATATAATATTCTTGGCGCGCGGTAGTTCTGTATAGCTGATTCAAATCTTCATTAAGAATATTATCCATTGCAGGTTGCACAAACCTGCCTCCTTCCGAGGGATCCAAAGGCACAATAACTATGTATTCTCCAGACTCAAATATCATTTTCCTTGTCTTCAACTTAATAATAGCATGATTTTCAAAGGCCCAATCGAGACCCAACTGTGTTAGATATGGTGAAGTATTGTCTACTATGTCTATGACTTCAAAGTCAGGTGCAGACACCATATAGATCAACTGGAATCCCCTTCAACCTTCCTATTGGCATCACTATGTGTTGATTTTTCATCTTCAATTGAATAGGTGAATACCCTAATTGTGGTTCTCCCATAACTTCCCAAGTTTTCTTCAACAAAACATTGACTTCAGATCCTAAGTCTAATACAATATCCCCCATATTGAAATCTCCTATGTTGGAATTCGATCTGAATTCCCTACTGATTCTTCTCTTCTTTCATACCGGATTTACCCTTTTTACCCCCTCTTCTTTAGGATTACACTTTTCCAATAAATTTTATAGTACTTGTAAGGAATTTTTATCACTCGACACTTTGACACAAGCTCCCAAAGAGTTTCTTAAGTTACTTACATGTTCTGAAGACTGTTGTTGATTGTTTTGATCAAATAATGAGGGCATGTCATAGAACGATATCTCATCTACTGACTTCGTTCCTGAAGTTGACACAATATTTTTCTTTAAGATATCTTGTCTAGATTCTTTGAATATCTCTTTCTCTTTTCACACATCAAAATTTTGTTCAGGCGATGTGTTCTTCCTAACCCACTGGTACAGGTCCTGATCCTTCTTGGCTACATCGTTTCCCATATTGGTTCCACCTCTAGTCACTATGTTAATATTCTTCCCATCTTCTTCTCTTTTTTCCACCCCGATCCATTGTACATTCTAATTAGTTTGGTTCCTCTTGTCATGTATTTTTATCAACAATGTTGGACATTCCTTTGTTTCTTGGTCCACTACGCGACAATACATACATGTCACAGATGGTTATGGGAAATCACTTGCATAGTGCCATGGTTTCTGATAGTTATGACACACTACTGATCCTAAACCTCCTACAAAGCCTCTTCCTCCATGACCTCTTTCTTTGAAGATTCCTTTGTTTCCCTGATTGTCTCTGCGCATTGTGTTATAATGAGGTACTTGATTATACTACGACTGCTGGTTATTATATTGTTGTAGTACCACACACTATTGTGTTGGGTTATACTATTCTTTCCCTTGAAACTGTTGCACATTACACTGTGGTTGTGCTACAAATTGTTGCCCGGGATTGTACTGTGGTTGTTGAGCAGTGTTATGTTGCAGGATTGTACCAGACATCTTCTCTTTTCTCCTTTCCTTTGTTTTGATTTAACTGAAATGTTAAGTTCTTTAGATCTTGCTTCAACTCTTCCACAGCTAGATTTGTATGCTTGTATTGGTTTTCCTATAGCTATAAGGATGCGTGCATGACCTCACCCTCACTTTGGAATTTTTTTTGTCTCAAAGGATAATTCAAGTGTGGAAACAAAGAATTAACAAACAAATTTCTATGTTGTGTATCAGTAATAGTGTATTTTAACTTACCTTTTAACCTCTTGAATTTATGGTTCAATTCCCAGACTGATTCTCCTAGTTTCTGCTTGATGTCTATCATTTCATTCATAAACTGGTCTTCTGAACTTGGCTTCTGAAATTCATTTATTAACTACCTCTTCACATATAATACAGTTGTAGGTGTTCCTGTTGGGTTATTTTTTCAGAGACCCATGTACCAATCTAATGTGTGGTCTCGAAAAGTGATTGCTAACTGCGCAACCTTTGCATCCTCATCTGTAATCTTCTTTACTTCCCATATCTTATCACAGATGAACACGTGCTTTTCTGGGTCATCTGACCCATCCCCTCAGAATTATGGTAACCCGATGGTTGGATCTTGTCCTACCATTGTGAAATTTGTTGAACTACAACCTCCACGTGGTGTAGAAACTTCACTACTACTTGTTGAACTTGCACTTCTACCACTAGACCCATGTCCTGAAAAAATTATTCTACCACTAATCACTTGTTGGTTACTTGCTTTTTCTTCTTCGATTGTGTTAGTCGCACATGGGGTTGTGGGTTCCAAACTAATTCAGATCTGAAATGGAGAGCTTTCTTCTGAGCCAGATCCATGACCTATGGTTTTCCTCTCATATGTGGTGTGTGTTAGCACTAGGAATCACCCTCAGATTGCAGAGAGGATAAGCCCAATACCCATCAGATTATGTGTTAAATGTAAATGAGTGTTAAAAATGTCAAATGGACAAGACTCATGATGATAATATTTTAACTCAGAAATCTGGGCTAGCATGCCCAAGCAATTGAGGTCTTGATCAACTTTAGTCAGTGAGTGGGAGTAAACGTGAATATAGGGAAGACTTTGGTGAGGGAAATGTAGATTTTTTCTATGGACATCAGGTCTTCAAGCAACCTAAGGAGGAAAAACTCAAACACAAGATCTTCTTGAATTCAAAGTTTAAAGAACACTGAATAACATCATAGTAGTACTATAATCAAACATTCATCATAATACAACTACAACAATATCATGTGAATCATTCAATCATGAATACTTCAGTATAAGAGGCAATAAGATGGAATAAGAGAAACTGACTTATATTAATAAAAAATTCTCAAGTCACATACATAACTAGAGAACCAGTATGTTTCATTAAAATATTACAATAAGGGAGCCTAGATCAACCATTCGAACCCTCTAAAACATTTGGAATGTCCATTTATAACAAAAAGGGAAGGCAACAACTAGAGGTGTGAGCTGGCCTTCCTCCCATAGGATTCCCTGAATCAGTTATTCAATCTAACAACTATGCTATAAAAAAGGAAACATGTTAGCAACTAATCTAACAAACTTTTAACTGACATTATCTTCATTGATGCACATCCCTTTCCATGCCAAGCGTCCTGTAGAGGTTGTAAGTTGTCATAATGTTGCCACCTATGATCTTATCCATTCTCAACATCATCAGCCACCCAACATAGTGATAAACTCGAACCACTTGATTCCAAGTACCAGTTGGTAGTGTTGTTCAATAGCGCGTTGGGTAGCGAGTTTTTGTAGCATCTTTACAAAATACTTTGCACATTTCATAGCGCAGATCCAAAACAAGATTGCAGAATTGGTAGCGCCAAGCCTGTATATACATGTGTGTAATTTGGTAGTGCCGAGCATGTATATCTCTGCAGAATTGGTAGCTCCCTCACTGAACATGTCCTGCAGAACGGGTAGCTCCCATCATCAAAACAAATCTGGTAGCACCATTGTAATATATCCCCGCGAATTCGGTAGCGCCATCGTTACACAACTTAGGATATTTGGTAGTATTGTAGGTAGAAAACTAGCAGGACATGCTAAAATAGACGATTTCGCAACACCATAGCACTACAAAATGTCTGTGCTCTTTCTGTATGAGGAGACTAATCTTTTGAAAATAAAAAAAACTTGAGCGGATAGTTTAGGAGCCTATAAATGCCTGTATAAGTGGAAAAAATAATACATCATTGATCACTTACTCTTGCAAAAAGAGACCACAATAAAAAATGAAGCTTATACCTCCCAACTATTTTCTCAACCTAGCACTCCTTCTTATGGAAGGAGGACTTCTTTCTAGCACAACAACATGCTTTCCTTTTGTAATGAAAAGATTCTTAACTGCAGGTGTTCTTTTCTTCACTACTGGTTCTTTTTTTCAATGGCAGCTTCAACCAACACATTCAAATTCCTCTGGGCCACTTCATCCTTGAAGTGTTGCAATTGTGCCTCGAGTTTTCTGTTCTGAGATTGAAAACCTTTGTTTTACCTATAGAGGTTCTTGAGTTGTTTATGGAGAGGAAGGGTTTTTCTAGCTACAAATCTTGCCAAATCAAGAGTGTTGCTGTAATTATCCATGATCTCCTTCATCTTAATTCTTTCAGATAAACCCTCTGATTTCAAGCGAGCAACCTCCTTCCTAGCCTCCCTGAGTTGTCTAATCAATCTTTTGAAGGTGTGATTGCTAGGTGGAGTGCTAATGTTGATAATCTCAACAAACTTCTTCATGGATTCACCTTCATCTTTCTGCTGTACATGGGCTTTGTCTACCATCTCAATAGGATTCTCAATGCCTTTACCCTTGTCTCTCTTTTTCTTTGGAATAGAAACCTTTGGTAGGACTTGTGCTTCAACAACCTCCTTGAGAGATGATGATCTTGTGAAAACTTTCCTGACTTTTGTGCTAGCTTTTGAGGAAGATGAAGAGAAATGAAATTTTCGTCCTTTCTTGGTTGTGGCTTTAGTAGATGAAGGGACCTCTTCCAATTCTGGTGCAAGAGGAGATGAAAATTCTCTCTGTGGAGAATGATAAGCCTCCATCTTTGATTCTTCAACTTCCTTAACAACCTCTTTGTCTTGATTAATGGATTTACTCTTTCTTTTCTTCCTTTTTCCTGCTGGAGCATCACTAGTAGATGGAAAATGACTTTGAATCTCTAACTGGGGAGTTGAAGCTGTGTCCAACTTCATGTGAGAAGAAACGATGAATTTCTCCCAATGAATGTTCTTCTTCTTCAATTCTTCCATTACCAACATTTTGATCAATCCAGAGTGAAAGACACTAGTGTCCACAACCTTGGATTTGGCTTGGACTCTGTCAGACATTTTTCCCATGCTCCTCAACAAGTAGAAAGGGATATTCATTTCATATTTACCAGTAAAATGAAGCAGAAGTATTATATGGTACTGGTATAACATATTAAACCTTCCCTCACATGTGAAGTATCTCTAGATGATCTTCAACATATTGTCAAAATATTCAACTAGATGACTTATAGGCACTCCCTTGGACAAGTTGTCAGTCTGATAATCTGGTTTGAGGAAGTCCTTGGAGAAGGCAAAATTCAAAGTTATATATTTAAACCATCTCTCCCCAGTTTTAGGAATCCCTGTGGGTGCTGCAATAGAGGCTTCAGACACCTCAAACTACAGGTCTCCTACCTTAGTCTGAAGGCCATCAAAATGTGAGGCAAATTTCCTTTCCACTTCAAGATGTCCCCTCTGCATGTTTTGGAAAAATGAGAGGTAACCCACCCTTTGAAAAAATTTCCTAACCATTGGCTCTGCATCAAATAGGTGAATGTCTGAGGTTTCAATTCTAACCACAATGCCTCCCTTGTGAGATTTATTCTTCTGAGGTGTCTCCATGGGTCAAGATAAGGGATCAAAGACTATGGTGCAATGAAGGCTAGGAGGGAAAACAAAGGCATAATTCAATGGGAGAGTGACAATGAACAATGACTACCCTTTCCTAGGATTCTCCTCTAACTCACACTGTTTTGATGGATTTTGGAAATAAAGAAATGCAATTTTCCCTCCCCTTATTGTCTGTAGATCTCAAATTGAACAATGAAAATATAGTGAAAAGAAAACTGATGCAATGGTCTTTGAAATCCTGGCTAATAATACTCAAATCCAAATAGTAGAGGAAGAAGGGGAAATGAAGCAAGGTTTCAACAATGATTTTGGTAGCGTAATGCACACACAAGGAATAAGTGTTTGCATAGGCACTCAACACTCAAGAGCAAGGTGAATGGGTGTATTGATAACTGAAAACCAGGTGATAATGGCTGCAAGTCTATGATAGGGAAAAAATGGATGGAGATGGATGAAGGGGGGAGCGATTTGTAGAGATGGTCGCTACCAAAATGCAGGAAACAACTATCACACGAATTCGCTATGAAAAGGAGGGAACCCGCAAAATACCTGGAGGAGTAATGACAACTTTGAGGCTCTGCAACCAGTTAGGAGATCACCACGACCACCTTAGATTCCAAATCCACCTCAACATCTGATCCTGTAGCGCTGTCTGCAACTGGTCTGAACTAACAGTTTCAACACCGCCAAGTTTAATAACATTCAAATCTTTGAAACCGTTAGAAAACTCATTAAAACAAATTCTTCGAATGCATGTTTTAATGAACCATGGTGCTGAAAAAAAGGTAGAACATGACCTCAGCGAAATGATGACGAATCATGGCAAGGAATAAAGGACAAGGAGTGCGCTATAGAAACTCCTAGTGAGTTGGAAACACTCTTTTTCAAAAAGATGATTTGACCACTTTTAATAGGACATAGGGACAACATGGAAAGGATATAAAGGTATGAGTGGAAAGAGTGACATGTCAAGTCATGTAGGTCATGGGCTCAGTTAGGCTTGGTGCTAAGTCATGAGGGGAGTCAAACAATAAGCCATGAAAATGAACCTAGGCTAAAAATATATGTGAGGGTCAAAAAATGAGCCAACACTCAAGTCTTTATTTATTCAAGCTAACCTAAGTAAATCACACTAAGAAAATAAAGAAAAATTTAAAATCCAAAGGTTTAAAAACTTAAAACTAAAGGCTAAAAGACCCATGGCAACTTAGTGTGATAACATTGGCTCCACAGGGGATGTCATGCTCCCCGCGGACCACCAAGAACAAGTAGTTTCAATTCCTTATCCATTGGGCTATGGGGTCATTTATTCAATAAAAAATAAAGAAAAAAATGATATTTACAATGACATGGAAAGCCACTCATGGCTTAAGAAACTTACTTTTTCAGAAAGTGCCCATTGACAGGACCACCAAAAACTTCAGAATCCTCCAAATTCTACAACTTATAAGTGTTATTTGAAAATACCTCATAAATTTTGAAGGGACCGATCCACAAGGCCTCAAATTTACCTTGCTTGCATTTGTCTTGCTTGGGTGTATCCCACTTGCGAACTAGATCTCCCAGCTAGAATTTTTTTTTACTTACCTTCTTGTCAAAGGCTTGTTTGATCTTCTGTTGATGGTCTTGTGCTTTTTCCAGTAGCTTCTGTCTAGTCTGTTGCACTTCTACCAGTTGTTGTATTCTTCTGATCATATCATCAAGTTCTCCTTGGTAGTCTTGAAAGAATTTCTCCACAGGAAAAGAAAGATGAGAATGAAAGATAGCCTCAAATTGATACACAAGATGAAAAGGAGAGACGCCGAGATACCTCTTTGTTGTCACTCTATCAACCCACAAAGAAAATTTAAGCTTTGAATCCTATGCTTTCTTGTTGTCTTCTAACAATCTTTTGATCATCTTTATAAGGCTCTTGTTAGAGGACTATGCCAATCCATTCCCTTTGGGATAGTAAGGGGTAGAATGAACCAATGTAATCCCATACTGTTCAAAAAACCTGATCAATGGTTCAACCTTGAAAGATGCAACATTATCAGTAACAATTCTACTTGGACAACCAAATATCAACATAATATCCTCAAGAAAACCAATGATTACCTTGTGGGAGGCATTCCTTGTAGGAATGGCTTCTATCCACTTGGTAAAGTATCAATGGTAGTCAAGATCCACCTATGCTGAGCACTTTAAGTAGGATGAATTTCCGCAATAAAATCTAGTCCCCACTGTTGAAAAGGTCCTGAAGCTACCACAAGCTTCAATGGCAAAGACTTGAGCTGCTACTTTCGAGAAAACTTTTGACACTTGACACAAGCTAATCTTTGCACAAACGTCTGTAAAGAGACTAGGCCAAAAATACCTAGCTCTGAGGATCTTATAGGATGTGGTTCTCCAAAAGTGATGGCCTCCACATAAACTGGCATGAAAATAAGACATAATATTTTGGGCCTCCTGTGGGTCTAGACATCTCAAAATCACTCCTAAAGGATCCTTACAATACAATACTTGGTCAATAAGACAATATTTGATTGATTTGAGCTTCAAATCTCTTACCTTGTTCTTCTCCAAGCCACCAAGAGGATGCACCTTCTGTAGAAAATATATAATGTCCTTGTACCAAGTGCATTCTGCCAATGGAGGGCTGACTTGAGAACCTTTATCAGACAATTCAACTTGCTGATTTTCTGAGGTAATGTTTATGAAATTAACCCCCAAAGATTTTCAATTCGATTCAACCAACAACTTAGATAAACCTTGGCCTTTAACTAATTTGGTGGGCTTTATTTCAAAATCAAATTCAAGAATTTTGGCAATCCATTTTCTCCTTCTTCCGTCTATATCAAGTTGAATAAGTATCTTTTTCACCGAGGCTGAAGGGACATATGCAACTACTTTTGAATGCAACAAATATAATATGAAAGCATTGAGAGATTTGACCAAAGCATAGGCATACTTTTCCATGATGTCATATTTTATTTCAGCATCCCTCAATGCCCTGCTGAAAAAGGTAATAAGCTACTGTAACCCTTATGCATTCTTCTGCAATAAAACAACTGCTACTGTGTCAAATGAAGCAAAAGAAAAAATCAGAAAATCCTTGAAGTAGTCAGGAATGATGAGCACATGTGCTTCAGTCAAGGCCTTTTTTATTTGATCAAAATAATTTCGAGACTCAGTAGCCCATTTGATTTCATTTCCTTTCCTCAGTATGGTTGTAATATACTTTACCAATTCAACAAAATTTGAAACAAACCTTCTCAAAAAATTAATTTTCCCCAAGAAAGACTGAACTTCTTTCTTGGATCTAGGGAGAGACAAGGTCTGGATATCTTCTACTCTTTTTGAATCAATCCTCACCCCTTCAGGTGATACAATGTGCCCCAATAATTTCCCCTCCTTCATTGCAAACAATGGATTTTTAGGATTTAGAGAGAGACCAAATTTTTTGCACTTCAAGGAGACCTTTTTCAAATGATGATAATGTTTTTTATCAGATTGTGAGAACACTATTATGTCATCCAAATAAATGACTACAAACTTGTCATTCTCCCTAATAAAGGCGATGTCCATGGCTTGTTGAAAGGTCGCTCTTGCATTCATCAATCCAAAGGGCATTTTAGCGTACATGAATGTACCCCAAAGAGTAGTAAAGGTTGTCTTCTCTCTATCTTCAGGCAAGACAAAGATCTGATTGTATCCAAAAAATCCATCAATCATAGACATCCTAGATGCACCTATCACCCTCTGTAATATGTGCTCCATCTTTGGTAAGGGATAATTATCTTTCTTATAGTTCTATTCAAATTTATGAAATCGACACAAAGTCTGATTTCAACATTCTTCTTTCTCACTAGGACCAAGTTGGCCACCCATTCAGAATATCTCAAAGGAATGATAATCTTGGCATCCAAAATCTTTTTTACCTCTTTTTCCATAATAGGCAACAACATAGGATTTATTTGTCTCATCTTCTGCCTAAATGGCTTGGTCTCTTCCTTAAAAGGGATCTTATGTTCAATGATGCTTGTGTCGTATGTTCACAGATATTCATATGTCTAGGAAAACACATCAGTAAACTCTTTTAACAACTCAACATATTCATACCTTTGTTCCTTTGACAAGCTGCTAGACAAATTGACATATTTTGGATCCTTCTTTGTACCCACATTGCATTCAGTTATATCAACATCATCAGTTGAACCTTTAACCTTTACAACCACATAATTTCTATTGAACAATCTCTCCAAAGGAACTAGTCCCTTTGGAATATGGTTACTAGGCAACTGAACAATATGATGGTTAGCAATTTTATTTAGAAAAACATCAGCATGAGGGATATTTTCGGAATCATGATATTGATCAATATGTAATGCATAGAACTCCTCAATAGTATCAAGAAATATTTTAATCTCAAGATCATCCTCAAAGACCTTCCAATGTTTGACATTGTCAGGTATAGAGGGTTTATACTTCACTTCTGCATATTTGAGTTTAGGTGGCAAAGGGACTCTGAAGTTACTTGTTGAAACAAGAAAAGAATTAGTCATGGTATTCTCCTCTCTTCGAATAAATGAGATATTGAAAGATAAGAAGAAACTGTCAACAATATCCCAAACTTCATTTCTATAAGTCCTTGCCTAGGGTGCTTAGCTTGATATAGATTTTTTATTTGATGGACAATTAATTCAGCATCCCCAAACAATAATAGCTCTTCAATCCCCATGTCTTTTGCAGCCCTCAAACCCAAAACAAGAGCTTCATACTCTGCCACATTGTTGGTAGTTTCAAATTCTAGCTTTTAGGACAAAGATATGGTCTCTTGAGTAGGTGAAACAAATACTACTCCATCACCAACACCTTCCTTAGAAGAGGCTCCATAAAAAAACATCTTCCAAACATAGGTAGTTGGAGGAGAATCTTCACAAAAAGTAATGGAATGTTTTTTGATTTCAAGAGGAGGTTCAAGAGCATTGGTGAGTTGCAATATACTAGATCCCAAATCAATATCAAGTGAAAAAGTAGGATGGTTAGTGGGGTTTTCTTCATCACTGATGATGTAGGCCAACTGAGATTCCCTGTAAAGCCTTCTATGTTCCCCCCCCCCAAACACAAGAATGGTGGCATATGTGAGGTCCATATGCAAGGTTCCCCCTAGTATTTTTATCCAAGATCTTAAAAATAACATAACAAACTTAGGGGGGACATTAGCCACCACAATATCCATGACCACACTTTTCATGGGCAACTGAAAATGGGTCACAACCAGATATTTGATGACCCCAAGACACTTCACTTTCCTAGAGTCAAAAGAATATAAGTCATGGTAATTTTTTATTATTTCTAATCCATGTTCATCCATGATTGTTTTTAGCATGATATTGTGATATGCCCCTGAGTCCATCAAACAATTATGCAACACTTTATCATGAATATTCAATGATGTATAGAAGGGAGGGGATGAATCATATCTATCTTCTATCAAAGGTCCTAAGATGACTGCTGGTTTTTCATCTTGGAGGTTGACTGAATCAGTAGAATGGGATGAAGGTTCGAGCTGCAAGATTTTAGAAAGATATTTTTTGAAGTCCTCAATTTTTATCAGTTCTAAAAAAGGGACAAGAATTTTTATTTTTTGAATTTCATTTTCAAAACTGAAGGAAGATGGAGATTTCAAAATATCCTTAACTTATGGAGTAGGATTATTAATCAAAGCTTGAGGGATTTGTACATATTTCTCTTTGCTTCCAACTGCCACAGGCTTAGCAAAATCTTATGCTTTGGTGGGATGGTCTAAAGTGTTAGACTTTTCCTCTCTCTTTTTGGACCTCAAATTGTTTCTATTAGGATTTTCTTTTGTTTTCTCTCCCTTACTCAATTCATTTATTTGATTATCCATGAGATATTTTTCATATGCAGATTGGTTCAAGTGAGGGTATGAGGAGGTGTCACCAAGGAAATGGATCTCAGGATCAATTTCTTCATCCTCTCCTTATTCATCAGCAACAAGGTTGTTTTGTAGAGGGCTTTGTACTTTTAGATCATCCCTCTCTCTATTTCTAGGATCTCTTGGAAGGATATGAGGAGAATTATTTGGTCTTTTGAAGTTACCTCTGTTATCAACATTATGTGTATTTATATAGGTCTGTTTTCCTTCAAGATTTAACTTCTCCACCTCAGCAAAAAGTGATTTTACTAATTTGGTAAGTTCATCAACTTGAGGATGGACAATAGAGTAATCAGAGGTTGAAGCTTCAACTCTATTTTTTATGTTGTCCCTATCAGATTTTCCCCTAATTTTGTCAGATGCCACTATGTTAGATTCTACTTCCAAGGCTGCATCTTGCATATGAGCCAAGGAGGCAGATCTTCTTTCTCTCAGTAGAAGGAAAAACTCGGGGTCAAAATCACTGGCATATGTGATCTTGGCAGAGGTTTCTGTAGGATTTATCTCAGAAGGAATTTTATTGTACATTTTATTGAACCTCTTGGAGAATTCAAAGATAGACTCTCCCTCTTTCTTCTTTAGGGATCCAAATTCTGTGATATAATACAAAAAATCTTTCTTATCCCCCCATTGTCTCAATAAAGCATCGTCTAAAGCTTCAATGCTAGCAATGGATCCAATAGTCAAACCCCTAAACCATTTCCTAGCCTCACCATCAAGGCTCTGGACAAAGACTCTCATCCACACATCCTCATTCTCAATGTTTAGATTGTCTGCATAACTATAGAAGGCAACAAGGTGTTCTTCAACAATTATGTCTTCTTCTCCTGTGAATTTGGGCATGTATTTTAAGTAATCTATAATAGGGAGAGAATTCATAGGCTGAGGTAAGATAAGAAGTGCATACCTAGTAGCCACTATGGCATCCATCCTATTTCTAGGAACATTAGCAGCTGCCATTGTATTTTGGACTGTAGGAGAACAAGGAGGAGAAGGATATTTGACAGCTATCACTACAGTTGGGCTTTGTTGGAAAAAAGGAAGCTTGGATGATGATGGAGAGGTCTCAGTTTTCAGAAGAGGATTTTGAGCCTTTGGGGAAAATAAAACAGGGTCCAAGAGAGAAGAAGTTTCCTCTTTTTTGGTCTCAGAAACTTTAATAGGAGGAAGAGTAGGGAAAATCAAAATAGGTAAATCTTCAAGACTCTCAAGTCTGAACCACTTTACAATGTTAGGAGACACAATATCTTCAAATTTTTCAGCTTTAACTTGAGGGCTAAAAGATGAATATTCAACAGGGAAATTTTCAAAATCTAAATTTCTAGAAACTTCAGTAGAAGGTAAAATAGGATGGTTAGATATGACTACTGGAGTTTTAAAAGTAGAATCATATGAGTGACTAGAAGTACTTGGTATAGCAGCAGAAAAAATCTCTTGAGAAGCTTTTCCATTTTTGATTAAATTTTCTAAGTCAGCCTCTGATGTAGCCAAAGGTAATTGTGGATTTGGCCTCGTGTGTCTTCCTTTAGGAGCCACAACTAAAACAATGGAGTCTCCAGGTGCAAGCTGCAATCTTCAATGTACTAAATTCTAATGCACCTTTAGAATTAGTAAGCTTTGTCGTTCAAACCCAGCGAAATGTCTTCAATCCGTTCCCCGGCAAAGACACCAAGAATGTTAGCACTAGGAATCACCCTCAGATTGCAGAGAGGATAATCCTAGTACCCATCAGATTATGTGTTAAATGTAAATGAGTGTTAAAAAGGTAAAATGGACAAGACTCATGATGATAATGTTTTAACTCATAAATCTGGGCTAGCATGCACAAGCAATTGAGGTATTGATCAACTTCAGTCAGTGAGTGGGAGTGAAAGTGAATATAAGGAAGACTTTGGTGAGGGAAATGTAGAGTTTTTCTATGGACATCAGGTCTTCAAGCATCCTAAAGAGGAAAAACTCGAACACAAGATATTCTTGAATTCAAAGTTTAAAGAACACTGAAGAACATCATAACAATACTATAATCAAACATTCATCATAATACAACTACAACAATCGCATGTGAATCATTAAATCATGAATACTTTAGTATAAGAGGCAATAAGATGGAATAAGAGAAATTGACTTATATTAATAAAAAATTCTCAAGTCAAGTACATAACCAGAGAACTAGTATGCTTCATCAAAATATTACACTAAGGGATCCTAGCTCAACCATTCGAAACCTCTAAAACATTTGGAATGTCTATTTATAACAAAAAGGGAAGGCAACAGATAGAGGTGCGAGCTGGCCTTCCTCCCATAGGATTCTCCAAATCAATTATTCAATCTAACAGATGTGCTAACAACTATGCTATAAAAAAGGAAACATGTTGGCAACTAATCCAACAAACTTTAACTGACATTGTCTTCATTGATGCACATCCCTTTCCATGCCAAGTGTCATGCAGAGGTTGTAAGTTGTCATCTTGTTGCCACTTATGATCTTATCCCTTATCCATATCTTCATCCACCCACTAGAGTGATAAACTCGAACCACTTGATTCCAAGTGCCAGTTGGTAGCGTCGTTCAGTAGCGCACTGGGTAGCAAGTTTTTGTAGCGCCTTTACAAAATACTCTGCACATTTCATAGCTCATATCCAAAACAAGACTGCAGAATTGGTAGCGCCGAGCCTGTATATATCCGTGTGTAATTTGGTAGCGCCAAGCCTGCATATCTCTGCGGAATTGGTAGCTCCCTCACTGAATTGGTCCTGAAGAATGGGTAGCGCCCATCATAAAAAAAAATTGGTAGCACCACTGTAATATATCCTTGCGAATTTGGTAGTGCCATCGTTACACAACTTAGGAGATTTGGTAGCATTGTAGGTAGAAAACTGGTAGGACATGATAAAATAGACAATTATGCATCGTCATAGCGCTACAAAATGTCTGTGCTCTTTCTGTATGAGGAGACTAGTCTTTTGAAAAGCACAAAAAACTTGAGATGATAGGTTAGGAGCCTGTAAATGCCTATACAAGTGGCAAAAATAATACATCCTTGATCACTTACTCTTGAAAAAAGAGACCACTCTAAAAAATGAAGCTTATACCCCCCAACTATTTCCTACGCCTAGCCCTCCTTCTTGTGGAAGGGGGACTTCCTTCTAGCACAACAACATTCTTTCCTTTTGTAGTGATAAGATTCTTAACTGTAGGTGTTCTTTTCTTCACTACTGGTTCCTCTTTTTCAATGTCAGCTTCAACCAACACATTCAAATTCCTCTGGGCCACTTCATCCTTGAAGTGTTGCAATTCTACCTTGAGTTTTTTTGTTCTGAGACTGAAAGCCTCTGTTTTTCCTATAGAGGTTCTTGAGTTGTTTATGGAGAGGAAGGGCTCTTCTAGCTGCAAATATTGCCAAATCAAGAGTGTTGTTGTAATTATCCACAAGCTCCTTCATCTTAATTCTTTCAGACAAACCCTCTAATTTCAAGCGAGCAACCTCCTTCCTAGCCTCCATGATTTGTCTAATCAATATTTTGAAGGTGTGATTGCTAGGTGGACTTATAATGTTGATAATCTCAATAGGCTTCTTCATGGATTCACCTTCATGCTTCTGTTGTACAGGGGCTCTGTCTACCATCTCAATAGGCTTCTCAATGCCTTTACCCTTGTCTATATTTTTCTTTAGAATATAAACCTTTGGTAGGACTTGTGCTTCAACAACCTCCGTGAGAGATGATGATCTTGTGAAAGATTTCCTGACTTTTTTGCAAGCTACTAATGAAGATGAAGAGAAATGCAATTTTCTTCATTTCTTGGTTGTGGATTTAGTAGATGAAGAGACCTCTTTCAATTCTGGTGCAGGAGGAGGTGAAAAGTCTCTCCATGGAGAAAGATAAGCCTCTCTCTCGGCTTCTTCAACTTCCTTAACAACCTCTTTGTCTTGAGTAATGAATTTACTCTTTCTTTTCTTGATTGTTCCTGTTGGAGCATCACTAGTAGATGGCGAAGGACTTTGCATCTCTGACCGAGGAGTTGAAGCTGTGTCAAACTTCATGTGAGCAGAAAAAATGAATTTCACCCAAGGAATGTTCCTCTTCAATTCTTCCATTACCAACATTCTGATCAATCCAAAGTGAAAGACACTAGTGTCCACAGCCTTGGATTTGGCTTGGACTTTGTCAGACATTTTCCCCATGCTCCTCAACAAGTAAAAAGGGATATTCATTTTATCTTTACCAATAAAATGAAGCAGAAATATTATAAAGGGATATTCATTTTATCTTTACTGGTATAACATATTAAAACTTCCCTCACATGTGAAGTCTCTATGGATGATCTTCAACATCTTGTCAAAATGTTCAACTAGATGACTTCTAGGCACTCCCTTCGACAAGTTTCCAGTCTGATAATCTGGTTTGAGGAAGTCCTTGGAGAAGGCAACATTCAAAGTCATACATTTAAACCATATCTCCCCAGTGTTAGGAATCCCTATGGTTGCTGCAATAGAGGCTTCAGACACCTCAAACTCCAGGTCTCCTACCTTAGTCTTAAGGCCATCAAAATGTGAGGCAAATTGCCTTGCCACTTCAGGATGTCCCCTTTGCATGTTTTGGCAAAATGAGAGGCAACCTGGCCTTTGAAAAACTTCCCTAATCATTGGCTCTGCATCAATTAGGTGCATGTCTGAGGGTTCAGTTCTGAGCACAGTGCCTCCCTTGTGAGATTTATTCTTCTAAGTTGTATCCATGGGTCAAGATAAGGGATCAAAGGCTATGGTGCAATGAAGTCTAGGAGAGAAAATGGAGGCAGAATTCAATGGGAGAGTGACAATGAACAATGGTTGGTCTTTTCTAGGATTCTCCTCTAACTCACACTGTTTTGATGGATTTTGGAAAGCAAGAAATGCAATTTCTCCTCCCCTTACTATCTGTACATCTCAAACTGAACAATGAAAATATAGTGAAAAGAAAACTGCTGCAATGGTCTTTGAAAACCTGGCTAATAATACTCCAATCCAAATAGTTGAGGAAGCAGGGGAAATGAAGCGAGGTTTAAACAATGATTTTGGTAGCGCAGTGCGCACACAAGGAATAAGTGTTTGCACGGGCACTCAACACTCAGGAGCAAGGTGAATGGGTGTCTTGATAACTGAAAACCATTTGATAATGGATGCAAGTCCATGATAGGGAGAAAATGGATGGAGAGGGATGAAGGAGGGAGGGATTTGTAGAGATGGTCGCTACCAAAACTCAGGAAACAACTATCACACGAATTCGATATGAAAAGGAGGGAACCCAAGGAATACCTGGAGGAGTAATGACAACTTTGAGGCTCTACAAACAGTTAGGAGATCACCACAACCACCTTAGCTTCCAAATCCACCTCAATAGTTGATCCTGTAGCACTATCTGCAACTGGTCTAAACTGGCATTTTCAACAGCGCTGAGTTTAATAACATTCAAATCTTTGAAACTGTTAGAAAACCCATTAAAAACAAATCTTCGAATGCATATTTTAACGAACCATGGTGCTGAAAACAAGGTAGAACATGACCTCAACGAAATGATGACGAATCATGGCAAGGAATAAAGGACAAGGAGTGCACTACGGAAACTCCTAGTGAGTTGGCAATGCTCTTTTTCGATAAAAAATATGCTTCATGCAGATCAGTAAACACATACATCTGCAGGTAATGGCGCAGTGTATACCTGGAACCCTTATTGACTTTATGTGCAAACTCAAACTACTTTGTCTCTAACCATCTTTCAATCTCTTGCTTCGTAGGATTCCATGGCTTGAACATCCCTTTATATCATTGCATCTTCTTCACCAAAACCCTTCCTAGCTCTCCTTCTGAGTTCTAGCCGACAACATAACCATTTTTTGGACTCGTGGGCTGACTCAAGTTCTACCTTAGTTTTCCAACAAAACCCTTATCACCATCGGCCCTTCTGGTAAACCAAAAGACTACACCATGCACAACACAGTCTCACCCAATATGGTCTATGGGAGATTGCAGGAGACAAATGTCTGCATCCATGGAAGGTATTGGGGGATGTTCTTTCTTACTTCTTCTTATTTATACTTAACCATGCATTCTATTATACTATTCATCATATCCATTCATTCATTCATTCATTTTCATATTTATTCTAGGGCACACTGTAAATAAAATATCCATTCATCTATCTAACCATTCAATGATAATTGCAGAAATAGTAACATTAAAACACATTACACACATGGTTTTACCGTGGTTAACCCCCCCCGGGGCTATGTCCACAAACATCTTTCTCTTTTTTATTCTTATTCATCAAAAAATGATGCATGCATTACATCAGAGTAGTGAGTAGTGAGGCGGACCAATATCGCACCAAGCTCCACAACTTGTGACCTGACCCTCAACTACTTCGACCTCACCCGAGCTCTACAACTCTCAAAATAGAATTCCATTCCCAAAAACTTCAAAAAGGTTCTCCAAAACAGACTTGTCGCACTAACTCTCTAAAATCTCGACCATTATTCTCTTATCCTCTACTAATCTACCTCATACCCCTTATTTATATTTAAAAAATGGATTAGAAACCCTTACAATACATCTCAAAACCCTAACCCTAACTAGGCTAGGTTTGTCCACTTTTACGTTGAATTTCCATAAATCTTGCCACGCGCACTGCTTTTCCTCAAAATGTGGTGCATTGTTCTACCTCAGTTGTTGTGTTTCTCTCCAAAAGTTCCTGCTCCAACATGGATGTTGAATGATTCATCTAAAATTAAGTTTGAAAGAGAATAGAAATTATGGAAGTGAACAACTGCCATGTATGAACATTCCCTTGCTAATTAGTGGAAAAATATGATCATCATTCTACCTCCAGTTAACAAATAGGATCATCAAAGCACTCTATAATTTAACCATAATTAGGTGTCAAACAACATCTCGATGAATAATTGAATTCTCATAGATAACTTGTTGAGGAGATTGGTTTCCAAGCTGAAATTTCCAAATTTTTATTGCATTTTAATTGATAGTAATTTGAAACTTGAACCTTATCTATTATGATTGATATCCCCCCTTATTATGGGCAAGGTGAGAAGTATGTAGTAGGGATCCAAGCTTGAGATTTGTATTCTTCTTCAATATCTCTTTCATAACTATAGCTAATGGTTTTGGTTGACCACTAACAATTGATAATGCTACC
>JZKD02S1935095.1:56862-69782 GCA_000966675.3 Picea glauca | reverse complement strand
TTTTTTTTAATTGAACACAAAGAATCTTCTTCGACCTCTACCAAAATTCCTAAATCTTACGCTAATACACTACATAGTCTCATATAGGATCTCTTATCACTCCAAATTCATAAAAAAGTCTAAAACTAATAACTATATTAATCACTATATTTACAGGCTCTCAAACATGATCACTATATTAATTCAATGGTATCGATTAGATATTCCTTTTGTCCGGCCACATCAAAATCTGGGACACTAGGAGAAGTTTTTGCAATCTTCCCTGGCAATGTCATGTCTAGGTTTACATGAGTCATAGCTCAACCTTGGGTGACAATGTTGACACTTGTACTTATCCCCTTTGTAGCATCATTGATTGGATCATTGATTATCATCACACATATGGATTCACTAGCCTCAAAAGCCCTTATTGCACCTGGATTGCACTTGGATGACAACAATAGAGATTTTCAAGTATGGTGCAGACCTTGAAGGCCTTATGAACAATTATTTTCTTCGTCGGGAGTTTGATGCAGGAGCATTTGACAACAAGCTCTAGAACTGACCCAAGGGGTCAAAACATTTACCAAGGGAGTTGGTTCCCTAATTTTATTTTTTAATATTTGTAAAAGATATCTCGAAGATCAATTTGTTTCATAGTTGTTAGTTTGTTGTTGAGATTCAGGAAATAATTCCTAGTATAGAGTTTTGTTTAGATATTTCAAGTGAGTTGGTTTTGCAGGAGTTATTTTGAGAGCTCTGTGAATATATTTGTAATTTTATAATTTGACATAGGTTAGGTAGACAGAGCAAGCAAGGAGGAGTGGTTTTGGAGAAATTCCATGTGTGTAGGTTGTGAGAGAAGTGTTGAATATTATAAAGTTCCAGCGTGTTCCAAAAATTACTGTGTTAATTCTGTAATATAGAATTGTGTGTATGAGTAGAGTTGGTTTTTTTTTATTTCATGATTTGTCTCCATCTTGGGTAACACGTATGTCATACTGTGTGAATTGATAGATTGGAGTTCATTGTGTGGCAAATCGATCCGAGATTTTGTATTGGAATCATATCGTTCGAGATCAAGGCAAATCCTCCTTGTAGCAGGGAGATTTAATTATTATTATCATTACTTGAACGAGACTAAATATGGATTGTTGGATCATAGATCCAGTACGTATGGGTCATAGGATCGCGTTTAAGGTTGTTAATTTATTAACGCAAGGATCCACGGTCCTCGTCGACTTCACATAGGAGAGAATCTCAAAGGTTAATAAATGTGTGGGTGTCGAGGGTGGTCTATAAACTTACCACTGAGACATGCGTTCCACGATGCTAGTACTGCGGCCCCCTAGAATTGATTTTTAATACCATCATCTAACCCCTCAAGACAATGTATATGAAAACCACTTTCCGAAAGTGGTAAACCACAGTTTTGTGTGAATATTTAGCCACAAGTATAGTATATGGTCGCATGGAGACTTAGCGCCATATCAAATCATAACCAAGGAATCACAAAGGAGCTAGCACTGGTTCGAAAAGGCGCTTAACATAAACCTGGTATCTTTAGTTTTATTAAATTTTACCCTTATCAATGCCCTACGTTATTAGATTTAATTATATTAGTTTTAAATTTTATTTAGTTTTGATAGTTATATTTATGAGTTCTTTGTATATATTGATTCAAATTTATAAAATTAATTGTATTTCGTTTCAAAAATATAGAATATAGTATTAACAACTAATAAAAAAATGTTTGATTAGTTTTTAATACTATATTCTATATATTTAAAATGAAATACGATTAATTTTAGTAAATTCCAATAAATTAAACAAAATACGATTAATTTTAATAAAAGGATGTGTTTGTGTGCAGATATATCATGATTAAACATGGAGCGTTGATCAGAAAAGTGTGGAGATCTACGGTTTATAATGAACCTCGCTACACTAGGTCGATCGACATTTAAAAGGGCATGACCCTCGAGGTAATGTAGGGTGGATTTGACCCATTCTACGTGTTGATAAAAGGATCCACCTCGGCCCCCCATCGTGTGGTATTGAAAACCGTCACTCAACCTCGTGCAGAACTATGAAATGAAACCACCCAAATGCTCTCGAAACTGGTAGTTTTGTAAATATTCGATTTTTAAATATGTTACATTAGCAATTAATAAATTATTTGTTTAAATGTGTGTGAATGAAATATCGTTTGTTGGGTTCTCTTTATAAAAGTCCATTGGTTACTCTTAATGAAGGTTGAAATCAACCTAAACATACCCAAGCCTTTTCAGAGCGTACTTTTGTCGAATTTGTCAGCGAAATCAAGGGTTTTCTTTAGCAATTGTTCCGGGTAAGATGATAAAGGCCCATTTCCTGTCAATTTATCAAAATTTCAAAACCATCAAGTTCTAAAAAGTTCAGAACCCTATCTACAATAGAAATTGATTTAAAGGATAGGGATTGTCAAATTTTTGACCCAATTACTTCATTTGATCTCTATGAATTGCATAAACTATATTTTGATAGATATAATCAATTACATGATTATTTTCATGCATGGGAGTAGAGCTCGGCCCGTTCATTGTTCTGCATACTTATAATTTCCCAGAATTTGTTCACTAGTGTGCTTTGAATTATGTCCCATCCTCTAGGAGTATATTGTCCATAACTAGGTCATCGTTATTTGAAATTTTAGCTGAGTTGATTTGTGAGATGTTGAAAGTCCAACAAATTACGGATGGTCAGGTCTTAAATGAAGAAGCTTTAGCTATTATCTATAAAGAGTTAAATTTACACGACAGACAAGATTTAATGTTGTCTTTAATGGACAAAGATAGTAGTCCTCCTGTAGAGCCTGGTAATTATGAAACTGTTATATTTTCACCAATCTCGCAAGAGATATCAGCATGTCTTGTGTTGTTTTGGGATATGATATTGATACGATTGTGGATAACACTATATTAGGTCTATTTAAGTCTATTTTCCCTTTGACAATCCAACCAATCGCTAGATTCCATTTTGCAAAGTATATAGCTAATTCTCTGCTCTATCGACTCATCAAATTTGCACTCAGTAGATCTTGTAGATATCAATCTTATCTAGTATTTTTGCTGTTGTTTTTCAAAGAAAATGAATTTTCAAATTTGAACTTTGAAACAAAAGATAATATTGGAAATCCTATGTCAATCATTCATTGGACACCAATAGTCAGAAAGAAGTCACAAAATGTTGGGTTTTCAAACTTTGACAATACATTTATGGCCATATCATATACCCTATTTTGTGTAGAAAGTCCTCCTAGAATATTTCCCGAAGTAAAGATATTTTTGGATGACTCTGCAGAAACTAAACTAGGAGACTGGTATTTATTCAAGAAATATACTGAAATACGGATATATGGAGCAGAAATTAAACCTTTCAGATTGCCCAAATTCCTTACCCTAAGAATTTTTGCCTTAGAATTCATAAGGAAAAGTCTTAATTAAGATGATATTCATTTTGTTTCAAAGAAAAAGAGGACTAATTTCAAGTTGAAAAGAGAAGTGGGACCTTTTATTGTGAACAATAGAAAAGCTTTGCAGGTTGCAGAATCAATGTTGCAAGGATTCAATCTTGAGAAATGAGAAACATGGAAGTATGATCCTTTTGGAATCACATCATCCAAAAGAAAAGAGTTTCAATTAACTTCCTATAAGCACCATAGAAAACCTGAGGTGGAGTAGATAATGAACCTATACAGTTGGAAAGATATTCAGAAGATTCTTCAGGGGAAAATACATAATGTGTCTCAGGTTTCTCAGACAGTGGTCATTGATACACTCCAACAACAAGAGAAATAATTTAAAAGAATTTTTCTAGAGGAGCTTCAAGTTGTCTCATAGTCAGAGGATGAACATTTCAGGAAGAACCAAAGGATTGAAGGAAACACAGAGGAAATTTCAGAAGAATATCTTATGGTTATAGAAGATACATTAGAAGAGACTCAAAAGAAACTTTCTTTTACAATAGAGTTTCTTCCATCGACTGTCTTTGATAACATCCAGAATCAAGAAGGTGGAGAATCTTCAGAAATCAAGCCAAAAAATATATTTTTAGAATATGAGAAAATGAAGGACAAAAATGTAGAGATTAAGCAAATTTTGTTGTCTGAGCTTGATCAAGATTCTTCTAAATCTAGATTATTGTCTTCATTAGATTTTTAAAAAGGAAGATTTAATTTGTCACTATTAGAACCTAATGATCAAAACCTTAGAAGTGTTGACAATTATAGAGCAATAAAATTTTCAGTTGATATTGAACAAATTTATATAGTTGACAAGATGGACTTGCTCAGATAAACAGGAGAAATTTTGAATAGAGATGTCATCCATATGACTCTTGATATAAAGAAATTACAAAATGTAAACAGATCGTTGAAGGAACAACAGAGACAAGAAAATGTACTTACCAAGAAAAAACAAATAAGGATTGATGATTTGACGAAGAAACTCTTAAGACTAAGAGACAAATCCAAGGTTGAGGAGCCAATGCAATAGATAATGAGCTCAAAAGATAATGAGATCCTTATACTAAATAAGAAGCTACATTTGAATGATATTGATCATGTGCAAACTCCATAGCTACAGGCAATCCAATGGAAAAAAGACCACATTTTAATTCAAATAGTTGAACATGAATGAACAGATCAAATTATATGAACAACAAATTCATATTTTGAAACAAGCATCTTCATCATCACAAGCTTTAGAATCTACAAATTCATTAGACGATCTAGTTAAGGCTTTAGCTTAGCTAAATTTTTAAAAAAATGAATTGGAAAAATCCAAGAAATAAGTGTCTACACAAAATGATGAAATAAAAATTCTCAGAGATCAAATTGCAAAAATAGATAAATAATTTAATATCTATCAGCAATCTAAGGCCAAGATACAAGAGGATTATGAGCTATTGAAAACTAAATTAGGAGAAAAATCGTATTTGATAGGAGCCATACTTTTTCTTTTGGACAAAATTGTTGAGGAGATAACCAAAATTTGGGATTATATCATAATAATGGATGAAAGATCTGGTTTGGCAAGGAAGGTGGACAAAGACGTTAAAGTTGAATTCCAAGAGCTAAGAAACAAACTTGAGACAACTACCAGAATTATTAAGTTACTTAATTCCAAATCAAATGAAGAATTGAGTAAAAAAGAAATTAAAAATCGAACTAGTGTGGTCTTGGAGATTGAAAAGGTTTTTACAAAAAGAATCCTAATTCAACAAACTCGGAACAAATTAATTCCTCTACAAAGTAATATTGAATGGTTTTCTAGCCTTTACAAGAAAATGGTTGAAAGGGGTTTACTAAAATGTTGGGATAAAAATGGAAATTTATTCTCTCTTCAAAATTACCAGCATTTTTTGATAAAATCTAGAGAGGATACAAAAAATTCAGGGGAATTACACGAATGTTAAAATCTCCAATAATTGTTGACCTTCTAGACAAAGACTTCTTCCTTTTATGGCAACTAAGAAATTTATTTGTAATTACCCCAACATATATTGAAGTAGATATTGCTTATAAGAAAATGATAACTTTTAAATATACAACAAAGCAGGATTGGGATCGACCCATTCAGTTAGAATGACTTAGAAAACAAGTTTAAGCAAAATCAGGGATTATGTTCTAGAAATCTTTTATTTTTGTAATTTATGTTGACTTGTAAGTAGCCTGGATAACCATTTTTTGTTACAAGTGATATGACTATAAGTATGCACTTGATTGGAATGTAAAGCGACTTTTTTTGGTACAAGGCTCGAGAACAAACAATTATTATTGAAAATTTTTATTTGTAGAGATTAAAATATTCTTGTTTTGATGATCTTAGTTATGTGCTTATGAGTTTTCATAATCATTTGCTTTCTTTATATCTGTGTGATAAGTGTGACCATTTGGTATGACATGCACTGTTTTTTTTTTTTTTTAGTAAAAAGGGTAGAACCTGCTATATTAGTTTATCGAAGAAATTTTGACAAAATGTACAGTGATATAGGTCTGAGTCACCAAAAATGTTGTCAATTACCGGAAACCAGCATAGTTTGGAGAGCATGTAACAGTAGCATGATAAAACAAGAAACAAAATAGCATCTGTCATGCCCGGAGGAAACAAGGATAGATGGCTATAGTCCAAATGGACATATAACAGTAGCATGATAAAACTAAGAACCAGGAAAAGCATAAAAGACCTAGATACCCGGTGACCTGTCGTCCTTGCTTGTCTGCCACGTGGACCCAGCCGGGATGGAAAATGCCTGCGCGTAGAGAGGGCACTTCCGCTTAGCTGGAACATTGGAGTATGCATCAAGGAGCAGGTCCAGACGCTGGCCCATGAGAAGGTCTCTATGCTCCAGGTCTGCCATGTGGCCTCGGAGTTCGAACACCAGGGCCAGATGCTTTGCACGGAGGAGAGAGCCATGCAAGCCATCACCCACGTCGTTGAGGGATACATCCCTCAATTCCACGGTCACTCCAATTCCAGCGTCAAGCTCCATCAGCTCTGCACCATCCACTTCTTCCTTCCTCGCCGAGCGATTGTTGTTCGTGTTCACTTCTGCTCTGGTTTTATCCCGTGTTTCTTCCTTGAACTTTGCCTGCGTATCATGGCTGGTGGGGCTGTAGTCACCCGGCCAGGGAATTTCCTCAACAATGCACCCAGGGATGTCATCAGCCAGAGCAATTGTTGGGCCGTTTCCATCCCGGTGTGTTGCCTCCATGGATTGGGGCTCCAGGGTGGTCGTCAAGTCCTCCATGAACGGATCCTCTTCCACGTAACAGGTGGGAAACGCGTCCTCAGCACCATCCTCCTGCCTGTCTCCAGGCTTAATTGTCGTGGCTTCACTGCTACATCTGGATCCTGTCTCCGCAATGATGGCATGCAGAGCCAATTTCTCAGCTCGAGCCTTCTTTCGAAGAATGGAGGTCGTCATCACCAGAGCACACTCCAGCTTTTCTTTCCTTTGTCGCTACGCCTTGTGGGTGTACCAGGTTGAGCCACGGCGAGACCTGGCTCATTTTCTGGCCATAATTGCCAGGGAGTAGATGATGATACAGTGAGGTTGCAGCGAGATGGGAGTAAGTTGGGACGAGAGGGATGTCGGGCTGCACCAGAGCTCCCCGACGAAGAGGAGAGCCGAAGCAAGAGCAGACCCACTCAGTCCAGGCACATGAAAAAGTAAGTTGCCAAGAATTTCCTCAACGAATTGAAGCGAGATGGGAGTGAGCCATGACGAGAAGAATACAGGACTGCACCAGATCTCCCATATTAAGAGGAGAGCTGAAGCAAGAGCAGACCCGCTCTGTCCAGGCACATGAAAAAACAAATTACCAGAGGCCGAAGTCACCTGACCCTCCTTAACCCCTGTCATGTTGAGTGCGCTATAAGCGAGAGTGATCGCGCGAGGGAGGTGTCCCTCCACCGTATAACTGTTGTTATGGTCGTCCACCATCGTAAATCCAGGCTTGTGGGTGGCGGCCATCAGCATTTATGTTGTGGCTTAGTGCTAAGCCCAGTGTCAATTGACTGCCGCATGTCACCCCATCCGGGGGGTACGACACGCACTGTTGCAACAACAAAGGAAAATCATTAAACATAACTTTCAATTGATTCATTGTAAGTGTTTCTATGACCTCTGTTTTATTATTATGCCTTTAAATTTTAGGAGAAATTTTCTTTTAAAAAATTTATTGAAACATTTTCATCACAAGTATATAGTTCTATTTGCTTTCTTCCATTGAAGGATAAGTAATATTTATTCAATTCGAATACATTATTTATCTTTTCATTGTTGTTTTTATTTTTCAACTATCCATCATATTGATAAATTTCAATCAATTCAAAGAGTGAAAACAAGCCTTTTATAAACTGATAGATATTCATTGATAGTTAAGTAGAAATTCTAAGGCAATACATAAGTTCTTTTTTTAGCTATAGAAAAATTCAAAATAATTGTAAATAGTTGTACAATTTTCGTTCAAATCAATATGCATGATTGGGTATGGGGAATTGAGAGTGGCGTGAAGGGGGCGGGAGAGAGGCCAAATGAGCTTCCACCTTCACGTGGTTGGCCCTGTTTAGTAGAGAATAAATTATTCTCAAAACCAAGAGGAGCTCATTAAGGTATTCCTATTATCCATATAATGACATTGTTTTTTGAGATTATTGAATGTATTATGTTGTGGCATTTTATGTTCTCCCTTAACATTCATGTTTTCCAATGTTCAATGTACATAAATGCCTTTTCAAAGGACTTGGTGATGTAGAATGCTTGATCGAGTTAGCGATTGATTCAATGAACATTGATAACAATATTTATAAATTGGATGGCAGGAAAAAGTGATTTCCAATTTTAAAGTTTCTTGTACTAAGTTTGATTCCTTTCTTAGTTGTACGAACCAATTGAAAGTAATTGTAAATCATTATGGATGTCTTGACATAATTCCCTAGCCATGAATCATCTCAGTAACAACACTACCTACATGAAACTCAGAAATTATCAATGCCCTTTTATTTCAAACTAAACATTGACCTTTTATGAATAACCTATGTCACTCAAATTATGCATTGGTATGGAGATGCAAAAGAAGATATAAATCATGTTATGGATGGAATGAGTGTTGAGTTTCTTGCCAAAAAGAAAAGAGTCAGTAGGGAATAGTGGGGAGAAATTATTGGAGGAGAAATATACATTCCTCAGCACAATGTAGCAGAAGGAAAGAATACACTCGCTACCTGATGCACTTGTGTTATAAAGATAGAGGTAACTAGAAATGTCTTTTGCATCATAGTATATAGAGAATAATGGCTGACCATATTCTTAGCATTTAACTCGTGGTAATGTGTTTTCAGGTCTTTAATCTGCCATAGACGTTCAGTTGTGAAGCACTCAAATAAATCAGGTTTAGTTCATTTACGTTATCAATAATTTAGTATGTTATTTTTTAATTTTTTCATGCTACTATCAGGCAAGAAATTCTTTGTTTGATCACAAGGCAATCAAACCATGGAGACTGGTGTGAATATATATATTTTTAATGCAAGCAAAAAAATGCTTTATATTTTTCCACTTTTCCATTTACAACGTTAAATATACACTCACTAATTGTCATGGAACCATGGGTGCCTGCCTTATTTCCACCACTAGCGAAGTTGGTGTTGTTAACAGGGGCAGGCTGAGAAAGTCCCTTTGAGTAGAGTACTTTCATATTTTAATGGGAACTAAGAACTAAACTGGTCTAAACTTGGAGATCTCATTGAATTTTCTCCGGGGATAAGTAATATCTCAGGTAAGTTTGAATGGTTTTGAATTCTTGTTGTTTTGTGGAGTCTCAACCAGTGCACCGGTTATACAAGAACTTGTAAGCCCAAAAATTAATCATAAAATGCATCTTGTTTGTTATTTAGTTGTACGAACTAATTGAAAATAATTGTAAATCATTATGGATTCTTTGACATAATTCCCTAGCCATGAATCATCTCAAGAACAACACTACCTATGTAAAACTCAGAAATTATTAATGCCCTTTTATTGCAAATTAAGCATTGCCCTTTTATGAATAACCCATGTCACTTAAATTATGCAAGGGTAGGGAGATGCAGAAGAAGCTATAAAGCATGATATGGATGCAATGAGTGTCGAGTTTCTTACCGCGAAAAAAAAAAAATCGGTGGGGAGAAAGTACCGAAGGAGAAATCTACATACCTCAGCACCATGTAGCAGAAGGAAATAATACACCCGTTAACTGATGGAATTGTGTTATAAAGATAGAGGTAACTAGAAATTTGTTTTTCATTAGAGTATATATAGAATAATGGCTGACCATATTCTTAGCATTTAACTTGTGGTAATATGTTTGCAGATCTTTAAGCCACTGGAGACGTTAAGTTGTGAAGCACTCAAATAAATAAGGTTTATTTAATGTACGTTATCAATAATTTAGTATGTTATTTTAATTTTGTCATGCTACTTGTTAGTACCATATTTGTTCTTGCCACTGATTTGAAGGTTGATCAATGTTATAAGGTCGAGATTTAGCAAGTTGAAGGAAGAAGTCGAGCTTCCAGAGCCTCTATACAATCAAGAGTGAGCTTACTTTGAGGCAAAATGAAGAAAAGGCAACAAATCCATGCCCTTGAGCGCATAAAGTAAAATTTAAACACTCGAGCGCTTATTGGAGGTCAAAATGGGCCCAGCCTGCCCTAAAAGAGCTTAAATTGATTAGTCGCACGGCTTACAATGAGACCGCATCATAGAATAGAGGTGTTAGTAAACAAATGGAGCTCGATCGATCTGACGGTTATTGAGAAGAAGATCGATGGTTGGGATCTTGTCGCACCACAGAACATGCACGAGCGTTAACATACCAAGGCATTGACCCACCAAGATTCAATTTCAACACTCCTCCATATTTCTCCTGGTCTGGTAACACGTCATCTTGCCAGCAAGGCATCTGACAATCCAACCAACAATTGCCACGTGGACAGGTGGAACCCACCAGAGACACAGGTCAACACCCCGAAGTCAGGTGAACGTGTCATTCCCTGCCACCTCGGCATCAACATGAACAAATATAAATTTGCCACATGTCTGCAGAACCCAGATGATGTCAACTTGACATAGTCAAAACCTAAAGGTTATGGGTTTGTTCGTCGAGCTAGATCGACGACTCCCATAGGTTTGCAAGGCGAGATCAACGGTCCAGATTAAACAAGCCTTAGTCATTTTTCAGAGTTCCATGGAGCCAGATCAATGACTCCCGTCGGTTTGAGACTGATGGACAGGATCATCTCGACCATCGATGCATCACTGGAGCACATTCTCCTATTTCCCTCGATATCAAGATACTTCAGCATACCAACAGAGCTATGTCAGAGAAAACCAACATCTGCCACATGGACAAGTGGAGTCCGTTGAATACAGAGTTTAACACCTCGAAGTCGGGTGACACGTGTCATCCCCTTCCACAATGGCATCAGCGTGGACAAGTATGATATTTCCACATGTATAGGGTGACGTCAGCATGACTTAGTCAATTTTCACATTTAGTCGATTCAAATAAATGGCTCTCACTAGTTTGAGATCAACAGTCTGGATTATATCAGGCCACCAGACTCTAGTTGTAACACTTCTCTAGATTGTCCCCGATCCGATGACACATCATCATGCCAATGAAGCTCTATCAAGGATCGATGACCCAAATTCAACTCCAGATCGATGACCCGGATTAAGTACCGACCCCCTGGGTCACCGGGCCACCGGGCTGTAGAATCCAATGATATTCCCTAGATTAGCTCGATCTTGTGACACATCATCATGTTAGTAGGGAATATGTCAGGCCAACCAACGACTACCACGTGGATAGGTGGAACCAATTGGAGACACGTTTCATCCCTGTCACATCAGTATAAGCAAGGAGTAATGTAGGACCGTCGCCCATCCATGATGATGTCAACATGACATCGCTTATGCCTTATCCCATTTTTGGAGTTTTTTGGAGCTAGATCGACGGCTCTCATCGGTTTGATATTGAAGACTAGGATCATATATGTCATCGAACACCAGGCCATCGATGCATCGATGGAGAACATCCTTCCTTCTCTCCCGATCTGAGATATGTCATCACGTCATCATATTTTCCATACGTATATTTTTTTTAAATTTTGTTGGAAGATTGGTTGTTGTCATTGATGTCAACAGTAGTCATGGGTTTTGGACCGCAAGATTGATAAAGGTATTTGGACATGAAGGACAATGCACATGCATATACAACACCCATTAATGGATAGTATACATCATGTTGTTTCTGTTGGTATGTGGCACGTCACGTGGATCCTCATGGTTGAGGAGAAATGAATTTTTGAAGATGACAAAGCGAATTGAAGAAGGAAGTACATGTAGGTCCTGAAGATAATAGAAGAAAATAATTACAAAATAAGAAAGTGTCAAGTCGGCCCTAATGTTAAAATGAAGTGACATAAATGGTATAAAATAAACATCATTAGACATTCATTTTGATACAAGTCGAATTTCAGAGGAAATAAGAAGTAAAGAAGGTTGGATTTCAAGGGAGAATGAAGTCTTTTGGTGATGTGTTCTAAGGTATGTTATTTTCAGGTCATCTTACCATTTTTTCTATAACGTTTTTTTCTAGAATGATTCAGATGGTGAAATCGCTATGGTATTGAGAAGACATATCAAGGTACCTCTGGTAAAAATTTCATCTCTTGATTCGCTATAATTATGGAGATACACTCTGTGGAAGATAAGGTTTGTGACAAGTCCTGAATCTAGTCAATAAACATGTGTTCCGGGTAAAACAGTCATAGCTTCTTCATCGAGAATCCAAATGAAGTGAAAAGATTCATTGAAAAGAGTACGGACTGTAGTTTCTTGTGTGCGAGTTTTAGAATCGGATGTTAATTATTGAGCGCGGGGCATTCTGTGAAAGTTCACTCTCCTGAATAAACCAGAATTGAATAAAGTATATCGTTCTTTCTATAACCTCTTTTTGGGGAGGATTCAAAGAGTGAAAATTGGAGGAGTTCAGAGAATACATTGAGTAATATTATCTACAGGATCAGAGTACTCCAAGAATTCAAGAATTGTAGAAATTGAAGAAGTCTCAGGAAGCATTATCAGGTTCTGTGTAATGATTGCTTAATGGTGATGATTTAATGTAAAGTTTTATTATCTCTCATATATTCTTGGGTGGAAGGAAGGGGCAAGGATGGAGAGTTCAACTCTCTCTTGATATTGGAGTATTTTATCTTCCTATTGGAGGTTTATCCCTCCCTTTACATTTCGAAGCTGTAGCTACCTTTGGAAGTCATTACTTCCCTTGAACAATAACTATTGATTATTTCTCATATATTGTGCATGGTGTATTATGGTGTATTGGTGTA
>JZKD02S1935095.1:42473-55293 GCA_000966675.3 Picea glauca | reverse complement strand
GTGTATTGGTGTAACTCTTATACTATTGTTCATTGCTCATTGGATATAGTTGAATGGTTTAAGTATAAGTTTAAAAAGGTTTTAAATTGTACTTGATATTGATTCACCCCCCTCTAAGTATCAACAAATTTTATACAGTCTTGATCGTGGCCTTGTTCAATTGACAGTAGTCAATGCAGAGCCTCCAAGACCCATCCTTCTTTCGTATGAAAATAACAGGTGCACCCCACGGTGACACACTAGGATGTATCAGTGCCAGGTCAAGCAACTCCTTCAGTTGCATTCTCAACTCCTGTAACTCCGAGGTTGACATCCGATAAGGTGTTCTAGCTATCGGTTATGTTCCCGATTTTAGGTCTATAGTAAACTGAAATTCCCTCTCCGACGGCATTCCAGGCAACTCCTCCGAAAATACATCCGCAAAATCTCTCACCACCGGAAGGTATTCTAAACCTTCCACTAATCCCTTCTCATTTAACGCAAGGATCGCATAAAGCTTGCACCCCTTGCGCATGCTCTTTCATAGCTGTAAGGAAGAGATGAACCTCAGGGAAACTCCCTGGTTTTGTCCTACAATCACATGTCTCTATCCCTCGTCATCGACCAAGCTCAACCGTTTCGTCTTACAGTTGAGTATCACCTCATGCGATTCCAACCAATCCATAACAATTATGAAATCATAAGATCCTAAGATCATGACGTACAGGTTGGCCCTTGTGACAAACTCTCCCAGGTTAACGACACAACCCGTAACCTTTCCTCCAACCTTTTGTTTGGCTCCCGAGGCGGTACGTAGGTCTGATTTTTAAACCTCAATAAACCATCGCTATCAAATGAAAATCCTTCAAATCGTGGTACCATCTTTGTGTTTTGTCCGATAAAACCCTCGACCTCTTTGTACCAGTCATCGTCACGCTGTAAAGTTAGAATATTTTCACGTAGATTCATCTGAAGAGGTAGCACCGAAAAGATGTGTGGTCTCCGACTCAATGCGTCTACCACTCGGTTCACTGTTTCTTTTATGTAAGTAATCTCGAAGTCATACTCGCTAAGCAATTCCGACCAATGTCGTTGTAGCGTGTTTAGGTCTCTCTGCGTAAAGATGTGTTGTAGTCCACAGTGGTCAGTCGTTAGTTCAAATTTTCGTCCAACAAGGTAGTGTCCCCAAACCTTCAAGGCATATACGATGGCTAACAACTCCAAATCGTGCATCGCATAGTTCTCCTCATGCCTTCTCAGTTTCCTCGAAATGTAAGGGATCACTCGTTCGTCTTGCATCAAGACTCCACCTAAGCCTTCCTTGGATGCGTCAGTGCATACCAAGAATTCCGCATCCATGTCCGGGACCTTTAGTATCAATGTTGTCGTCAACAACTACTTGAGCCTTCGAAATGCTTCCGCGCATTTCTCGGTCCAAACAAACTTCTTGTTTTTCTTCTGCAATTCCATGATCGGATTTGTTATCTTCGAAAACCCCTCGACAAACCGTCGATAGTATCCTGTTAAACCCATGAAGCTACGCACTTCCAGGACATTCGTCGGTGCAGGCCATTCCATAATGGCCTCGACCTTCGCTAGATCCACAGTGATACCTTTATCGGAGATGACATGCCCTAGGTAGTGGATCCTCGATTGATAAAATGAGCATTTGGATAACTTCCCATACAATTTTTGCTCTCACAGACATTATAGTACCAAGCACAAGTGCCCATCATGCTCCTTCGTCGTCCGAGAGTAAATCAAAATATCGTCAATGAATACTTGGACGAACTTGTCCAAGTACTCGCGGAACACCCCATTCATCAAACTCATAAATACCCCTGGGGCGTTTGTCAGTCCAAACAGTAAAACAGTAAACTCATAATGTCCAAACCTCGCCTTAAAGGCGATCTTAGGGACGTCATCTTCCCTAATCCGTAACTGGTGATACCCTGATCACAAATTGATCTTTGGGAACACCATCGCGCCCTTCATTTGATCGAACAGATCATCAATCCTCGGCAACGGATATTGATTCTTGATCGTGGCCTTGTTCAATTGAAGGCAGTCAATGCAAAGCCTCCACAACCCATCCTTCTTTCGTATGAAAATAACAAGTGCACCCCACGGTGACACACTAGGACGTATCAGTGCTAGGTCCAGCAACTCCTTCAGTTGCATTCTCAACTCATGTAACTCTGGGGTTGACATCCGATAAGGCATTCTAGCTATCAGTTTTGTTCCTGGTTTTAGGTCTATAGTAAACTCCAATTCCCTCTCCAGCGGCATCCCAGGTAACTCCTCCGGAAATACGTCCGCAAACTCTCTCACCACTAAAAGCACAAGCTAAAAGCGACTTCGTCAACAACCCAACCATTGATCATGTCTAAAATAGTCCAACTAACCATCGTGTTTAACATTGGTTACTCATCCAATAGTAAGTCAATTCCAATTAGTCCATAAATTACAATTCTATATTAACATAAAAATCAACAAGTTTGATTGCAATTAGGTCAACGTGCGCCAATCTAAATTAACATTAAAAGTGTATCAAGTGAGCAAGTCTAAATAATAGTTGGGTTATCAACGTACCATCAATTTAAACCTTAATGTAATCATAGTTGGGAATGACGTGTAAGACATTAACACTTGATACTATATAACATTTAACCAGTAGAATTGGTCATTCCACTAGATGATCAGTAGAGAAAATATCAGAGGCTAGGCATTAAAACTTAATATCATAACAYRGTGATTTGATTGAAGGAGATATAACATTTACTCACTATACTATTAYAGTATTGCCTTGAAAGTAATACATTTAATCAAAATTATATGACATTGACAAATAATATGGTATTGCCTTAATTTAGCAAGCTTAATCTCTACTTGGGGCAATACTCACTAATCTCAATTAACCATTAATCACAATCTAAAAGGGAAATTCTAAATAATCCCAAATCACAATCTAACTATCACTTAACGATATATAACCACATTAGTTATATCAAAGCAGAATGCTAAATATGACATTGGTAAACAATTAATTACACGTCGTCTATCTAGTAACTATATCAATATCTAACTATCTATTCACATAAAGAAGGAGACCGCTTGACTAACAACATCGTGGTAGCAGTTAATGTTTGTAGCAAGAACGCTGGGTATACTCAATCGTCGGAGAAAGAAGGACAATACAACCGCAGAAGGATCAACTCGTGGTCATACTACAACAAACTCAATCAGAAATTTGATGGCAGAACGGGGTCCTTAAGGAAGTAAACACAGCCATCCTTAATGGCATGTCATGGTAATAAAATCGATATAACAGTAATGAATGAAATCTGTGTAATAGTAAACGAAGTATAAATTCACACTTGTCAGAAATAAAAATTACAGTGCCAGAATTACATTCGTGATGCCATCAAGCGAGTGGTTGTACATTTAAATAATTGACGTCAATAAAATTTGTAATGCTAATAACTACAAATGCATTTTCCAGGAATACAATCACGTTGCCATTAAGCCAGTCTTTGCACATTAAGAATAAAGTGCCATTAAATAAATTTGTATTTGGCAATAATAATATTTCATTGTCGGAATAAGGTCGTGGTGCCAAGTCACGGTAACAACAAGGAGGTAGATTCGTGACAATAAGGGTTGTGGTATAAAATCTGGGTAAATATAGTGATAATAAAATATGGGTAACCAAATCGTGGTAAATAACAGCAACTCAGTCACATTCATTGGGCGAAAACTGTGGGCATTTCAACAGCAATACAGTCAACTTCTCAATATCAAAAACGTGGTCACTCCAGCAAGTAAGGTTGTGATTTAAATGGATAAAATCGTAAAATCGTGGGTGATTTCTACAGCAACACAGTCAACTTCTGATTATCAAAAATGTGGTCATTCTAGCAAGTAAGGTTGTGATTTAAATGGATAAAATCATGGGTGATTTCTAAAGAAACACAGTCAACTTCTGATTATAAAAAAACGTGGTCATTCCGGCAAGTAAAGTTGCGATTTAAATGGATACAATCGTGGGTGATTTCTACAGCAACACGGTCAACTTTTGATTATCAAAAACGTGGTCATTCCGGCAAGTAAAGTTGTGATTTAATTGGATGAAATCGTGGGTGATTTCTACAGCAACTCAGTCAATTTCAAAGGGAAAAAATGTGGCACCCATTAAATGCAAATCGTGGGCATTAACAGGAATCCAAAGGAAGCAAATTTTTAAAGCAAAACATAGCCTTCATCAAAGGCAAAATCGCCCCAAAGGTAAAACGAAATGCAAACAAGAATAATTCCTCTTTTCCATTGCCAGAAGGCCAATTATAAAAATTTGCAGACATGAAACCATTTCTCTTTTCCATTGCCAGAATACAAAATAAAAATGCAGACTAGAAATCATTTTGTTGTTCATTGCCAGAATACCCAATGTAAAATGCAGAGATGAATTCATTTTGTTTTTCATTGCTAGAATACCCAAAATAAAAATGCAAACCATAAATCATTTTGTTTTTCATTGCCAGAATACCCAATATAAAATGCCGAGATGAATTCATTTCGTTTTTCATTTCCAGAGTACCCAATGTAAAATGCAGAGATGAATTCATTTCGTTTTTCATTACCAGAATACCCAAAATAAAAATGCAAACCAGAAATCATTTCGTTTTTCCATTGCTATAACCCCAATACAACGCAGACAACAGTAAGAGAACGCAAGGATCCAATGGGAAAGGTCATGGAATGATTGCAGGGGTTCTATCAGTCAAGGCATAGAGAAAACCAACCAGGACACAAGATAATCCACACGTAGAGGTCGTTGCCAGATGGCGGAATCAACAATCAGCCAAGGACAAACATCAATGGTAGCCGACTAATAGGTTCGTCATTCACTCATCATCCTCGCACAGAAAAGCAGGGCGTTGAGATCCATAGGTCTTTTAATGCTAAGGCGACGACCGTAGATCAGGCTCCTGGTCGACTGCTCAGGCGAGGACTGGTGAGCTAAGGACGAAGGCTAAGCAACCACAAAGGTCACAATCAACACAGCAAGGTAGTCAAGACATGCGGGGAAATGAAGCCATGGGAGTCAATCTAGCATCGAGATAAGCTAAGAAAATTTTAGAAACCATCTAAATAATCAGTTCACTTATCCAAGTAAAAATGCAGATTCAAACATAAGTTCTCAGCAATTTACCATACAAAACGAAGAAAGTGTACCATTGCCTGTTCGGAGTGGACGTCCCTCGTGCTCCTTACAACTCCCGCGTGTCGACTAGCGAGACTACATCGGTACCTCCAAGTGAATGCTAGGGGTACTCTTCTTCCCCCTTAGCCCCCCAAGCCACAAAGGGACCACACGCTCACTATCCAGAGATTTCGACTAGCTCCCAGCTCGCCTCGCAAGGTCGAGCTACCAATCCTCACTGAGCTTGGTAGCCCACCTCCCACAAGTTACGTTAGTCAAATAGATCTTTCTGTAGCGTAACATTACGCAAAACATAAGAGCTCTTACCTCCATCTCCTCCCTTCATTGTATAGAGTTTCGTGGTTCCTTACTTTCTTAAAATCTCGTTTAATTAAGTTTTTAAAATTTAATTCCTAAAAATTCCTCCCCGTACAAGTGTCACCCATCCCCTTCATTCCTCCATAAATTAATTTATTTAATTAATTAGTTATCTTTATTTCCCTCACCCACCTAGAGTTACTCCTAGAATCACTCCTAGGGGTCCCCAAATTCTCTTACAGGTTTTAAAGACTTTCTCCACCATTAAATTGTTAGTTCAGTTTAAATTAGAAAGCTCTTAAATGGTAGATACTTTACTAAGTTTGACTTTTCGCTTTTTCCATTAAGTTCCCTTTTTCCCTTTTTATGTTTACCTCTTTTCCTAGTTTCCTAATATTCTAGATTTTCCCTCTTTCCCCTTTTTAATTCGAACTCAAAAAGGAAGGTGTGGAAATTAACCCTTTTTCCCTTTTCTCTTTTAATTAATATTTTTTTTTTTTTAAATTATCATAAAATAATAAAACGATTAATTCCCTTTTTAAATTTTAATCCAACAGATTTTTTTTTATGAATCAATTAAATTTCTTACTCCCTTCATGTTACAAGATTTAATGAAGAGTATAATTATTATTTATGTTGTTTTTATTTTTATTATTATTAACATCTTTTCTTTTTTTAGAGAAACATAAAATTTTACCACTAGCATAATTTAGACTTAGACCTTAAATTTTCGTACTGGGCGACATTTAATTAGGGAATTTGTTTTTAAAAATTCTTAACATGTTATTCGTCCTAAGCCCATCTAGATTCATTCATTTATCAAAACAACGCAACATGCCCTTCAGGACGCACTAGGTGCTCCAAGGGTGCCACTCACCTTATTTGTTCCCTTGCGCGACGTGCCCTTCAGGATGCACCACGTGCTCCAAGGGTGTCACTCACCTCTTGACTGACTTGGTAGACATCAAAAACCCCTGGACTCAACACTCCGCTAGGTGAACTTGTGGGAGACTAAGGGCCTCTAAGGAATAAGGCCACTGCCTTATTGCGCGCCCCTTAGAATCATCGTGAGCGACTGTCGCAGTCTGCCCTCACGACATCGTGGGTCCTCTTGAACTAGGTAGATGTTAACCTACAGTTCGAGCCACGACGAGAGTGCTAGTAGGATGTGGCAGGGCTGTTGTCCACACCTCTCCCTCACATCTCTGGTAGTCGTGTGTGACCCCTTTACTCCACATGTGAGTCTGGTCGGCAAGCTATCATCAGCCTGCATCATCAACGAATCATGTCAGAATATATCCACATCATATCATCTAATCAGAAGCATTAAAATCACAATAAAACAATCAAACCCCAATAGTACACTCCCCGACTCAATCCGGAGTCCAAGGGATTCCATCAATGCCTCTGCATCCTCGAGGTCCATAATCCTGCACACTCAGTAAAACTGAGTCAATAGCACCTGTCTATGTCGATGCGGTAAAACAACATGTCATCATCCCATAATGCCTCTTAATCAAAATCAAAAGTTTTAATAGCATAATAATCCGGATCACTTGCGAGCAAGTGTCCTCAAAGAATAAGTTTGCTCAGTGTGCCAGAGCGAGATGTTACATACACCCCTCTTGGTATAAACTTCGTCTCGAAGTTTCACAGTATAAATGTCGAATAATGTGTATCACAGTATCATAATTCTATCTATTAAACAAAAATAGAAATTGTTGGCGCATATCATGTGCGTCCTCCCAGGTTGTCGAGTGCAGACTATACTTGTCCCACTGGACCTTGACCTGATCTATCGTTCGACGTCGTAGCTGTCGAACGCGATGATCCAAGATGCGGTCCGGCTCAGCCGTGAGTGCCCCCTCGTCCGATACCTGCAAGGAACTCATGTCAATAACATGTGTAGGATCACTAATATAATGTCTCAAAACAGATACATGAAAAACATCGTGCATATGCCTCAAAGAATCTGACAAGGCTGGTCGATAGGCCATGGGCCCCTTTCTCTCCACAATCTTGAAAGGTCCCACGAACCTAAGAGAGAGTTTATCTCCCTTCCCAAACTTGATCGAACTCTTGTGTGGTTTAACCCGCAAGAAGACTCGTTCGTCGACCTCGTAACTACAGTCGACATGGTGCGCATCGACATAACTCTTATGTTGATCCTGCACTTCTTTAATCATTTGTTTTATTGTTTGCATTTGCTCTTCCATTTCTTTGATCGCTTCTGGTCCCACCAAGACCCTATCCTCAAGCCGATCCCAACTCAAAGGCATCCGACACGGTCGCCCATAAAGAAACTCGAAAGGCGCCATCTTAATGGTGCTCTGGTAACTGTTGTTGTAAGCGAACTCCATTAGTGGCAAGAATTCTTCCCAACGCTTTTGTTGGTCCATCACGTACATGCGCAACATGTCCTCCAAAGTCTAGTTCGTTCGTTCGGTCTGCCCGTCAGTCTCAGGGTGATACGCAATACTAAAGTTAGGTTGGGTTCCCAAGGCCTCTTGGAAACTCGTCCAAAATCGTCCAGTAAACATTGATCCTCGATCAGATATAATCCTCTTAGGCACGCCATGCAGCCTCACAATCTCACTAATGAAAACTCTAGCTATGCCAGGTGCCTGATACGTTGTATGCACAAGAATAAAGTGAGCACTCTTCGTCAGAGTGTCTACTATTACGAAAGTCGCGTCATGTCTCCTTACCGTCAGTGGCAATCCAACAATAAAATCCATCGAAATAACCTCCCATTTTGATTCTGGGAGAGCGTGTGGTTGTAGTAATCCTGCTGGGTGTCTATGTTCAGCCTTTACCTGCTGACATTCTAGACATCTGGCCACATAGTTGACTATGTCTGCCTTCATTCCTTTCCAGAAGAATAAGGGTTTAAGGTCTGCCCTCATCTTCGTGACTCACGGGTGAGCCATGTAAACTGCTCTATGAGCCTCGCTTAGGATCATCATCCTCAACTCGTCGTTCAGCGGTACGTAGATCCGATTTTTAAACCTCATTAAACCATCGCTATCAAATGAAAATCCTTCAAATCATGGTACCATCATTGTGTTTTGTACGATAAAACCCTCGACCTCTTTGTACCAGTCATCGTCACGCTGTAAAGTTAGAATCTTTTCACGTATATTCATCTGAAGAGGCAGCACCAAAAATATGCGTGGTCTCCGACTCAATGTGTCTGCCACTCGGTTCACTGTTCCTTTTATGTAAGTAATCTCAAAGTCATACTCGCTAAGCAATTCCAACCAACGCCGTTGCCGCGCGTTCAAATTGCTCTGCATAAAGATGTGTTGTAGTCCACAGTTGTCAGTCTATAGTTCAAATTTTCGTCCAGCAAGGCAGTGTCTCCAAACCTTCAAGGCATATACGATGGATAATAACTCCAAATCGTGCATCACATAGTTCTCATCATGCCTTCTCAGTTTCCTCAAAATGTAAGCGATCACTCGTCCGTCTTGCATCAAGACTCCGCTTAAGCCTTCCTTGGATGCGTCAGTGCATACCAAGAATTCTGCATCCATGTTCAGGACCTTTAGTATCGGTGTTGTCGTCAACAACTCCTTGAGCCTCCGAAATGCTTCCGCACATTCCTCAGTCCAAACAAACTTCTTGTTTTTTTTTTTGTAATTCCATGATCGGATTTGCTATCTTTGAAAACCCCTCGACGAACCATCGATAGTAACCTGCTAAACCCATGAAGGTACACACTTCCGAGACATTCGTCGACGCAGGCCAATCCATAATGGCCTCTAACTTCGTTGGATCCACAACAATACCTTCACTGGAGATGACATGCCCTAGGTAGTGGATCTTTGATTGATAAAATGAGCATTTGGATAACTTCCCATACAATTTGCACTCTCACAGACACTGTAGTACCAAGCCCAAGTGCTCGTCATGCTCTTTCGTTGTCCGAGAGTAAATCAAAATATCATCAATGAACACTTGGACAAACTTGTCCAAGTACTCGCGGAACACCCCATTCATCAAACTCATAAATACCCCTGGGGCGTTTGTCAGTCCAAATGGTAAAACAGTAAACTTGTAATGTACAAACCTCGTCTTAAAGGTGGTCTTAGGGACGTCATCTTCCTTAATCTATAACTAGTGATACCCTGATCGCAAATCGATCTTTGAGAACACCGTCGCGCCCTTCATTTGATCGAACAGATCATCAATCCTCGGCAACGGATATTGATTCTTGATTATGGCCTTGTTCAATTGACGATAGTCAATGCAGAGCCTCCACGACCCATCCTTCTTTCGTATGAAAATAACAGGTGCACCCCACGGTGACACACTAGGACGTATCAGTACCAGGTCCAGCAACTCCTTCAGTTGCATTCTCAACTCCTGTAACTCCGGGGTTGACATTTGATAAGGCATTCTAGCTATCGATTCTATTCCCGGTTTTAGGTCTATAGTAAACTCCAATTCCCTCTCCGACAGCATCCCAGGTAACTCCTCCGAAAATACGTCTGCAAACTCTCTCACCACCAGAAGGTGTTCTAAACCTTCCGCTAATCCCTTCTCGTTTAACGCAAGGATTGCATAAAGCTTGCACCCCTTGCGCATGCTCTTCCGTAGCTGTAAGGAAGAGATGAACCTCAGGGAAACTCCCCGGTTCCGTCCTACAATCACACGTCTCTGTCCCTCATCATCGACCAAGCTCAATTGTTTCGTCTTATAATTGAGTATCGCCTCATGCGATTCCAACCAGCCCATACCAATTACAACATCATAAGATCCTAAGATCGTGACGTACAGGTTGGCCCTTTTGACAAACTCTCCCGGGTTAAAGACACAGCCCGTAACCTTTCCTCCAACCTTTTGTTTGGCTCCCGAGGCCAACTCTACGAAGCTAAACTTGTCATGTTTGACTGCCTTTGCCTTAATCCTTTTTAGCGTTGCACCAGAAATGAAACTCTCGGTAGCACCGGGATCTATCAAAATACTAAGGGTCTGGTTAGCGACGGTACCTGTCGTCTCGAGCACAGTCTACTGATGCTCTGCCTGGCAGTTATTCACCGCTACATGAATCCAATGGGCCTTGCCCATATCTCCCATGGTAGTGGGTCTGGATGATCCGGACGCTCTAGTCCTCTCCACCGGGCAGTCTCACTAGTAGTGTGGCTCCCCACACGTCCAACACCCCTTCTTCGGCCCAGTAGTCTTGATACCCGAAGTAGAAGACGATGGCCACCAGCCTAGAATCCTGGTCTGTTCTGTTGAACACGCCTAAACTGCTGCTGCTACGGTCGATGTTGATGTTGATGTTGTGGTCCCCGATAAGGTGTCTGTTGTTGAGGCATCGGTCGTCGAGGTGTAGTGAAAGTGGATCCCCTCTAGAAGCCACAATATCTCAGCGTATGTCTAGCTGGTGTCTAATGCTGCTGTGCTCTAGATGACACCTGCCCTGCTGGTCTTGCTGGAGTCCTGGTCTGACCCCCGCTGATAAGCTCCTCCTCTGCTATGAGGGCCTTCTAGACGGCATCATGCAAGGTTTGAGGCATCAAAATCCTAACCTTTGCACGTAAGTTGTCGTTAAGGCCGAACACGAACCTGTTGACCTTAAGTTTCTCAGTGTTAAGATGCGGAGCATACCGAAGCAGCTCCATAAAACGGGCCCCGTACTCGGGCACCGTACGACCGCCCTGTCGTAAGGCATTGAACTCATTGAGTTGACGCTCAATGAATTCCTCTGAAAGGTACTTCTCTCGGAATCGTTCCTCGAACAGTTCCCATGACACATCTTCAACGACCATGTTCAGTTGCGGTAGGAGCGTCTTCCACCATAGAAGAGCGCTCCCCTTTAGTTGAAAGACCGCCATGCGGACCTTCATGTTGGAGGTATAATCGCGAAGTGCAAAGCACATCGCCATATTCTCAAACTGTACCTCAGCGGCTATGTCGTCTGGGGCACCAAAGAACTCAGGAAATTTGACCTTCTCGAGTTCACGGTGAATGCTACCAGTACAGACCGGAGCGCACGGCGGAACCTCAGGGGGTCTCGGCGCCCTGGCCTCATCTCTATCTAAATGGCTAATCAGTGCCTCAGACATGCGCTGAAAAGATCTCATCATTCCGACCACATCACCAACTGCTATTTGCTCATGTCCGACAACCTGCTCATCTCCCTAGGGGTTAGATCCCTCGAGTGTGGATGCTACTGGAGGTGTCCTGCCTCCTCCCCTAGCACCCCGTCGTCTATCTCTGTGGCATCCTCTAACCATGATTACCTGCATGAATACAAGTCAACTCAATTAGTAACCTTATAATCAAATCATATCAACGAAAGTCGTAGCGATCCCAAGTCGCAGATTGAACATGCTCTGATACCATATGTAACAAACCTCCCATTTCGTTACGACAACAAGCCTCACATAACAGGTGCAATTTTTTATTTTTGTGTGTGTGTATGTAGGAAGGTAATAATGACATTATACTCAACATCGCAACACGACAACGAACACAGCGCATGCAACTCACGCCACAACAAACATAACGACCTAACATAAAAGCACATCAAGCACCTGGAAGCAATGTACGATGTTCAACCGACGAAGAATAAGAATGACTACCCGCTCGTCCTACCCTGCAATGGTTAGGACCTCTAGGACACATAAGCAACGCTCAAACCTAGGTTTCCATCGATTGTGACCATTTAAGGTCTCAAGGCTGGCGACTGTTCTGAGGAACAAGGAGGTGTCTACATCCCGCCCGACACAAGCAGACCAAGCCTACTAAGCTAAGGACAATCATCCTAACAACCCAACGCACCCAAAATAAATGACACAAGTAACTAGAACCCTTACAGTGAGTAAACCAATCACATTAAATGTTTACAAAACCAAGTACAAACGTTAATTAATAATAAACAACAACACCCTCGCTGGGAAGCACAAGCTAAAAGCGACTTCGTCAACAACCCAACCATTGATCATGTCTAAAATAGTCCAACTAACCATCGTGTTTAACATTGGTTACTCATCCAATAGTAAGTCAATTCCAATTAGTCCATAAATTACAATTCTATATTAACATAAAAATCAACAAGTTTGATTGCAATTAGGTCAACGTGCGCCAATCTAAATTAACATTAAAAGTGTATCAAGTGAGCAAGTCTAAATAATAGTTGGGTTATCAACGTACCATCAATTTAAACCTTAATGTAATCATAGTTGGGAATGACGTGTAAGACATTAACACTTGATACTATATAACATTTAACCAGTAGAATTGGTCATTCCACTAGATGATCAGTAGAGAAAATATCAGAGGCTAGGCATTAAAACTTAATATCATAAC
>JZKD02S1935095.1:25022-36681 GCA_000966675.3 Picea glauca | reverse complement strand
GCCAATGACATGGTTTTCACAGCTAGACTTATTTTTATCTTTACTATTTTATTTATTTATTTACACTATCCTACTTTACTTGGAAAACAAAACATCTTCTCAAGTGTAGGAGTATTTCCAATGCATCCATTTACGCAACAAGATCTTTGTTGAAATCATATCCAAATATGAAAAGTATACGTCAATGAGCACATTGATATGGGACGCCAATTGCTCTAGAGGAAATGATGCCAAGAAGTGTTAAATGATGGAGTGGTATTGTTGCCTAAATATGATTGTTTGGAACCAAGTCTCAATGTAGTCTTTGTCTCCCTGGTCATCTTTGATTGTCTTGCCATGAAGTTCTTTATAAAGTTGGTCATCACACTCCATAATGCACAAAGGATCTGGTGATAAACATGCCAAAAATTATTTGATCTATTGCTCTAGTGTCTACTCTTCATCTGATCTAGTCCATGATTCTTTGATCTCTTCCATATGCTCAAAGGGACTACTAAGAGAAACTTCTAGATCATCCTTCTCTAGAGTATGCTCATGGTGTTGAAATTTGAGTAGCTTCGGAAGATATTCTTAATATATCAATATTGCACTAGACCAAGACAAAACTCTAAAGAATAATATTATGTTATATTTGTAAAGTCAACCCTATTGTGCCTTTGTAAAACTCGTCCCTGTTGTGCCTTGGAAAAAATCAATTGTAAATTAGAAAGCGTAAAGTATACAAGTCGGCCCTGACCTAATTATGGGTGGCTCAACTTGTATTTATAAGAGGTTAGGTGCCTCACTTGACGTACACACAAAACAATCTTTGTCACACAAGAAAAAGTGTGCAAGTCTGAAGAGGAGACACAACTACAAAGGAAGGGTGTTTTCGTAAAGGTTTTGGTTATCTCTTGGAGGACTATCTTGGTCTAGTGGTGCGCTACCCTATTCTGGTTAGGGTTTCTCGTTGATCTACTAATTATCTTTTGTTTGGTGAGATATCTCTTGAGAGAGACATTGTACTTGTTGACAAATCTATATTGAAGAAACTTAGTTGGGTTTTCTCCACTGTGAAGGTTTCCCGGGATAAATCTTATGTATATTGTGGATGTCTTTCTTCCAGTGATCCTTATGCATGCAATTATTGTTTTTATAGTCTAAAGTTAAAGAATATTGAATACACTTAACTACTTAAGAGAAATTTTGAGATCATATCAGAGCTACCCTGAAAGAAACCATTTTCAAAGTTTATAAGGACTCATTGGGGAAATAAAGACCATAGGAAGACTCTCCTAACGCTAGCACATCTTTCGTTGGGTTTAGATTTTCAGTTTGAACAAAATTTGAAGACTGCAACTGTTGCAATTGTCGGCAACTGGATAAAACCCTAGAAGGTGACTTCTCCCACTTTCTAGAGGATGCTGGTCAAATTAAATCCATAAAGGAGCTCACCTAAGGAGGGCACATCTTTCCCTCGGAGCATAATTCCAAAATTCTCATTTTGAAAAATTAGGTTTTCCTCATAAACCCTAGATCAAGACGTCTTGACAGCTGCAGATTGAAGTTGGAGCAGTTCATCTTGGCTTAGCACACTCTCTGGTAAGTTCAAAACCTTTCTTTAAAAGTTTTTCATTTTTCTTATTCTATTACCGTTCAAGGACAAGATAGCACCCAGTACCAAGCTTGATGAGAAGCTTGAGGGTGGTGATAACTTCTGAGCATGAAGTACAAAGTGATGCTCATTCTAGAAGAGAATGATCTAGAAGATTTCGTCGAAGAAGAAGTTCCAGAACCAGACAAAGATGAGGCCAAGGAAATACACAAAAAGAACCCATTTAAGTCAAAGAGAATTATTGTTGATTCCATCAAGAATCATTTGATCCCTCATGTTTCATCATTGACAACTCCCAAGCAAATGTTTGATGCATTATCTCGATTGTATGAAGGTAAGAATATCAATTGGAAGATGACCATGAAGACGCAACTCAAGAATGTGAAAATGCAAAGTTCAAAAACTACTCAATCTTACTTCACAAGGGTGTCTCAAATCAAAGAACAACTTGAAGCCATTTGAGACACAATCGAAGAAGTTGAATTGGTAATGACTACATTGAATGGTGTTCCCAGATCTTGGGAATCATTCATTCAGGGAATATGTTCAAGAAGAAAGCTAACAAGGTTTAGCAGACTATGGGAGGATTTCACTCAAGAAGAAACTAGAATGGCAGCAAGAGAAGAGAAACTAGGCAATGAGGAAAATCAAGCTCTAACAACTCATGCAAGAAAAGGAAAGAGTAAGAAAGAAGTTCACTCACACAAGAAGCCTCATGGGTTACAAGAGACTCAAAAATTTAAAAAGGATTTCTCAAATTACAGATGCTACATCTCCCAGAAGATGGGACACATTGCAATAAATTGTCCCAACTCTAAAGGTCAAGTCAGAAAAGGAAAGTATAAAAGACACCATGTTCAGGCTGCAGAAGATGATGAACTTGATCAAGAGAGAGCCAAAGAAGATGACTCGAGCGAAGAATCTGTATTGATATCATCTCTTGCAGGTATAATCGCTCATGGAAGTGACACATGGCTTATTGATAGTGGTGCTTCTAAGCACATGATAGGTTACAATGATTCTTTCTCAGAATTAGTTCAAATGGATTCACCTCACAAGGTGAAGCTCGGTGATGAGTATCAATATCCCATTAAAGTAGTAGGAGAAGCATCTTACAGATTGAATTTTGAAAAACCTATGAAGATGAAGGATGTTTTGTCTGTACCTCGTTTGAAGAAGAATCTCCTTTCTATCTTAGCTTTGGATGAGAAAGGATTCAGAGTTTCTTTCATTGATGGTGAAGTTATTATGTACTAATGTTGGGTTTGAATGTTGGGAAGGAAAGTCCATTAATGATGTTGTGGTTATTGGTGTTCAAGAAGGAGGTTTATACAAATTGAATGGACATTGAAACCCAAAATTAGTACACAGTACAGTTACTCCAAGTGAGATATGGCATAAAAGATTTGCTCACATACATTACAAAGCACTACCAATCATGAGCAAGATGGTGACAGGTTTATGAGAAATCCAAGTGAATCATGAAGACATATGCAAGGGATGCACACAAGGGAAGCACATGAAGAAACCATTTCCAAGCAGTGATAGAAAAGCTAAAGGAGCCTTCGACATCATACATTCAGACATGTGTGGACAGATGTCATCCACCTCACTTAGCGGGTATGTATACTATGTTTCATTTATTGGTGATTTCTCACGTAAAACTTGGATTTACTTTTTGAAAGCTAAAAGTGAAGTATTCAACAAGTTCAAAGAATTCAAGGCACTTGTTGAAAATATTTCCAAGAAGAAGATAAAGATCTTAAGGTTAGATAATGGAGGAGAATTCACATCAGATGAATACGAGGCATTCTGCAAAGAAGTTGTGATTAAGAGGGAGCTCTCTACTCCCTAAAATCCTCAGCAAAATGGTGTGGCAGAAAGAAAGAATCGTACAATCATGGAAACTGTAAATGCCATGATTCATGACCAAGATTTACCGATACATCTGTGGCAAAAAGTAGCAAGGACCACAGTATATGTAAAGAAAAAAAGTCCCCACCGTGTACTTAGGAACAAGACACGAGAAGAAATGTTTACAGGTGAAAATCCAAAGGTCAACCACCTAAGGATATTTGGTCGTCCAATCTATGTGCATGTCCCCAATGACAAGGGATTGAAGTTGGACCCTTCAGGAAAGAAGGGTATATTTGTTAGATACAGTGAGACATCGAAGGCATATAAAGTCTACATCTCTGGTCATCGAAAAATTGAGACTAACAGAGATGTCATCTTCGATGAGGATGCAACTTTCAATAGATCGAAACAAAATCATTTAGATGAGATTCATGATGAGGAACATGAGGCTCCCAAAGTTAGAGATACAGATGGAGGTGATGATATTGTACTAGAAGATCATGATATGGAAGAACCACAGAGACATGAAGATTCAACCCGAGAGATGAATACTAAGAAGAAAAGACCAGCTTGGGCTCGAGAAATTATTTAGGATGCAGAGAAGTATGGTGCTTCATATGGATCCTTCAGAGAAAGCAAGAGACCACAACCATACTATAGTTACGAGGCATTGTTAAGTGATGTTATTGATGTTGAGCCTACCAGTTATGAAGAGGCTATAGAGAAAAAATAATGGAAGGATGTCATTGTTGAAGAGTACCAGTCCATTGTAAAGAATGATGTTTGGGATGTGGTTCTGAGACTGAAAGAGAAGACAATAGTAAGTTCTAAGTGGATTTACAAGACGAAGCATTCAATAGATGGAAGTATCAAGAAGTACAAGGCAAGGTTTGTGGCACGTGCTTTCTCCCATAAAGAAGGAATAGATTATGAGGAGACATTTGCTCGTCTGTTGAGATACACTTTGATTATAGCTATACTTGTGATAGATGCAGTGATGAAGTGGAAGGTACACCAAATGGACGTGAAGACGGCTTTTCTAAATGGTATAATAGAAGAGGAAGTGTATGTAGAGAAACCACAAGGTTTCGAGACACATGACAATCAGACACACGTGTGCAGATTGAAGAAAGCCTTGTATGGATTAAAGCAAGCACCCAGAGCATGGTATGGTAGAATTGACAACTTCATGATGAGCTTGGGCTTTACCAATTGTAAAGCAAATTCCAACCTATACTTCAAGGTTGTGGATGGTGGACTAGTGATATTACTGTTGTATGTGGATGACCTATTCCTAACAAGTGACGAGAATCTCATCATTGAAAGTAAGAGGAAGCTTTCTATAGAGTTCGAGATGAAAGACCTGAGTATGATGCATTACTTCTTAGGTTTGGAAGTATGGTAGAGACCAAGTGAGATTTTCCTTAACCAAGGAAAACATTTTTTAGAGATTCTGAAGAGATTCAGAATGATGGATTGTAAGGCCATGCCTACACCGATGGTGACAAATGTGAAGTTATTGAGTGATACACCTTCAGAGACTGTGGATGCCACCATGTATAGACAAATGATTTGTTCGTTGATGTACTTAACGAACATGAGGCCATATATGTTTTGCGGTGAACACATTGAGTCAATATATCGTTGAGTCGAGAGGTGTTCACTTTCCTCTGCGAGGGGGAAACGTCCAATCGAGCAGAGGTCTATTAAAATAATATCCAAGACAAAAGTTCTCATACCCTCGACTCCTATTTATACTAAATATGTCTATCAAAAGAACTATCTAGAGGAAGATCCTTCTAGAAGCGGAAGCTTCTATTAGGTCTTATTGCATTCGACTTATTCTTCCTTATTGCTAGGCCTTATTAATATTAACCTTTATTACATCGGAATATATTATTCTACCTACGTGAGGGGTTAGATCCCTAACATGTCCTCCCCCTTAAAAACATCCTTGTCCTCAAGGCTTGAGACGTGGAAATTGTTGTAGAATGGTAGCTAGTTCCCAAGTGGCATATGTTGGGGTTGTATCTTTCCACTGGACTAACACTTCCTTGATGGTTCACCGATGCAGGCAATGCTCACGCTGGTCCAAAACTGCTTGTGTTTGTAGCCAAATGGAGCCTTTTTTGTCCAACTCGAGAAGGTTGGTTTGAGTTTGGCACTTAGCTCCAATCACCTTCTTTAAGTAGGAAACATGAAAAACAGGATGTAGCTTAGAATGACTGGGCAAAGCTAATTGATAGGCCACCTGTCCCACATGATTGAGAACAGTATAAGGACCATAAAATTTGGGTGCCAGTTTTTGACAATGGTCAGCCTTGAGGGAATTTTGCTTGTAAGATTGCAGTCGAAGAAACACTTGATCCCCTTCTACAAATTGACGTTCAAAGCGACCTTGATCTACTTGTTGCTTCATGCAATTTTAGGCCATGACCAAATTTTCTTTGAGGGTACAGAGAATAGCCTCTCAAACTGTAAGTGTTTGGTCAACTGCCTGGACCTTTGAGACACTTGGTGAATATGAGAGAATTGAAGGTGGATTTTGTCCATATACCGCTTCAAAAGGAGTCATGCGGGTAGTTGTATGGTATGAAGTGTTGTACCACCATTCATCTAGTTGTAACCATTGAGCCCACTGATTTTGATTTTCTGATGCAAAACACCTCAAATATGTTTCCAAACACTTGTTGACAACTTCAGTTTGACCATCAGTCTGGGGATGATAAGTTGTGCCGAGATGCAATTGGGTGCCTTGTAGCTTGAACAGTTCTTGCCAAAAATTGTTGGTGAAAGTTGGGTCACGATCAGAAACAATAGAATGTGGCATGTCATGAAGCTTGAAGACCTGATCCATGAAAAGTTGAGCCACAATGGATGTTGTAAACGAGTGTATAAGAGCACATAAATGAGCATACTTGGAAAGGTGATCAACTACCACCATGATGATTGATTTATTGCCTGATTTAGGTAAGACTACAATAAAATCCATAGAGATATCCCACCAAATAGTAGGTGGAATCGGAAGTGGTTGTAGTGTGCCAGGAGATTTGACTGTTTCTCCCTTGTTGTGTTGACACAAATCACATTCAACCACAAAATTACGAATGTCATGTTTCATACCATCACAGAAAAAGGAACGTTTGACCCTGTCATAGGTTTTGGTAAACCTGGAGTGCCCAACTGTGGGTGTAGCATGAAGCTCAAAAAGTACCGTGGATTTAAGTTTTGACTGTTTACTTAAATACAAATGACCTTTGTATCAAAGCTCATCATGGAGCCAAGAGTACCCTGGGGAAACTGGAGAATTGGACTGCAATTGTTATATCATATGAAAACTTTTGGGATCATGTAGCCATTCCTGGCGAACAGCTTGGAGCCAATCTGGTACAATGAATCAGAGAGAAAAAAGGGACCCTTCATCTTCATATTTTTGGGAAAGTGCATCCGCAACCACATTGTCTTTGCCTTTCTTGTAAATGATCTCATAATCATATCCAAAGATATTAGTCACCCATTTTTATTGCTTTGGGGAGGAAATGTGTTGTTCCAGAAAATACTTGAGGCTTCGATGATCTGTCTTAATTTGGAAGCATTGCCCCAATAGATAAGGGCGGCAAAGATCAACGACATGCAGAATAACCAACATTTCCTTTTCATAGATTGATTTGCCCAAATTTCATTCAGACAATTTTTTGCTGGTTAAGGCCAAAGGCCAACCCTCTTGCATAAGGACATCGCCAATTCCTTTCCTTGAAGCATCACATTCGAGGACAAAGGTCTTTGTGAAATCAGGAAGGGCTAGGACTGGAGTGGTGCACATGGCCATCTTCAAGGTTTGAAAATCCTGAGCAGCTGTTGAAGTCCAAGTGAAAGAATTATTTTTAAGGAGTGCAATGAGAGGTGTCACAATCTTTCCATAATTATTAACAAACTTGCGATAATAACCTGTTAAGCCCAGAAATCCACGCAAGATTTTGAGAGTCTTTGGGTGAGGCCAATCTTGCATAGCTTCAATATTTTTAGGATCCACCCTAACATCGTCCTTGCCAACAAGATGACCCAACTACTCGACTTATGAGGCGCCAAAAGCACATTTAGATTGTTTCAGGAAAATTAGGTGTTGAGAGAGTAGATGGAGAACTCGATCCACATGAGCAAGATGGTTTGTTGAGGTTTTGCTATAGATGAGGATATCATCAAAGAAAACTAAGACAAAATGACGGAGAAAAGGACGGGAGACATGATTCATGAGGCTTTGGAAAGTGGAGGGAGCATTACACAAGCCAAAGGGCGTGACCAAAAACTCATAGTGGCCCTCATGAGTTCTAAAGGCAATCTTAGGAATGTCTGCCTCTTTCATACGGATTTGGTCGTAGCTAGAACGAAGATCAAGTTTAGTAAAGAATTAGGCGCCACTCAATTCATCCAAGAGGTCATCGATGACATTAATGGGAAATTTGTCTTTAATGGTGAGTTTGTTGAGGGCGCAGAAGTCAGGACACATGCACCAAGAACCTTCTTTCTTCATGACCATGACCACCGGAGAGGAGTAGGGGCTCGTACTAGGGAGTATAAAACTTGCGTTAAGTAGTTCTTGAACCATTTTCTCAATTTCATTTTTTTGAGAAAAGGGGTGACGATAGGGACGGATATTGGGAGGAAGGCTTCCTGGGACAAGGGGAATGGAATGATCATGAACACCATGGGAGGGAGGGAGTCCCCGAGGAGTGGAAAAAACTTGATGTTTAGAGAGGAAGGATTGGAGATCATGCGACATAGAAGGTGTCTCAGTTGCTTGTATGGCATGGAGTTGGGCAATAACGCCCGAATGACCTTTTTTGAGCAGCTTTTCCATGCGATGGGAACTAATGATCTTAGGGGAATCGACGGTGATGCCTTAGAAATTATATTCTTGGTCCTCCTGGTCGAATTCCATTGTTAATTCCTTAAAATACATGAGAATGGGACCCAAATTTCTTAGCCAGTCTGCACCCAACACAATGTCACAATTGCCCACGTCACTAGCAAACATATGAGATTTCAGGTGGTAGTCACCAATTTGGAGACACACATTTTCACAACGCCCTCCACATTTCATGGACCCTCCATTGGCAATCATGATTTGGAAATTATTGACTGCACGGATATAGCAATTAGTTTCTTGGGCAATGCGGTGATGAATAAAATTATGGGTGCTTCCACTATCAACAAGAATGATGACCTTCCTATGCTTGATGTAGCCAATTAGTTTGAGGGTTTGGGGAGTAGAGAAGCTAGTGAGAGCATTTATGGAAATGACTGGTTCTACTTTGGGAGGGTTGGAGGGAGGGCTTATGTCAGTGGGTTCAGGTGACACAGACACAAGGGGAGATTCAACATCCTCTACTGAAACATCCTCTGAGATGGTCATAAAAAGCTTTTGTTCCTTACACTTGTGTCCCGAAAAATATTTTTCATCACAATTATAACAAAGGCTTTTGAGTTGGGGTTCATCCATTTCGGCTCGGGTCAATTTTTGGATCTTTAGTGGAGTAGAAGGAGTGGGATTTACTGGTTTAGTGCGAGGAATAAAGGAGGGTTTCTGGTTTTGAGAAGAGACGACATGTTTGCTGGGTCAGATAAAGGGGGATCTACAGGGATATGCAGCTTGGTGCAAATCATCGAAGTGACAGATTCAAGATGGGTAGTAATGTCTTGTTTGAGGTCTTCTTTGAGTTCCTCAATTGAGGTGGTGATGGAGGAATGCATGTTTTTATTGATGGTGGCAATATTGGCACTGAGTTGTCTCACTTCTTGTTGGGTCTCTGTGAAATTAGATTGCAAGGTATTGAAGCGAGCTTCCAAGTCTTGGCTATGGGTATGGGCCATGATGACGAGGGAACCGAAAAGGGGCGGATGGGGTCAAAAAAATTGTTGAAAAATGACAAGTATGGATGTGATAAGGGCGAAGAGATAAATCCAATGGAATAGGTCTCAAATAATGATGCAACAAAATCCAGACTTTTTTTTTTTTACACCTACAGAGTTATACTCCAGTCTGAAGAATACTGCAATGATGAAATGCCCAAATGCTTAATCAAGAAGAAATGTGTAGTGATTTGGCAACTTGAACACAGTTGCACGACAAAAGATCTTGTCTGTTTTGTTTTTTTGTTTTTTTTTTGTTTTCATCCCCAAAGGTTAGGTATTCAAGGGTTCTACAGATAAGGGTTTTCCCTGTGTTATAACTCTCTGATATACGTGCGGGGTCCAACAGTAGTACTCGGCCCAATATCTCAAGGCACTAACTAAGGAGGCTAGACTGTGCCCTTAGTTGTACTACTCAACTACCCAGGTACTAGAGAGTATCTTTTTGTGTGTTATTCTCGGTGGCACTATAGCAGTCAGGCGGTCGATCGCTTTATCTAAAGAGGGCTTCAGGAAATCTAGGCTGATCTGTATATATGTGTTGTCTAATGCGCTACCACTCGAAGGGGTACCAACAGGGGTTACAAGGGAGGCAAACAAATGCGTGCTTAAGTACCACTTGTATTCCCTGCGTGTATGAATCCCCGACCGCGGGTTTATGCGCGTAACGACAAATCTCTGTAGCTTAAAGACGTCGGAATACGTCTCTACCCCGAAAAAAAATTAACCCACAATTTATTGCCGAGGAAAGTGCTCTAATACCACTTGTAATATTCTAGATAGAAAAAGTATGCAGAACATAAATAAAATGCTAGAAATGGCAGATGAACAACAATATAGCCAGAACAACACCACAATAATACCAATATGATACCAAAATAACACTAGAATGAGCATTTTGATTACTGAGAGCAATGTTCACTTGCCTCTTCGAGGGTGCAACCTCAAGTCGAGCAAAGCTCTATTACAATAATATCCAAGACAAAAGTTCTCATACCCTCGATTCCTATTTATATTAAATATGTCTATCAAAAGAACTATCTAGAGGAGGATCCTTCTAGAAGCGGAAACTTCTATTAGGTCTTCTTACATTCGACTTATTCTTCCTTATTGATAGGCCTTATTAATATTGACCTTTATTACATCGGAATATATTATTCTACCTACGTGAGGGGTTAGGTCCCTAACATGATTGCAACAAAACATGTGATGAGGTACCTGAAAGGTACAATTGGATATGGACTTAGATATGCTTCAGATCATGAGATAAGCCTGCAAGGATTTACTTATTCATATTGGGCTGGTAGTGTTGCAAACCAGAAGAGTACATCTAGATGTTTCTTCAGTATGGGATCAAATATGATCTCATGGTTCAATAGGAAGCAGACTAGTGTGGTGCTTAGTATGGTTGAGGCAGAGTATATAACAATGTGTTCAACTAGTAGCAAAGCAGTGTGGCTTCGGAAACTGCTTGCAGGATTGTTTGATCTCGAGTTAGAGGTGACTTGTATCTAGTGTGACAACCAGAGTTGTGTGAAGTTGACAAAGAACCCATTGTTCCATGACAAGTCCAAGCATATCGAGATCAAGTACCATTATATCAGAGATATGGTAGAGAAGGGAGTAGTGAAGCTCCAGTATGTCGCTACATATGAGCAGATAGAAAATGTGTTGACCAAGCCTCTATTGAGAGTGAAGTTTGTGTACTTCAGAGACAAACTTGGTGTGGTCCAGAAGGACTTCCCTAGCAAGAGGGAGTGATGAGTTACATATGTGATTCTGGGGCAACAACATCAGAGTGTGGCAACAACAACGGATAGTCATTCATGGGCATGTTACTGACTGTGGCACCAGTCAACATGACCTCACACAAGGCCAGTAGATGTTGAGCCTTCAGGGCTAGCGAGTTACCGATATTTTCAAGCTGATGAGCCAACCGGTGTGGTTGGAGGTGTTTCCTAGCCTTGGGCTAGATGGGTAGTGTGTGCGCACTACATCGCCTAATCCTTGTGATTAGATGCCTGGGCACTGTGGACCGGTTGCCTGGTGTGCCTACCAGAGGTTACTAGTTCTTTATGAACTAGATGTCAGATTATGTGTGAGCTGGCGAGTTACTAGTTCTTTATGAACTAGATGTTAGATTTCGTGTGCAAGATACCAGATATATAAAATATGCAGAACATAAATGAAATGCTAGTAATGGCAGAATAACAGTAAAATATCCAGCATAATCTTCACAATACACAGAAATGATATACGAAATAGCAATAGAAATAGCACTTTGATTCAGATAGCAAT
>JZKD02S1935084.1:0-12522 GCA_000966675.3 Picea glauca | reverse complement strand
TTATCATGGAAGAGCTTGGCTTATCTTGCACTAACAAAAATTCTAGAAGCATTCTCTCTTATAACAATTTGCAAAAATCAACTACAGGTGAAATAAAGGATGTAACCTTAGTTTTGTGCACACATCTCGAGATAAGAATAACCCTTAGCATCCAAGTAATGGATATGCCAGTGACTAACTATTCAATTATTTTAGGAAGAGATTGGCATGCCTTAACTGGTGGATACCTTTCACTTGATGGAACACACTTGTCCGTCCCTCTGAATGGAAAGAACATTATAGTCCTAAGGGAAGGAATGATTTTTCTATATATAGAGAGCGTTCTCCAACCTAATGTAAACTATCTTGAAGAATATTTGGGGGTGTACTCTATCTTTTATTATGAGGGTGATAGTATGCTTGAACCAGTTGATTTAGATGATGGCATGTGGCACATGCATTTCGATGGCTCATGTTCAAATGAAGGTAATGGAGCCGACATCATTCTATATTCTCCTATAGGTAAAATCAACAATTTTTCTTACAGGTTGGAATTTTCTTGCACAAACAATATCACCAAGTTTGAGGCCTTATTGTTAGGCATAAAAAATGAATATAACCTTGGTTGTGACCACCTTACATTTTTTGGTGATTCTGAACTTGTTGTGAATATTGTACATAAGATTTATTCACCAAGAAACAAGTTACTTAAATGTTATACTCAAGTTGTTTGGATGCTCATTTCAAATCTGTTATCGTTTAACATCACTCGTGTTAAGAGGGAACTTAATTCAATGGCTGATAGGTTAACTATTTTTGCAGCATCCCCTACCCAAATTTTTTTACCTCAAAGACCTGATTGTACATTTCAATCTCTATATCGTCCTCACATCCCCGATAATGTAGAATCATGGCAAGTTTTTCTGAGTGATGAAAGCATTTGTGCTTTCATACAAAATGAACCGTTTAAGCCCAAAGACATTATATCTATTGAAGATGACAAATTTCCTAAAGGCTCGACTCCTCTCGAAAGTTCATTTTCGTTAAGTGATGTAGGAAACAAAGAAACACATAAGGAAGAGGAGTCGAAAAGGAAAGTGGGTGATACCATTTCCTTGAATATTGGGACATACGAATCTCCAAGGATCATTAAATTAGGGGCCCAATGTTCTCATGAAGAAAAGAAAAACTCATAGAATTACTTCATGAATTTCAAGATGTTTTTGCATGGTCATAGGAGGATCTTCGTGGTTTTGATCTTTCTCTCATACAATATGCCATTCCTATCAAGGAAGGGGTAAAAACGGTTAGGAAACAACAAATACCTATTAACCATGTTCTTGAAGCCACTATTAGAAAGGAATTGGAAAAAATGTTGAAAGCTATTCCAGTTAATTATTCCGAATGGGTTTCAAATTTGGTCCCTGTTAGGAAAACTAGTGGCCAGATCAGATTATGTGTCAATTTCTGTGCATTGACTAGAGTGAGTGTCAAAGACCATTTTCTCATTCCTAATATGGAAATGATTTTACAATAGGCTGCAGGGTCACAAATGATGTCCTTACTTGATGATTTTTTCGGGTATAATCAAATCAAGGTAAAAAGGATTGATAGGTATAAAACCACATTTACCACATGCTGGGGCACATTTTCTTATGAACACATGCCTTTTGGATTTTCTAATGCAGGTGCCACTTTTCAAAGAGCTATGCAGATAGATTTTGATGATCTAATCGGTAAGATCATCCAAGTTTATCTTGATGATTTGAATGTTTATTCTAAGAGCCGGTTGGATCATTTTGGTCATCTTAGAAAAGTTCTCATGTGCTACAGAAAATTTGGCATTTCTTTAAATCCTTCCAAATATATTTTCGGTGTCACGAAGGGAAAAATCCTCAGTCATATTGTTTCCAATTCAGAGATAAGCATAGATCCTGAGAGGATTGTCTCCATTCTAAGCCTTCCTTCCCCCACTTCCAAGAAAGAAGTTCAATCTTTCATGGACATTATTAATTTTGTCCGTAGGTTTGTTCCTGATTTTCCTGTCATGGTTAAACCAATCCATAATATTTTGAAACAAGATCATTCTTTTTCTTGTACAGATGATGTCGAGAATTCTTTCCTTAGGATTAATAAAGAAATCAACTCTGCACTGGTTCTAGCGAAACTAGATTTTGAAAGACTTTATCATATATACCAATGCCACCGAGAAATAAATTTCTGCTATCCTCTTACAAAGTGATGACCAAAAAAATGAAAAACTTGTAGCTTACATGAGCTAGAGTTTATTAGATGATGAAATCAAATACTCTTATGTTGAGAAACATGTTTTTTCTCTTGTCAAGGCTATAGAAAAATTTTTCCATTTCATTTTGGGAAAACATACACAGGTAAAAGTCCATTTTCTTGATGTCAAGTTTCTTCTTTCACAAACTTATTTTTCAGAAAAACTTGCACACTGGCTTGTCAAAATTCAGGAGCATGGTTTGACGATCATGAATTCAAAGAGAATCAAGGGATGAGACTTATCCCTTCACTTATCTCAGCACCCTGAACCAAGTGAAGAAATCGATGATCAAGATAATCCTCTTTCAACGCTATTCTATATTGAAAATGAAAATCTTGCCATAGTTGAGCATCCTTAGTATAAAAATATGGTGTATTATTTGCAGCATCAAAGGTGCCCATATAACTTAGATCCTTCACTAAATAATGGGACTCTGCCTCAAATATTCCAAGTATATCATTTTAGGAGACTCTTTGTTTAGGAGGTCTGTTGATGGTTTGTTACTTCGATGTGTAAATGATGAGGAAGCACATGAATTGTTACACAAAATCCATGGATCATCAGTTTCTGTCATTCACATCGATGGCCATTTTTCTACTAAGGCTATTGCTTTTAAGATCATAAGAAATGGTTACTATTGGCCTTTGATATTCCGTGATTCCTGTAAATTCACAAGATCTTTTGATAAGTGCCAAAAATTCACTGGAAAAGAATGCCTTTCTTTCATTCCCTTACAACCTGTCCTCCTAGACTTCCTTTTTTCTAAATGGGGTCTAGATTTTATTGGCCCTATCAATCCTCCATCTTCTGCAGGGCATATCTTTATTTTGACAGCCATTGATTACTTTACTAAGTGGAATGAGGTTGTCCCTCTTAGACATGCACGGGATGGGAAGGTAATTTCTTTCCTACAATCTAACATCTTTTCCAGATTCAACATCTCATTAGAGATCATTACAGACAATGGCCCAACCTTCATTTCTATAAAATCGACCAAATTCTAGATAAATTAGGTGTCAAAAATTTTACTTCATCTACTTATTACCCTTAGGGAAATGGGAAAGCATAGCCCAATAACAAAAATCTGGTGAGGATCATAGAAGACAAACCTCACTAGCGGCACACACTTCTCACTTATGCTCTTTGGGAAGACCATACAACCACCAAAGAAAGTACATGCTTTACTCCCTTTCAACTCGTATATGGCCAAGATGCTATTCTGTCTATTGAGCTAGAGATTTTCTCCTTACGACAGATGCTACAGACTAAATAATTAAATTCTTCTAATGTTCCCCCAAGGATAAATGCATTGTTAGCCCTGGAAGAATAAATAAACTTTTCCTCAGAGAACCTAAAAAGAAGGCAACAAATAGTGAAAAAGTATTTTAACAAACGAGCAAAGGATGTTAAATTCAAGATTGATGACAAAGTCCTACTATGGGACTCAACCCATGCTGAAAGAGGGAGAAATTATAATTTCCAAAAATTATGGCTAAGTCCTTTCAAAATCGCTTTTATTCTAGGAGAAAACTCATACCCTCTAAAGGATTTGGAGGAACGATTTTTCTCTTACAATACTAATGGTTCTCACTTGAAACATTATGTGGAACCAACTTGATCATTAACTCTTGTGTAAACATGACTGTTGTATATAGTCTTTTGTCTTACTATTTTCTTTTTACTTTGGTTTGTTGGGTTTTTAATTTTTGTTGTTTGTTTCTCGTAATAGTAAGAAATAAAGTTTGGATCAGTTTTTCCATAACAATGTCATTATGTAAATATTGTTGATTGATGAAAAATAAGACACACACAACTGTCACGATGTACTCCTTTCAGACATCGTTGAAATAGATTTTTGCTTTCAATACTGTTGTAGGATAGTTGATTTTGTCTTCTTCCTTGTTTCAGCTATCCATTTCTTCCCTCCATCGTGAGATTCAAGAGAATATTAGAAGAATTATCCTTAAAAGTATAAGAAGAATTATATGTTACGTATTATTCGATTGTTATGCATACAGGACCAACTCCCCTCATACATACCACTTTCCATAAGTTATTCCTCGAAGTCTCGTTTCATTATTTAACTTAAAATTTCTTTTTCCCCCTGTTGCATAATTTCTATTTTTAGTCGTTTTGATTACTTCTATTGGTCTCCAAAACCAAACATTCTGAGTTCTAAATCTGTTGAGAACAAATTTCCCTGTGGAGTCGCCAGTTTGTTGACGCCCAAAAGCACAACATGGAATCCCTGCCTGCAAATGGGTTGCAATGGTTTATTACTTATATATATTTAATAATATACTAAATAGGTGGGACCCCRTTATGTGAATAATAATGAAAGACACTTTTATTTGATTTCTCTCATGACTACCTTGCAAAGATGACTCTACAGTTTGAAATTCTAAATTGCTTTTTGGATGAATGATGGGGTTTATTGGAAATTTAATTTAAAAAGGAAAGGGGAAAAATGTTGTTTTAATGAGCATATTGGTTTATTCTTGCAACACATATATTTTGACTTGTTGATTCAAAATCCAAACATGGGCCATATGTAGTTATGACATATTTCACTTATGATATTCTTCGGCAATTGTTAGGTTTTATAAGGTGGAAATCCTTCCCTAGGAAAGAATGTGTGACATGAGATTGTTGGGTTACTAAGAGGGGGGTGAATCAGTAATAGCGTAATTATAATCCTTTTTCTCCAAATAATCCAAGTGTTATATCAATGTAAAATTATTATCCAATAATGAGAAATAAGAAATGAACAATCACACACATACACAATACACCAATGTTTTACGTGGAAACCCAAATCGGGAGAAAACCATAGAATGATTTTTCTAATATGTCTTGAAGAATTACATTCATTGGAAGCACCAACTTCCTTTTTTTTCCAGCTACAACTGGAAGGAGGCTTGAACCCCCTAGTTTCTCAGGCTAAAACCTGAGGGAAGCTCCAACTCCCCAATTCTCTGGCTACAACCCCCTATGTTCTCCAACTACAATCGGAAGGTGGCTACTGTTAGTGCTCTGTAATTTGCCTAAGGCTGTTGAGGCAATCACAGAGGTAACCTCTAACCGCTTCGAGTCTTGGATCTAGCCCTCAAAGACTCAGAGAAGGATCTCTCTTTTAGATTTAACTTGGTTTGTAAGGGATGGATGTTAGGCTAGCTATAAAAGTACAGGGTTTTGATTTTTAAATGGTCAGTTTGGGACAACAAGGAGGACCATTGGGAAAATGGGGTCTACGCTTAATAATGTGATTCACATATCAGATATGGACAAAGCTCTTTCATAGGGCAAGGTAGCAGCAATATTGGATCGAATTAAGTTTTGATGGCGTCGGTTTGAGGAAGAAGTAGGGGAGGTAAAAGCCAGGCACATGAGCAACTAAGAATTCTTGAACTAAGCTTTAGTAGAAAACATAAAGATCATCAAAATCTCAGAGGTAGAGTATCTACTGATAAATTCTGCTTCTATTACTTTCCTTCTGATAATAAGAACATAAAACAAGCATAATGATCATAGGAAAAACATTAAACAGATAAAAACACCACCAATATCACCACACAAGAATCCTGTGAAAAACAAGTCCATGACTGATTCAATCATTAAAGGTTACAGAAAAATATTTGTGACCAAACATAGCCCACTATCCAGCAAAGAAAATTACACTCTCCTCAGGTCCAGCCAAAAAGAAATGCAGTTTACTGCTGAAAACCCACTCACATAGGTTAAAAACCTCCTCACACATGTCTGACCCTCTCTCACTCAGCCCTAGTCGACCTTCTCTTAGTCTTTTATAGGTGTATAAATAATAAAAACTGCCTCAGCCATTCAAGACCCGAGCCCATAACTCTGTCTTCTGAAAATAGAAAACAGTTATAAACATAGACACATGTCGAGTACCTCTAAAACAAACAAATGATTTGGAAACTGCTAATTAAACATCTGGATTTAGTTAATGGTTTGTTGGCGAAAGGAAGTTAACAACATCACAATAAACAACAGTCGAATGCCTGAGTTGGTTTGAGGTATGTTGCCAGTTGGAGGATTGGTGATCTAATCTCTGCCTAGAAAATGGGGAACCTCTGCCACCTTGCTATGTGATCTAACCAGGGCCTGGAAAAAAGGAAACCTCTGCCACCTCTTTGTAAACATGCTCTGCCACCTGTGAATGCATCATGAAATTTATGACAAGTGTAGTCGATTGACCACTGTGGATAATCCTGATAAATCGGCCTCTGTGAGTTCGTGAGGAACATTCTCACCAGAGCACATGCTATCTCGAGAATCTAGAAGACTTGCAGCATTTGAAACTTCTGAAATGTTGCATTTTTCAGTGGCCTCATCAGTTACATTCTGCAAAGGAGTAAATGACCATTGATCTTTAGTCAGTTGGGCCTGACCTGCTGAGCCTTCTTGTGATCTAACGCTAAATCTCTCCTCAACATCGAACAAGGACATCCCTTCCACTCTCTTTTTAGAATATGTCTCTTTCTCTCCTTTTCTACAATTATCTCCTCCCATGACAACACTGCCCTTTTCATTGTAATTCCTGTTGTCAATTTTGAAATTCACTTGAAGAATCTCTCTTCAGTAATAGTTTTTCATGCCTGCTACTTTTATGTAAATATGAATCAGGGGAGTTAACTGTATGACAAGGCACCACAATCCCTGCATCTAGTGACCAAGGTTTGCCTACTGAAAGTGGGTATGATCTCTTGTATAACTGAGACTGAGACTCAGACCGAGAATGAGAAGAGCGTGACTGTGAGAAAAAAAGAGATCGAGAACCATCTCTGTTATTTACATCATCATGCTTTCTTCTTTGATGCTCCATTTGACCAATTTTTCTAAAATTTATGCATGGCCTATGACTCCATTTCTCTCTGTGCCTTTGCGAACTTAGACTTGGCATTTACAATGCTCATACCCGCGATCCATACCTCATACTCCAGTGCATTCGAGCCAAGATCAAAATCATCCTTATTCTCCAGTTTCATATGCAATTTTGTCGAAATTTCTTCGAAGGAGAAACTATCAGATTCCACTTTATCCAGATCAACACCAGGTTTGTAAAGCACGAGAATCTCTCCCTCCTTTTCCAGAGGCGATATTAGCTTTCCAAAGACAGGCACGTTTGCAAAAAGACCAACCTTAATTCTGTAAGGAATAATTCTTCTGGGCTTTCTAGATCTCTATTCATATGATTTCATGATCTCATTGGCTGAAGCAGAAGAATGTCTAAATCTTCCATCTCCCATGTACACCGATCATACCCTAATCTCTTCCATTTAACCAGCCATTCGACTCTGCAATTTAACTTATCATGGCATGCTCCATTTGAGTTTGTGGGAGGCTTAAAGGTCCTTTTCGAATAATATGATGTGGTTCTGTCCATTTTCTATGACCACCGTTGCATCCTGATCTTACATGCTACTGCTCTTCGTGGGCGCATGCGGCCTGAGCAACCACAACGATATCACATTGTTTTGGACACCTGTACAGTAACCTTGGGGATGATCTCTATTACATATGGCACATCAAAACTGTATCTGCAGATAGTTACTGTCGTTGCTTATCCCAATACCCTGACACCTAAAATCTGGTCGACACCTGGGCGCGCATAGTGACTAGTTTTTATTTTTAAAATTTCGGGGGACTAATCCCACATTCATAAGGAGGAAAGGTGAACGAGTATTAATATATGCCAATAGACACAAAGCAATCTGATGAAGTGAGCCCGAGGCTATTCTTGGTGTTTGGTGTTGGCGTTGGTGCTGGCTTGTGTGTTTGCTGTTGGTTTGTGGTGTTGATTATTCGGGGAGGTTGGCCCTAGGCCAACATAATCTTTTGCTAAAAATATTGTCAAATTTTTCATAAAACTCTGCATAGAAGCAAAAGCCGAGGGGCCAAATTTTATTTTTAAAATTCACCAAACATAGATTATAAAACCCACATTAGGCTAATGAACCCAACTTTACCTTTGACCCACAAGAGTCAAATTTTTCCATTTCAAACCATTTCACAATTTTTGACTAAAACTGCATCGGAACTCGCTTTGAAACTCGCGTGCAGGTACTTATTTTATGCTTGGTGAGTGTTGAGCGCTTTCAGCTGCCTTCGCCATGCATCATGAGAAAACACATAGTGCCTGAGATAGATACATATTAGTCAGAAAACTGATCCCCTATTATATAGGGTCCTAACAGCTACAACCACTTGTCCTTGCCCCATTTAACTTCTCTGAAGTATAAGTATAATGATGGAACCACTGTCAACCTGTCACTATGAGATATACTACCGTACAAAAGTATCAACCTGTACCACATACCTGTATCCAATCTGTACAACTTCCCTGTATTCAATATGTATCTGAACTGAACATGTATCTACAAAAATACAACAGGTACACGACCTGTAGTGATGTAGCCTGTGTATGTACGTGTCCTATCTGTTATGCATCCTATGTATGCCTTCTGGAACTAGGGTTTCCTTTCACTTGAAAACTTCTGACCCTCTATAACTTCTTTCACATAGATATGTATTTGGTCACTGTATCGAGACTGTAATTGTACCCTGTGCATGCATTCTCATACATAACATTTAATCAACACAAATATGTCTCTCTCTAGTCATGTGCAATCATGAACAAGTATAATTTCCCTCACATGATCCTAGTCATCAAATCCTTTCTGATATTTAGCCTCTCAATACAAATACAAGATCTCGACCATGTACCATAAAAATCTTTAACCATGTGCCAAGAAATACAAGTTGTGCCTCAACAATAAGTATTAATTATGAATATATCAACACTGTATTTTAGTAGATCTAACTTATGCAGAAGATCCCATGTAGCCACCTGTCTCTCTAGGGAGAAACTTCAAATCTCCATTGCCATTCCTCATGCATACATCAAAATCCAACTATTCATAGAAATAAGACATACCTTTTGAACCAATGGATGAATCTGATGTATCTAAGCACTTTAGACCTTTCTGGGAGCTTGATCTCAGAATATAGAACCTCTGCATCTTCATCTTCTCAATTTTTCATGGCTTTACCAACATGTACTCACCCTGTACACAACCAACCCGCGTACATACGCTCCCTATACATAGACAACCCGTGTACTGTATGCACCCTACACATAGACAACCTGTGTACGCCTCATAAAATGGGGTTTTCTGTAAATCCGAGAATTTCTCCATCAACCCTTCCTGCTATCTCAAACGTTCATCACTTTAGATGTATCCACAAGTATTTACAAGAAGCTTTACATAAGAAAAATAGATATACAATATGTACAAGTGTGTGCTTAATGAGTGAACTTTGCCTCTTATTTATATCTCCATGTAGCCTTAGACTTTCCTTATTTTAGGTCTTTTCCATTTAAAACAATTTATTTTGCAAGACACTTTGACTCTTGGGGGCTTCTATAAGACTCATGAGGGTTCTCTAACTTCATATGGTCATAACTCTCTAACCGTGAGGAGTTATGTGATGTTCTACATACCACCATAGTTTCACTGACAAATTCACTATCCTTCATCTCATTATTCCATAATTAAGCATGGGTTCTCTAACCATACTTATAGGATAACTCAATCCGTAAAGAATCTTCCTGTGAGGGCTTTCACCCTAAGGGGACCACTTTGGAGTTCATCCATATGTACTTCTTATCAACCATGACAAGACAATAATGAGCCATCTTTACATCAAACAAACTTGGGTCCATTACCCAAACCTTTGTGCTACCGGGCTTTCTTCAAGGGTTGAGATCAATGACAACCAACCTTAATCAACAATATACCCCTTTGGCATTGATGGAAACACTCTGATGCAATACTGAAATCATATCACTCATGCTCCCCTTGGAACCATGCCTCTGTCTTCTGCATCTGATAAATCTGCTCCCCCTGGAACCATGCCTCTATCCTCTACATCTGACAAATCTCTCTCCCTTTGTCATCAATGGCAAAGGTATCTTTCCATTTGGGGCTGCTCCCCATGACTGAACTATCCTCTTATGGTGCTTCCTTGTGTACATCTAAGACATATAAGATAAGCATTAAAAAATAATTCATTTTGGAATACAAATAACTCCATGTCTCTGGCGAAGATATTCAAAGGATTCCCATGGAAGTGGTTTTGTAAAGATGTCTTCCACTTGTTATTTTGTGCCCACATACTCAACTTTGATGTTCTTTTCTGCAACCTGCTCCCATAGAAAGTGATACTCTATTGGAATGTGATCCATCTTGGAGTGAATCACCAGGTTCTTCGAGATACTGATGGCGCTTTTATTATCACAATAGATTGGAATGGGCTTATCATACTCAACCTGTATATCTATCATATTTTGTTTTATCCAAAGAACTTATGTACAACATGATGTTGTTGCAATATTCTCTGCCTTGGTTGTAGATAAAGATATTGATGATTGTTTCTTGCTTAGCCATGATACTAAACAGTCACCCAAGTAGAATGTTTCTCCACTGGTGCTTCATCGGTCATCAATACAACCTTCCCATTCTGCATCTGTGTAGGCAATAAGTAATAGATCCTTTCTTTTTGGATACCATAATCCAAACTCTTATGTTCCTTTGAGATATCTGAAAATCCTCTTCACTGCTAATACATGTGATTTCTTTGGTGTTGCTTGAAATCATGCCACCTGTCCAATTGCCTGCATTACATAAGGTCTGAATGCTATCACATATAGTAGGTTGTCAATCATTGACCTGTGTTGCCTCTGATCTGTAGACTTCGAGTCATCATCTTTGCTCAACTTGCAACTGGTTTGCATGGGAGTGAAAATTGGTTTGCAATATTCCCTTATGAACCTCTTTAGCATTTCTCTGATATACTTGGTTTGAGAAATAAATATTCCTTAGTTACTTTGACGTATCTGAAGTCCCAGAAAGAAGGATAGTTCTCCAAGTAACGACATTTCAAATTCATTCTGCATTTCTTTTGCAAACTTCCGGCTTAACCTATCATCATCACTACCAAAAATAATATCATCAACACAAACTTCAACTAATAAAATATTACCTTGACTTACCTTGATGTAGAGGTTTTTTTCTGCACTTCCTTTTCTAAACTCCGCCTACTGTAGATGCTTATCCAGTCTAGAGTACCATGCTCCAGGAGCCTATTTTAGACCATACAAGGTCTTCTTTAATTTACGCACATAATCTATATTCTCTAACAACTAAAATCCTTCTGGTTGTTTAATGTAGACTTCCTCTTCAAGTTTCCCATTCAAAAAAGTTGATTTTACATCCATCTAATATACTTTAATATTTTTAGAGCATGCATAAAACAAATAGATTGCTTCCATTCTGGAAACTGGGGAAAATGTCTCTTCAAAGTCGATTCCTTCAATCTGTGCATATCCTTTACATACCAATCTGGCTTTGTTCCTTGTAACTTGTCCATCTTCATTTAATTTATTCTTGAAAACCCATTTTGTGTCGATCACATTCTTATTCTTTGGTCTTGGAACCAATTCCCAAGTGTCATTTTTCTCTATTTGATCCAATTATTCATCCATGGCCTTATTCCAAAATTCATCCTTGATGTCTTCTTCAAAACATGACATTAGTCATCAAACTCTTTTTGATATTCAACCTCTCAATACAAATACAATATCTCAACCATGTACCGTAAAAAACTTTAGCCATGTGCCAAGAAATACAAGTTGTGCCTCAACAAGAAGTATCAATGATGAATATACCAGCACTATATTTCAGTAGATCTGACTAATGCAGAAGATCCCATGTAGCCACTAGTATCTCTAGGGAGAAACTTCAAATCTCCATTGCCATTCCTCATGCATACATAAAAATCCAACTATTCATAGAAATAAGACATACCTTTTGAACCAATGGATGGATATGATGTATCTGAGTACTTTAGACCTTCCTGGGAGCTTGATCTCAAAATCTAGAACCTCTACATCTTCATATTCTCAAGTTTTCATGGATTTACCAACATGTACTCACCATGTACACAACCAGCCCGCGTACGTACGCTCCCTATACATAGACAACCTGCATATTGTACGCATCATATACACAAACAACTCGCGTATGCCTCAGAAAATAGGGTGTTTGCACTCTATTTGTCTTTTGATGAGCAAAATGAGAGTACTTACATGCCTAGTTGGGCTCTGCTAGTCATGACAACTGTATGGTAAAAGATTAGAAAGAAACAACAAAGCTATTAACAAGAATTAAACA
>JZKD02S1935083.1:555267-574985 GCA_000966675.3 Picea glauca | reverse complement strand
TTTACATCACTAGGGGAGTTTAAAGATTATTGTAACAAGCCCATACATGCCCACATGTCCACAATCTAGGATAGTCTTTTGAAGATTTCTTATTTTAAATCACATTAGGTAGTTTAAAGGATTGGTAAGGCCCCACATGTCTACATGCTAGTTCTTCAGGGACTTTAAAATTCCGCAAGGTTGTACCAATGGCATCTAGTAAGATAGGTAATCAAGACTTGTAAGGACCACACAAAGTCCACATGCTGCAAGGTGACACCTAACTTATTAAAAAATTTGGCACATTTTATCACCTACTCACACACAAAGTCACTACTTACTCACATAGTTTCATCTCAAATTGTGGAGGTTGAAGTAAGTTTCCCCCAAAAGGGATTATGAAACGTCCCACCCCTTTTCTTGAAGGAACTATCCACTCCCACTTAATTTGAACAAGATTGGTTCACACCCCCAATCTCACAAACAACCACATATAAAAAATTTCTAAAAACTCACTAATTTTTCCTCCACGGGAGGTGACAAAAGAATTTTTTTAGTCTAGGTAGGATCTCGGGGATAGGCATCCAAATAAATCCTCATTATCTGGTTCTCACATCTTCAAACATTAGAAGTTGTCAAATAGGGAACTTTAAATCCTCCAAGTCAAGTGTTCCTAACACCATAAGGTAGGGAGGTACCCTTGAAGGGTCGAAGGTCGAGGTCCAGTTGTTTTGTGTGTCCCCCCTTGAGTCACTCACCTCTTGGACGGGATCCAGCCTGTGACCAATTTCTGAGGCCAAAAATCTAAATGTCACACTTTGACCGAGGTACCTAGTGACCAAATTTTAGGACATCTACCCAGGTGGCAATTGTGGGCTGCAATTTTACCTTGATTGGATTTTGTGTGGCTATTGGGAAATATCACCAGCTCTTTTAGGATATGCACCCTCTACCCCTCATTATAACGGATTGTTTCATCCTTCACTAGCTCCCCTTCCGGTGTATTTAGACCCCACTGTTGAGTGTTATTGGAAGGTCTAGTGATATTTGAGAGGAAGGACGTTATGTCTTTTAGGACACGAGAATTTGTTTTCCTTGTTCTCCCACATGAAAAAAATCCACCTACCCACATATATGCTTCTTTATCAAATGATTTATGTATGATGCTCTTGTGATTGCAAAACGATTGTGAGATATATTGTGAAGGTCCAATTTATACAAAGTCTCCTATTCATTAATTACTCTCATCACCATTTTCACACATTCACTTTGCTAGTCAGACATCATAGGGGACCCACAAAATCTCTGTTGTTCCAGACGTTTGCTAAATCTCCCTCCTATTCTAGGGGGAGTTCCTAGTCTTGCCAACTCATCGGCTCCACCCTCTCACACCCCTGTGAGTGATATTGTCTTGGGATCATCTTTGCTTGGTTCCACTTTACTTGGGTCCACTTCCCAAGGCCAACCGTCCACTAGCTCTCAGGGATGATTTGAAGGATGGAAATTTATTTTAAAATGTAGAAACCTTGGCGAATCTTACTAATCCTTCATATGACAACTATAAATGTTTGGCGATATTTTTGTAAAAATATTCAAATTTATAAGTATTTTATATAATTTGTATAAAATTTTGGTGTAAAATGGTTTTATCCTATAGAATTTGGGCGAATCATTTTTAGAATAGCGAATCATTTTTTGGGAAAAAACATGGAAAATTAGCCCATGAGCGAAATTTAGCCCCTAAAATCATCCCTGCTAGCTCTCCTTTACAAGGAAGTGGGAGGAAAACTTCTTCCCAAGGGGGAAGTAAAAACCCACCCCACCACCCTCGAGGATCAGGTACACAAACCGCTCACGTAATGGCTGGAAATAATCTTTCGTTGCCACTTCAGATGCCATACTTAGCTTCCCTCAACATACTAGATCTGAGAAAGCTCACGAATGATCCTATATTGCATGACCCCACATGGCCTGCAATGGCCACCAAACTACCTTCATACATCCCCAAGTTTGAAGGAAAGGCAGGAGATGACCCTGCCAACCATGTCATGACCTTCCACTTATGGCGCTCTTCAAATAACATCATGGATGACTATGTTTGATTAAGGTTATTTGAATGCACACTCACTGGCCCATCAACCAAGTGGTATGTAGATGAAAAATTAGGGTCCTATGTGACTTTTGAATCATTGGCCAAAGCATTTTTGACCTTATTTCAACTACCAATCTTCCATGAAAATGGTCTTGAAATGCTCTCTGAGTTTAAACAAACCTCGGCCACACATATTGTTGACCACATTCACGAATGGAGTCAGTGACGTAGTTTATGCAAAGCAGAAACCACCAAACAACAATGCATTGATTGGTTTCTCAAATCACCTGTCTCCCTCCTTTCCAAATATGTGGCCTCCACTTTCCCCCAATCTGAAGAGGAAGCCATCAACAAGGCTCAATAGTATGACCTCATTTATGTGCAGTCAGGATACTTATATATGGTACTACCTGACATCCCAAGACCTGTATCATTCAGCCAAGACAAACCTGGGATGTTTCACTCAACGGATGGATTGATTGGTACCACAACACACCACAACCCGTACATCCAACCCCTACCCATATACAGTACATGCCAACATCCACTGATATATGGTGAACCCCGTTATTACCCTCCTCTCCCTTACCAACATCCATACCCTGTTGTACCCCCTCCACCCACAAGTGGACCCGCGTCGACACCCATGATGCGTCCAGTTGTACAACCAAGTTCTGGTACCCCCTCTACCTCAACTTACACCCTGACCACTAGTGAAAGCATTGTGTCTTCCTATGTACCATATGGATCATTTCCACAAAATAATCTGTACTTTCCATTTCTTGGTCCTCCCCAACCCATGGCTCCACCACAAGGACAGCCACACGTCGGGGTTAACTTTGTTCAGCCCTCTCCCATTCAGCAGTTTCAAAATTTTGAACTAAATACGGAAAATCCATCCCATCAGTCGAATAATTCCAAAAAGAAAGGAAAAAACTGAAACAATAATAATCCAGGACCAAGGGGAAACCAATAATCTAGGACCAAGGGGAAATCACCCCCAACAAAACCAACCTGTTGGGGGAAACTGGAATCAAGGGAACCAGAACCCCCAAGGGGGAAATCACAACAAATTCCAAGGAAAGAATAAAAATAACCTCCAGGAAAACTTCCCTTGCACCCTTTGCAGTGAATATGGCCATTATACTCACCATTTCCCCCAAATATCCAACTTTAAATGGATTAAATAATTTGTGAACGGACCATGTCCCCCAGCACTGCTTGCCCCTCAGCAGGCCCCACAACAATACGTGCAACAACCACCCCCAGCGGTGTTACAGAACCCTATTCCACACCAAGGGGTGATGAATACCCAGCAGGAAATGCACCCTGCCCCACCACAGATGGGACAATATCAAAACCCTAACATTCCTACATATTGCACTATCCTCCTCACTAGCAAAGAAGAAATTCTTCTACAAACGCACAGTCGTCAATACAGCGCACCCCCTGATCTACTGCCACCACTTCGGAAGCAGTTCTAGTTACAACGAGACCACCTCTGATGATTTTCTGCCCTAACACTGAAATGCCCCTTCGAATTCCTCGCATCCCATTATGACGGAATGTTAAGAACCCTCAGGCTAGGGAAGCACACAATTATAGTCTGGTTGATGACTTGGCACAATCCCCTACCACCATGTCAATCTTGGAATTCCTTCAAACCTATCCCACTCAACGGAAATCATTACTCTCCACCCTGGGGGAAGTCGAACCTACTGATACTAGACTCATCACATTTGTTATAAATTGTGGGGAGCATCGTCTCCCCGCTTTGGTATCTTTCTAGATACCAGTCAAAATTCGGAACATCATAGTTCATCAATGAATCATCAATGAAGGTGCATCCACATGAATCATGTCCAAAACTGTATGGTAGAAACTTTGCTCTTCTGAGCTAATACCACCCACCATCACTTTGAGAGCTTATGATGGATGACCATCCTCTCTTGAAGGGATCTTTCAAAATGTCCCCATTGAACTTGGGGGAAAAACCATCCTTATCGACATTGAAGTTATCAATGCCCCACTCGATTACAATATCTTGGCCGGACGTAGCTACATGTACGCTGTGAAGGCAGTCACCTCTTTTGTGTTTCTCACAATGATGTTCCCCTAAAAAGGAAAGATCATCACCATCGATCAAGTTTCACATTACGAGCCTAAACCCTCCTCCAACATCGATAACATCCTACCTTTTGTCCACACTAATCCCGATGGCTACCCACTCATTGAGATGGGCCCAGGAATTTTCAAATACCCATCCTTGATAGGGACATACCACAGAGCACCCTCTCTCATACATCCCTCAGCTCAAGTATGCATCATCTCTTCCAACGGAACTAACACTGGAGATACCATTCCTCCCACCAAGGCTTCTTCACTTCCTGACATCCCACTAGTCACATAACTCCTACCTCAGGAATCCCCTAGGAAATCTCCAGCACCACTTGTTCTTGATGTCCCTCTCCCCCAAGGTCACATCCCAATTTGGAAGAAAATCCCCTAAGACATTACTGAAATCCCCTTCTTCTACCCCCCACCGAGCGTACAATCTTTCCAGGTAGCCACAATTCTTACTCTACCTAACATGGTGCTTTCCATCCCAGTTTGGTATCTGCACCCACGTGAGATGGTTCCTCACCCATCCCTCCCTCCCCAAACTAAGGGAATCCCAATGCAGATCATAGTCCTCACTCCACCGCACCACCCCCACCCCCACTTGTTGGTGCCACCGCTACAGTTGGGTGGCGAAGGAAGAAGAAATATCCCACCGCTCCACTTCCCCCCTAAGTTCAACTTCCTTGTGCACTATGCAATAAATAAGGACACCCCACCATTCGATGTTCCTCTCTCCCCGAGTTACGCAATTTAATATGACTTCCTCGAGAAACCACACTGCTCGTCACTACACCCAACGCACCTAGTACTACCACCACATCTCCAAGTATAGGTAACGCAGGGTTGCAAACCAAATTCACCTATGACATATGTTCAAAGTATGGCCATTACACCCACCATTGCCTTCTGCTACCTTAATTTCGATAGACACTAACGACAGTATGCCAAATATTTCAACAAGATTCCCCCCATCCACGTCATCAAGTACTCATGTCATAGACATCCACTATGTCACAACCTTAGTTAACGAACGGATGATATTCCCTTTCTCTCTCTGTGAATAACTGGATCATTTCACATACTAGTGTCCTACGATCCTTGAATATAGGCGTCGCCAAATGGCCCTTATTCAGAATCCTACACCCCCCCCCATTTCCAGAGTTATCGGTGATTGCCCCTAATCCATCCCCCGATGTTGTTCATATTATCTCTCCTAAGCCTGAGGTACTCCCCACTCCTCCATGGATCATGGATAGCCTATATGAGGATTTTCCCCCAAATCCCCCCAATTCTCTAGTACATTTCCCCACGGAAATCTTACGCCCGACTACAATTTTTAACCCATAGTATCTCGATATTTGGTTTATGTCAAGCACACCATCACAACCTCCTTGTCCCTCCCCTACATCTTCACCACCAGAAGATGATCATACGGTGACAGTCACCAATGTTACTCCTCGAGATCCCCTATATTCTTGCCAATTCCACTATGACGAAGACATCCTCGAGGAATTAACTACCCCCGATTTCCCATGGAATGTGCTCCATCATAGAGCGCTCTTTCTCTCACAAGAATCCTTTGAGGCCCCTAGCAAGACTCTATATATGCAATCAAAACTAAATATTTTATCCCATCAGGGCATATAGACTAGTTCAATAACCCTATCCCTACCCCCGACGCTTTTGAAGAAGGAAACATGGCCAACATTTCCCCCACTTTCAAAATCGATATTTCCATCAAACCTAGCATCATAGAGGAAATCACCATTGGCTCTGCATGCTCTCCTAAAGAACTTATATCTTACAAATCTCTCTTCCAGGAATACCAAGACATTTTTGCTTGGTCATACACAGAGATGCCTGGCCTTGATCCTTCTATTGTTGAACATCGTATAGACACATGGCCTAATATCACACCTATACGACAAAAGAAACTCCCACTACACCCATCCAAAGTAGCAACCATCAAATCCCAAATTGACAAATTACGCATTGTCAAGTCCATATACCCCATCGCCTATACGTAGTGGGTCTCCAACCTCGTCCCTGTCAACAAAAAACAGGGCATTATTCACGTCTAAACTGACTTTTGTGATCTCAATCATGCCTATCCCAAAGACAACTTCCCAACGCCCTTCATCGACCAAATTATTGATTATTGTGTCGGCAACGAAGCCTTGTCCTTTATGGATAGTTTCTCTAGATACAATCCAATTTAGATTCATCCTGCAAACCAGTACAAAACCACATTCACTACCCCATGGGGTACTTTTGGCATATCATGTCATGCCTTTTGGCCTCAAGAATTTTGGTGCGACATTCCAATGAGCCATGACATACTTTTTTCATGATCTGGCTCACATCATCCTAGCCTACTTAGATGATATCATCGCTCGATCTAAGAAACACACTCAACATCTATATGACTTACGCATCGTCTTTGACAGGTGTCGTCGGTACAATATCCGATTGAACCCCCTCAAGTGTGTATTTTGCATCACCATTGGATGCCTCCTTGGGTTCATCGTTTCCCAACGTTTAATAACCATTGACCCCCTCAAGGTCCAATCCATCACCAAAATTCCACCACCTCATAATTTACACCAACTCCAAAGCCTACAAGGAAAATCTAACTTTATACACCGTTTTGTCCCCAATTACGCCACTCGCGCACATGGTTTCCTTCACTTATTGCGTCACAATATCCAATTCCAATGGGATGAACATGACCAAACCACTTTTGATGATTTAAAAGTGGCTCTCTCCAATGCCACTTTGATTATTCCACTTGACTATGATCGCAACTATATCCTCTACTTATCGTCCTCAATCATCTCAGTGGCAGGAGTTCTTGTCCAACTAGGGGATGATGGCCATGAGCATGTAATTTACTATATTAGTAAAAATATTTCAAGACCACCCTTGAAGTACAATAACAAAGAGAAACTCACCCTTTTAGTAGTCCTTGTAGTCTAGAAACTATGCCATTACATCCTTATTCACACTACCAAAGTCGTGGTAGATTCCAACCCCATGCAATACTTGCTTAGTCGCCGAAAAATTAATGGAAAATTTTCCCAATGGATCGTCATCCTTCAGGAGTACCACCTCGAATTTTCAACACCCAAGAGAAAGAAATCCCTCATCCTCACCGAACTCATTACGGAATTTCCCTCAGATACTACCAGTTCACCTGTCAATATAGACTTCCTCAACGAACACCTCTTCTACATCCCCTCGAATGATCCCTGGTACGGTGATCTCCTCATCTACCTCTGAACATAGAAGTTTGGAACTTACCTCTACAAGGACGATCAATGACATATTCACCATCAAGCCCCTTGATATCTCCTTATCAGTGACATCTTATATTGACAAGGGGTCAACACCATACTCCGTTAATGTTTGACCATCGACAGATCTAACCGAGTTCTGAATGATTTCCACAACAGTGCTTGTGATGGTCACCTCTCAAGGATGTCCACCACCCAAAAAATGATTCGAGAGGGCTACTTCTGGCCCACATTGTTTCACGACTATATCCACGCTATGAAATGCTATGACAAATGCCAGCTTTATGCCCACAAATCACGAGCGCCACTCACTCTTCTTCACCCAGTCATCCCCTCCGGACCCTTTTTCAAATGGGTCATTAACTTCATGACTTGTAACCCTCCATCCAAAAATGGAAACAAGTACATTATCATGGCAATCAATTATTTCACCAAATGGGTTGAAGCCATGCCCACCTTCAACAACACCGCAGCGTGTTTTTTCTTTAATCACATCATCTCTCACTTTGGAGTCCCACTACAATTATTCTCTGATCACGAGAAACACTTCGAGAATGAGATCTTTGTCGAACTCTCCTCCCGTTTAGGCTTCTCCCTTGAGTTCACCTCTCCATACTACCCTCAATCCAATGAACAAGTAGAGGCAGTCAACAAGGTCCTTAAAACCATGTTGCAACGTCCTGTCAACAAACATAAGACCAATTGGCATCATATGTTGTTTTCATCACTATGGGATTATCGTACAGTAGTTAAAACCGCCAATGGTTTTACACCCTTCCATCTCATCCATGGGGTCGAATCCACTCTCCCCATCGAGTGAGAAATTCCCACCTTACGCACCGCTATTGAGATTTTGCTTGACACTGATCCAATGCATAAGCACTTGCTAAACCTAGACTCACTAGATGAATACCGTCGATCTTCATTACAGAACAACAAGGAAGCCAAAAAATGGTCAAAGGCCAACTTTGACCGCCATGTCAACCTTCACTCCTTTAACAAAGGAGACATCATCCTTGCTTAGGATATCCCCCACGATACCCTTGGCCATGGAAAATTTGAGTCGTTATGGAAAGGACCCTACATAATTCAAAATTGCCTCACTAAAAGTGCCTACATCCTAGTCTCTCCTGAAGGCCACCCTCTCAAAGAACCCGTCAATGGGTTGTACTTAAAGAAATTTTACACCTAAGCGTAGCCATTCTACACTAGGATTTTTCTTTTTTGTACACGTTTTGTAGCATTTTTTAATATTCTTTTTCCTCCATGCCTTATGTCTTATCTGCCATTTATGTTATTGACAAATGCTTCCTCCATTTCCCTACCACATCGTTTACACTGACGGAGCTAGTCGGTGGACACAGAAACTTGCTTTGGCCGCTTGGGCCCTCTATACCCCCTCACATGAACTGCTCCACTCCAGAAGCATATGTTTGGGCTCAGCAACCAACAACCAAGAAGAATACACAGTCGTCATTGACCTACTCATTGAGGCAGTCACCATCATATTCACCACCTTAGTGTCTTACTATATTCCCAGCCCGTCATCCTGCAGCTCAACAATGTGTACCATGTCTGCGATCCATGCCTCTTCCGCAAATAACTGCAAGTTAAACTTTTATCTCAACATTTTGATTCAATCACATTTACACATATTCCATGACAATGCAATCAAACAGAAAATAATATGGCTAACCTACTGTTAGATTAGGATTTATCACATCAAGATACCATTACACATACATAAAGCATCGAAAGTTTGTCACAGCATATAGATTAGACATCATAAAAAACATCACAACACACTATCACATATGAACATCACAAAGATCAAAAAATGTATATCCATATATATATTTGTGTGTATATATATATATATATCGATCACTGTGCCATCAAATGTTTACAAAAAATAGTACAACATGTACATTGCCCATAGGCAGGTGAACCCCCTCATCCCTATAGGTACAAAAATAGGTGTCACACTACCATATACACAATATGGGATCACAGGCCTCTATAAATACAAAAAATAAATACATCAAGCACTCATGGTGCCGCTAGAGTACCACCACCAGGTCCTCTGTCAAGGGGTGATGCCCCAAAAGCTAGAGGTCCACCCAAAACAGGTGGCAATTTCCCTGTCATCGCTGCCCTTGCTACAACTTCTTTGTGGATCATGGTCCACAACTCCACCGGAATTCCTACAAACTGCTCCAAGACTACCTCATCCTATATCTATTTCCACATGACCTCAGGCACTCCCTGTAGCACCGCCTCCAATCAGCAGTGAAATTGCTCTAGCACTCTGCTATCCTCTGTCGGTGGAGCATGTGAAGGCCCCACACTAGGGTCATCATATTGATGCCTCCTACCATCTCTATCAGCATCCTCTGGACTCACACCAACTTCATCCCTCTGAAGTCTCTCGCCTGCCCGCGGATCCCCCCATGGTGGTCTCTCTGGCCCCTAGTGAGCCAACGCTCTAACCAGCTCCATCTCTCGGCCTCGTGGCCCCACATCTGCACACACAAAAAACAAGATATAGTATCATCATCCATCCATACATTAAACATATGCTACACTATCCAAAACATCAAATACATCAACATACCTATGTAGTCCCACACCTCTCCAGGAGGTAAGACCATGTAAGGATCCCAACGATAGTCCATCCCGCCATATGAGTATCACAGGATGATCTATGGCATATGACGCCACACACATGCTAGCTCACCCATAAAGTAATGGCCACCCTCCCCAATAACTAAGCCACCAAGATCGACCCAAAGGTAAAATCCCCTGAGTCAACAGCCTGACACCTGTTGAGATTCCCCGCCATCTTGGAATGTAGCATCAATCCCTAGGAAAAATGATCTCCACCCAGTGCCCTCCTTGTAATCCTCAGCTGACCACCACTGATCCGCTGAGTAGTTAGGGACCCATAGACCCTAACAATCATCGTTGTAATGAAACGAGGCACAAGGAATTCCATCTCCCCAGTCCTCACCACCGAGCTTGACATAAAGTCCTCCCCATTACAATTCATTCATGCCAGGTCAGCCAACTAACCATCCCCTGGCAACAGGGGATCAACAGGTAGGGCTCTTCCCCGAAAAGGGAGCCTAGTCAAGAAATACACATCCTCTATCACAGAGAATGTGATATGCTCCCCCTGTATGATGAAGTACTACAAATCAGGTCTCCACATAGATATCATAAATTGTAGCAGGTACTCCTATGCCCACATTAGTGAGAATTCAAATAAATTTAGCAACCCACAAGCTGCCAAAGGTCCCCGCACACTTGGCTCCTCATCTCTCACTGCCTCTCTAAGGTGCGCCCAGTCTCTCTCCCTCCATTGGTTCAACATCCTCAACTGGTCACCTGCATCCACATACACAGTACTTTATCAGACGTCACAACCCATAAAAACACCCAAATCTAAAAAAAATACAAGTTTTTACACTCCCCATCTTTGCCTCATGTGTGTGGTTGTTTTCCCCATAGGCACACACATGTGCACGCCTATTCTTCATAGAGTTGTTCATCAATGCACGACTGTCGAAGACACAGGGGTGCATTCATGTACCCCTATCACACACACAGATGCGCATGTTCGCTACACAGTTGTGCACACATGCGCAACTGTCAGAGAAACAGTCATGCACGAGTGCGCAATTGTTCTTCAAGCAGGTGTGCATGCAATGCATGCATGTTTTCCCCATTCATACACCCCCATGCGTGGCTATCCCAATTACATCCACGCACCCAAGCACAAGAATCCTTCGATCGCCTATGCACCGAGGGGCCTACCCTCACAAAATCCCTTCGTATGTCCCTGCCCAAAATAGAAATCCTAATTACTATGCAGGAGGATACGACCAGTAACCTGGAACTCGTTGATCCTAGATTGTTGGCTCGATCTCCCAAAATCTCAAAATGTTCTCTCACACCTCTCATAAACTCACTATGACAATAGGTACAAATGAGGTGGCATTATGGGCCCTACAACTATATATAGTCCCTATTTCCAAACTTCTGAACTCAAATACAGGAGCTCAGAGCATCCATTTTCCAATCCGTCTTTAGCCACAGGATCAAGATTTTGTCACCTACACAATCACATTCCTTGGATCACCATCCATCCTTAGCCCCTGGAGATCCTTTTTCTCACATCACGCCCAGGTACGCATGTTCATGTTCAAAATTATCAAATAAATGTTATATGTTCTTTATCTACAAAGATTGTTCACGTCGGGTATTCAATTTTCATGTTTGTAGCTACTTGGTCATCGCTTATAAATGCATCCCCTTCAGGTATATGCTTGACACTGGAATGTAAATCATTCCCCCTGAATATCAATTTCATCTCCCAGTCACACCCTCTGACATTTTCCTGTAGGACCCTCACACCTGTCTCTGTAGTACTATCACCTCCATTTCATTTCAAGTATTGTCACCTGGTAGCATTCTCCCCCACATGATTTGTCCCATTCATATTCCCCCTTGTCACTTTGACACTCATGCTGCTTTCACCCCCTAGGGATGGGAGTCCCTATAGTCTGACGCATTTCCGAGAATCAGCTACATACTTCTTCTCCTCATTATGCCAGCCTTCCCAATGGACTCTAAAGATATCTCATCATGGTTTCACTTTGAATGCACCTTCGCAATATCATTAACCTTCCATTTCATCCACAATTAGTTTGCATGTCTGCAAATTTCCCTCCATTCATTTACCTCATATAGAAACCCACCCATGGGGGCCCCACCCTCCACCACTTTTTTCACTCATCTTACGCCATCACAAGCCAAGCCATATTTCACTAGGGCACCCATTTTGTATCTGCACGTTTATCCCAATTGATTCTTTATTCATTTGGTAATTGTAAAAAATCTTTGTTTCCAGCATTTACTTAGCTTTGTTTTGTCACCCTTGATGACCTTATTTTTTCTGGCAAAGCAACCCATGTCGCCCTTGGTTGGGGAATTCATTACCTTCTACTCTTTTTGACATCGTCCATAAACCCTCAGTATCCCACAGTCCTTGTACCTACGATATATGATTTTGTCCACTTTATCATGCATCTGGCACAATTTAACCCACGTCTAGTCGTCCCCCTGACTCTAGTTTCAGTTTCACGGTTGCTTCCACTCATACTTCACATATATCCCAAACCAAGGGAAGTCTTGAGTCTCACCACATATTGATTTTTCCCATGCACCTCATCAGTTCTTGATATCATCCAGTGGATTTCATGAAGCCCTTTGCTTCTTGGAGTCACGTCTCCCTTTCTGTCGACATGAGCATAGTTTCCAGGAGGGCGACAATATCTTGACTCTCATTCCCTTTACAATGAGGAGTCTAGGATGGCACAAAGAAAACACCATTGTTCTTTGTTGTTGTTGACCCCCATAACATTCGAATTCAACCCTATATCATGTTACAGTGGGTCTTACTTTGTGACTATTGCAGTTATTTTTATATTTTTCAAAGACCTCTGAAATTTTTTGGGCTATCAATGCTCGTGAATTCTCGACACTTCTTATAGGTGTCATTGCCTCTTTTCAGAGTATGATCACCATCAGAATTGCCTCTGCCATTATCAAACTTCCCCGGAGGGCACTGCAGTTATCTACATCAACCTACTATTTCAGTTATTGTCTTCCACATTTTGAGTTACATGACACGAGCATGGGGCATGCCCGCCTCATTTGTACACAGTTTTATTTTTCCACACCTAGTGAAAGGTTTGGGTCCCACAGGGTCCCCTCTCCCTCTAATGGGTCGCTCCTACAATCCCTCTCAACACTCTTCCTTACAATGGTACTTTCATTAGAATAAATGTTGATGTATTTCGGTTGTACATATGTTGCTAACCTCACACATCAGGGGGCATATGTTATCACTGAAATTTCATCCGCAAATGGTTAAAGGAATATAACATCTCCAAACACCTATTAGTTCATTCATGGACCAAAAATGCATTTCCAAATGGAACAAACTATACAACTGGTTATAAAATCATCATGTACTCATAATATAAAGGAAACGCGCGTACGTGCACCAGTCGAAAATGCAGGGAAAGCGCACATGCGCCCGATGTGCGACTATGGACGCAAAAATCTGCGCACACCTTAGAACGGTGCATTAATGATTCTGGTCAGCCTCCCACCCACTTCTAGTTCATCTCCCAAGTTGATTTGAACCCCAAATCTGAGCTGAACCCGAGTGGGGGGCTGGTCAAAGACCTAAAGGTGCCCTAAAGGGCCCCTTGTTCACACTAAATACCGGTTGGATAATGCCTCAAAGCTTTGCTATAAAAAAGGCCATGGGTACACTATATTTCCAAGAATCTATTTGTATTGTTATGCTGCCTCTATTCTCCTACAAGGAACCTCTTTCCTCATTGGAGCATACAAGCACCATTTCATTGGGCGATTCACATCACCTCTTGAGTGAATGAGATTTGGATTTCTTCACCATTTTCTTTTAGTTTTATATTTGTAATAAGAGCTCTATCATTGGGGTTTCAAGAGCCCTCCCTTAGAGGAAGAGGGGACCCATAAGTCTCCCTTTATCTTTGGTTTTTTCCCACTAATACAATATATCCATTGGTGGCATGAATATTGGTCAATTATTTGGTTAATTTTTTGTTCTAATTCCCTTATGCACTTTAGTTTAGTTTCTTTAATTGTTGTTAGCTTAGTTGTTGGTTTATTTCTTGTGCTTGATATTTCTAACTCTTGCACTAACTTCTATCATGTCTAGCTAACCCAAATGGACTTGCAAGTGTCCCTCTTTTTCCCATTCAAGTGACAAAAAGGATACAACTATGAATCCACAAGGACGGGTCCTAGGCCAAGTCTAAATACACAGTAGTTGGCTAGGTAGATCTCAGTTTTCCCAATCTCACAACAATACTAATTTCCAAATCTCTTTCCCCCTCAGCCTGCACAACCCCAAGAAATGAACACCATTCTCTCCCATCCATTCCCTAAGGTTGTTCCATTTCTCTCTAGGGCTCCAGTGCTACTAGTCAGGAAATATCCCTACTAGAAATTCCAAGGACTCTCAGATGTGGGTAGTTTCATCTGAACTTCCATCAAGTTCATGCACACAGGCATCCATTCCCTCCGGGAATGATTAGTAAATCATTACATCCATGAAACGATGTCTCTCCTCTTCCTGCCATTCGTTTCCATGCTCAGCCCAATAGAACACGAACTAGTAGTAGTGAGTGAAGAGGAAGAAGAATGAGTGAACCAGTGAGAAGAGGACTAACCAAGGGAAGAACGACCCCAAAATATCCCCCAAGGGATGTTTAAATAACTACATGAAGACAAGAACCACATGGCCTCCCTCCCAAGAAGCTCATGTAACCCCCTCTTCTCCATAAAATCAATTATGGTTAAATAAAATAATAATAACAAGACTTATCCCCTCAAGCCCCCTCTCTCGTGAAATCATAGCCCCCTTTCTCTTTTGTCCTTGTCGGTCTTGCTGCTAGCGGTGTATTATATTAATGTATAGGAAGTGTTACATTTCCTAGGCACTCTGGCCCCTTTTCAACTTTACCAACTCACCATCCTAAGTCATATTTACATAACACATTATAGTTTATAAGGGTTAGAACTGAGATGTTACAATAATCTCCTTAGATCTTACAATGCCTATTTATACTACAAAAAGTGGGTAAAACACATTACATCATGACCAAAACCCTAACCCTAAGTGGATTTATTTTTTTCCACATAGTAACTTCATGTGCACGGTTGGTCCTCGATCCAACCATTCCTTGCTTTGACTCTTCTTTTCCTTGCACTATTCTTCCTTGATTCTCAGAACATTGTTTTCCCTTTTTCTAACATGTGCTCCAACTATCCTCTAAAATTGTTGCACATTTACCAAAAATAACATGCTCCAACAAGCCCCCAACACTTACCTGTGGCTCATCCCAAGCCACTCAGGTGGTGTTTGCCTCTTGCATTGACTTCTTCATCATCTGAAATCTGCATGTCAACTCTTGTACTTGTGCTTTTTCCTATGCACTTCTTTCTACAATATTTTCTACCAACTGCATTGTTATGTTCTCCTTCAACACTTCTACACTCTCCAAGTGTAGTTTTTATATCCTTCTCTTTATTGCTTCCAAATTTGTAATCATCGCTTTTTCCCCTTCTTGCAATGGCTCTAACTGAACCTACCTTAACTTCTTCTCCATCTGGATAGACTTCAGCTCTTCTTACAGGTTATTCATCTCCTGTGTAGTCTTCATCTTGTTTAATATATCGATATTTTTATGTATGTGCTTCAATTCTTGTACTGCAGTGTTTATGTTTCCCTCCTTTTGGTCTAATTCTTGAATATTTTCATCTACTTGCAATTATGTCCACATCTGTTTTGTATTGTTGTACAGTTCTTCCATTCTGTTAATCTCCCTTTCAATGTTTACTATGTATTCTAAAACATGTTTTTCCCTTTGTTATTTGATTTTTGGTGGAGTTTTGGGGATCACCTTCTCTGATAGGTCTGTGATTTCCTATCTATAACTTTCCATAGCATGCGCTATATTTATATATTTTATTATTTCCTTAACTCCCATGCTTGTGCGTCATCTGGGATAGTCTTAAAGACTTCCTCAATCCTATGTTCTATTTTATTTGTGTGTTGTTTTTCTTCATCCATCTCAAGTTGCACTTGGTTGATGGCTATCTCAGTATCTTCTTTACCTCCTTGGCTATCTCTAAGTTCGCCGCATTTTTCCCAGCTCTTGATTGAACTTCATGTGTGACATTAATGTGTAGCTTGTATAATTCCTTGGTTGGAATCTTGGACAACAACAAGTCCAACTGCGCTATATCCTTCAATGGTTTTTACGTTGTGTCCTCGTCTATTTGTAGAATAGATTGGTTAATTTGGATAGTGTCACTTCCCATTTTTGTTGTATCTACTGTCTATTTTTCTTCATGGGTTTTCTCCCACTGCATTATGCCTTTTTGATGTGTTACATTTCTCTGTAGGCTTTCCAAAACTTCTTTATCCTCCATCAAATTTTTCATTAGTTGATTTCTTTGTGACTCTGTGACGTATAATGATTATTCTCCTCAATATTGCAGTTTTTTAGACACCAATTATGCATCATCCTCAATTATTGTAAGTTGAGGGGTCTCCTTGTGCACCCTCATCTTCTTGCGTTGTCCTCCTATCTTCGTCATTGATCTTATCTTTGGTGTTGTCTCTGTCTGCGCAGGGTTTTTTTCCTTTGGTAGGTCTCCACTTATTGTCTCCTAGCTAGGGATGTTATCATTCTTTTGAGCTTCCCCATTTTTTACTTCTGCATGATTAGTTTCTAGTACTGCGGCCCTAGGTACTATTTCCTTCTTCCTCTGCTTCTTTATTGTCACCCTACTTTATGTTGGCTAAGTGCGTTGTGATTATTTCCTGGTATTTGATGTTGGACTACTTGATTATCCATTTCCCGCTTGTTCATCACCCTTTTTTCCTTTCTTTTCATCCACTGGTACCTTCCACGGATCCGACCATTCCTCTATCACCCATTGTTCTTCTTCTGTTGTGATACAATATTGCATCTTCAACCATTTCTTCATGGGGTCTCTCCTTTTTTGTATCCACATGTTGTGTCTAGATGATTTGAAATTTTCTATCCCTTCATTCTCCTTCACCTCTTCTAGTGAGATTCTCCATGTGTCTGCTATATTTTCCTACATCTCCTCAAGATACATCCCATAAATGTTGCCATTAGATTTCCTCTGCTTAGGATCTGCATTGTGCCACAGGGTTATATACCTTGTTGTGTGACACTTTCCTCTCTTTTCATAGAGGGATGAGAGTTTTGGTTATGCCCATGCCACTAAGGCTATCAAAATAAGAAACCAATAATAGTGTAACTCTATCCCAAAATCATGCACATCTCGACAATCCTCCAAAAATAGGTTCAGGAAGTATGGTTCCCAAATGAGTATTTTCCCCTTCGTGCACTGTGAAACTACTTCTACCACTCTTGTCGGTGCCTCTTACTTGCGACATTTTCTTAGTAACTTGCAAGACATCATATTTTTTGTTAATCTGATGGATGGCTCATTTATATTTTTGATAATCATGCCTCTATTTCCCCTATCAATTCCAAATAAGGATTTTACTTATTTTGCAATTGTCTTTTTCTTTGTTTTGTCATCTAAATATTGTTACGGTTTCACTCCATCTATTGGAAGCCCTGTAATATTTCCAATTAGGTCTACATCAATTGGCACGGGTCTTTCCATTCACAAAAATCCCCCATGTGCTCTCACCAATAGTTGCTTCATGCAATCATTGACATCCTTCCCCCTGCCAAAGTGTGGTATTTCCAAAAAATTCATGATTCCAGAGTTATAAATCCATGTTATCCACTTCTTTGGTTCAAAAATGGGGTCTCCCAATGGGCCCTTTCCCTTTCTCTCCATATAAATTTTTTGTGCAGACTCTGGAAACTTAACCACCTCTGTGATGTCACGATATGCATACCTCAATTTGGGAACAAACCCCAACATGTCCTCTACAGCTATTACTGACTCTAGAATTTGTGGTAATGACAGTGAAACATGATTCTATGTGCACACTATGGTTATTGTTGGATTTATTTTCTTTTTTGATGGACCTATTTTCTCATTCCATATTTCTTCTTCTATGTTTTGATCTGCGTTGTTGTCTTGTTTGTTTATACTATCCTTGATTTCTGAGGATTTTTCTACCCTAGGGTTCTGTGATTCCTTGGGTTCATCTGATTCTGTCTACTTGTCATATTCTTCATTTTGTTCTCCCTATGTGTGCGTCGCTCCTAGTTTTTTTATGTTAGGTTTTTCTTTTGCTCTAGGGTTTCGGCTTTTCTCCGCCTGGTTTACCTCCATTTCTTCTTCCTATGGGTTTTTTTCCTCGGCCAAGGTCATACTAACTGACTCACTCATTGATGAAGGGATCTCATCCACATCTACCACTCTTGTTTCATCCTCTATCGGTTTGTTTTCACTTCTTGTCCTTTTTGCAAACTGGTTGGGTTCTTTGAACTTATGTGGTGTCATTGTTCTAGATAGGGTAAAAAAATTTGTAAATCTAGGTTGGAATATTCACAACTTCTCACACAATCACACCTTGTTTTCTCCTTTGATCTTGTTTTCTCAAAATCGCATTAAGTGTTTATCTTTTCATGATTTTCCCCTTTTATAACCTTTGTCATAAATTGTCCTTACTTTGTCGGTCACCAGTGTGTTGGAAAAATAACTGAGAGGGGGGGTGAATATGTTATTTATATATAACCTTGAAACTTTTCAAGTTCTTTTCTGAATCTTTCTAGATTATTATTTAATTTCTTGCTTGTTCGCGTTCGAATCGTCACCGGGCGAGCAAAAATAGGAACGCTAGCATGCCTTGTTGGGCTTGGCAAGGCAGAATAGGATGCTGTGGACAGAATGGTTAACGGAAACAGAAATAAACTATAATCTAACTACGAACTGAAAGCAAATAACATTACCAAAATCGACAAGGAACATTAAACAACAGACACATGTGTCATCCAAGGTTTTAGGCAGGTGTTTTATTGAAACCAGAGCGCACGCAGAAGAGAGGGACCAGGGGTGCCTCCTCCCTCCAACGGAAGGCTCTTCGGGGCCCTCAACCAAAGATTTCCTTACAACTAAATAAAACTGAACTGAGCGATGAAAGAACTCTAAGTTAAACTACTGATGAATTGTTTGTCAAAGGCTGAGCTCTGAATCATCTGGACAGCGTAACAATGCCTTGAATTCTCTGCTGAAACAGTGAGTCTTCACGGCTATTTATAGCATTTTTCCAGGCGGTCACATAACCAACTTCCAGTGTGAACACTGACCTGTTTAGGGTTCACTTAGGCCATTTAATTCGCTGAATTTGCAAAGCCGACCCTGATTCGAGGGTCAAATCATCTCGGGGGCCGGTCCATAGGCAGTCGGGAGGCCGACTTATGCAATTAATGCGTCGTATTAGCAGATGTGTGGGTTTTTGTGTTGACGGGCGTGCATCGGGGCATGCATGCGCTGATAACACGTTTTTGTCCCGCGCATATGTGCGCGCATCAAGCTGCTGTAAAGCGCCCTTCAATTTTTGGTTACTTGGTATAGTTTTTGACCCTTCTGGAATGCTGTGAACTTAATTTAGTGCCATGAATGACTTCATTGTTGTTTTGATGATGTGG
>JZKD02S1935083.1:481981-543819 GCA_000966675.3 Picea glauca | reverse complement strand
GAAACTAGCATGTGGACATTGTGGTCCGTTACTATCCTTTAACTCCCTATGTGTGAGTTAATCTAGAAAAAGCATGAAACTATCCTAGATTTGAACATGTGGGCATGTGTGGGCCTGTTACAAACTTTTAAACTCTCCTAGTTTTATGATCTAAGAAAATAGAATTTCAAACACTATTCAAGCTTTGTTGACATGTGGGCATGTATGGGCCCGTTACAAGAATGCGTTTGAAAAATGAAACTAAGATGGGTCTCGAAAGAGCCGTTGTCCTCTCCTAAAAGTTTTGAAATTTTTTGTTTCAAGGGAGATGAGATCGCTTTCGCAATCTTTTTCTGATTCTCAAGGTCACTTGATGGCGTGAGAGAAGAGCATACTCAAGATTGTTACTTGCAACTTCTAGTCCCGCATGTGAGTTTAGATGTTATTTGATGTTCCACTTAGATTATAAAGCAAAATGAGCCATCCACGTGGCGAAAAGAAAATAAGGGAAAAATGATTTTTATCCACCTAAGTGCCTATGTTTGCTATATTATCCCCTTTATAAGTTGAGGGGTCTAAGTGGTGCAGTATTTAGAGCATGAATACATCATTTTTGAAAAGGAAACTGACTTTCCCCACATCAAAACCTTACAATGAAAAATTTTGTTCAAATGTGCGGCTGTTAGCATGGACAGGTGCGCGTGTGCACGCGGACTGTATCAAAAACCAGAGCGCATGTGCGCGTCTATGGGGTGGAATACCCGTGCGTTTGAGAAAAAACATTGGTTCTCTCGATTCTACTGTGAATCGGCCAGTTAATAGGTCGGTGAAAGCCAGTTTGAGTCCCTGCAAGTTAAAAACAACAAAAGGAAAGTGAATTAAACCCAATTGAGGGAGGATTCAATACCAAAAACTCCCCAGTGGAGTCGCCAATCTGTTCGCGTTCGAATTGTCACCGGGCGAGCAAAAATAGGAACGCTGGCATGCCTTGTTGGGCTTGGCAAGGTAGAACAGGATGTTGTGGACAGAATGGTTAACGGAAACAGAAACAAACTATAATCTAACTATGAACTGAAAGAAAATAACATTACAAAAATCGACAAGGAACATTAAACAACAGACACATATGTCGTCCAAGGTTTCAGTCAGGTGCTTTATTGAAACCAGATCACACGCAGAAGAGAGGGACTAGGGGTGCCTCCTCCCTCCAACGGAAGGCTCTTCGGGGCCCTCAACCGAAGCTTTCCTTACAACTGAATAAAACTAAACTGAGTGATGAAAGAACTCTGAGTTAAATTGTTGATGAATTGTTTGTCAAAGGATGAGCTCTGAATCATCTGGACAGCGTAACAATGCCTTGAATTCTCTGCTGAAACAGTGAGTCTTCACGGATATTTATAGAATTTTTCCAGGCGGTCACGTAACCAACTTCCGGTGTGAACACGGACCTGTTTAGAGTTCACTTAGGCCATTTAATTCGTCGAATTTGTAGAGCCGACCCTGATTCTAGGGTCAAATCATCTCGGGGGCCGGTCCATAGGCGGTCGGGAGGCTGACTTTTGCAATTAATGTGCCGTATTAGCAGATGCACGGGTTTTTGTGTTGACAGGCGCGCGTCGGGGCGCGCATGCGCTGATAACACATTTTTGTCCCGCGCATATGTGCGCGCATCAAGCTGTTGTAAAGCGCCCTTCAATTTTTGGTTACTTGGTATAGTTTTTGACCCTTTTGGAATGTTGTGAACTTAATTTAGTGCCATGAATGACTTCATTGCTATTTTAATGATGTGGAGTTCTTGTCACCATGTGCAGACAAAATTTCAGTGATAACATTGCTGATAAATTAACATGCATAGATATACAATATTTGATCAATCACGTAGAATACACAGAGACATTGATTTTCCTGAGGAAACCCATAAAGAGAGAAAACCTCTTCTTCTTCTTAGGATCTCAATCAAGATCCAACTTTCATGTACATCACAGTCTTTGAGCACCAACTCAAATATGAATCTACAACCTATCATAGCAAGCTACAAGTTGCAGAGAGCACCAACTCTCATATTTCTCTAGCACCAACTAGATGGAAGTACCAACTCCAAGGTTTCTCTAGCACAAACAAGATGGAAGCATCAACTCCCAGAATATCTTCTAGCACCAACTAGAATTTAGAGGACTACAATCCTCCCTAGAACCACCCTACCACCCTGATTTAATCTTACAAAAACTTACTTACTTGATCTATCTATGATCTGATATGTTGCGGCTCAGAGTCTCCTCTGCCTTCTTCAGCTTCTATGCGCTTATCCACTTCTACATCTTTCTGTGTTTTATGCTCTATGATTCTTCTACATGCTATGTGTCACACCTCTGCTATCCACTTCAGATCCTACACACATCCTCCTTCTACCTACATGAACAACTACCGAAAATCACTTCCTCTCTTCTATGTTCTACATTTTTATCACACCCATACCTCTACCACATCATCCACGCAACTCTTCACCTTCTCTGGCAGTCATACATAGTTTGTTCATCATCAGTGGTCATTATCCTGAGATTCTTGGATTCTCTGCCAGTGCAACCCTTCCTCTTCTCTGTTATAGTTACAGTTCATCTGACAGTTACAGGAGGTCTCTTCTGACAGTTATAGGAGTTCCTTGCGAAGAATCTCCTTGTGAAATTCACGTGTGTGAACAAGCACCAGGTGCAAGTTCCTCTTCACATGTCCATAGGATGTGACCACATGCTATCCAAAAATCCACTACATGACTTCATGTTTCTCTATCTCGTGGGTTAGCTCTCCTCCATTCTTCGAAGTCCAAGCTCCTAAACTCTGAACTTCGTCATGCCAAATCAACTGCCCACAACATTCCTTGATCGATGGTCTATATCTCTTCTTAGCACTTCGAGACTTCGCAACTCATGATGTCGGAGGTTAGAGAACCTTCTTTATTCAATTCTCGAATTTATGCTTGCGTTAGATCAATTCCCCAGATCTCTCTGTGATCCAATGGTCGAGATCAATTCATGAACTTAGACTTTGTGAGTTCCTGTCCCATGCATTCACTCCTTTCTATGGATTTCATGATTTTTGAATCAACGAAGTGATGATCTCTCACCACATGTGTTATCAGACTAATTGGTAGGTGCAGACACTAATATATCTCCCTAGATCCACCTGGATCTAGAAAAAAACAAGATAGGACATGACTCTTTCCCTAAGTTATGACCATTGAATTAGCTAGTAAGGAGGAACAAGGGACATACCTTTGTATCGCTTCCTAGGGTCTATATTGCTCTCGCTTTGCTCCGATGCTCTCATGAGTTCAAGACCAAGACAACACAAACCAACCAAAGTGAAGATGGAAAAATGTATTCAATCATCAACTTATGTGTATGATCAAGGAATTACACAATAAAATAAGAATGACTTTATGGGAAAAGGACATGCCGTTGTATAATATTAATCGAAAGTAGAAGATACAACCTGATCTCCTTGATGTCGCAAGATTCCTTTCGATGACTCTTGGTTCCAACACACACACTTGATCTTTCCTTGTATGAAGAAGATCCAATTCCTCTTGATAGACCTACTAGAGTCTCCAAGCTTCTGTTCAAACATGGCTCTTCACACAATTCCTTCACCAATTCTTCAATTAATCTTGCTTAACCTTTTCCATGATAATCCTATCAATATATAGGAGAGAATGAGATGGTTACATGGATGAGAATGATCCCACCAAATCAGGGAAACCAGTAAAATGATAACCATTTGAATGCCAACCCATTTTCTATAAGATTCCTTTCTAGAACTCTCGAGACTTTTTCCCTTTTCCAAGCTTGAAAACAAGTTCGCACCCTAAGTATAGAGCACAGTGCGAGAAGTTTGAACCCTAAGTATAGAGCATAGTGCAAGAAGTTTGCACCCTAGTTGAAGGTGGCCTGTGAGAATGTGTCATTCTCGCACCCTAGGCTATAAGAAGCCTGCGAACTCACTTTAAAAATATTTTTTCTGGAAGGAGATGAATGCCACTTTTCTCAGGAGAAAGTTCTTGTTAGGATCCTGAGTACACCATTGTCAATACACCATCAAGATCACCAAAATCATATGTAATAGAATTCCCCCCAAAGTATGAGTCCAGAATTAGTGACAGCCGAAATACTTTGTAAACTGTGTGTGAGTGTTGGAAACCAGGAGCGCACCTAATCGGAAACCTGCAAACAACCAAGCATCTGCAGAATATCATACTAGTTCTGAGGTAGGCACTCCCATACTCATATCATAGACTGATGACATCATAGGTCATGGCCACCAATCATACACCGTGGATCCATGCCATCAAAATATCGCATAGCCACCAAGAATACACTCTAGATCCATGCAAGAAAATTCAAATTGAGACAACATAGCCACGAGACATACAAAGTGGATCTATGTGTCAACAAATTATACATATTCCATCTCAACCTAGATCAAAGAGATGAGATCCAGGGTCTTCAATCCCATCACCTGAAAGTATGAATCTAACCATGTGATTACATGTGTTGAAGTCGAACATGGTAGAAGCCACTTGATTACCGGTCATTGATGAAACCGTTAACAAGTGTGAGGGAAAATATACCATTAATGTCAATGACTCCCAAGGTACACTAGTACAATCCACTGAATGTGAATAAATGAGTTGAGGTCGAACACTTGATGGAATCTCCTGATCAGGGGTCAATGATGAAAACCCACTGTCGAAAGTGAGGAAACCTGCCATTGAGGCATGCAAGTTCCAAGGTACCAAATAATTCCTAAGTCTTGTTTCCGGATAATGAGCTGGAGTCGATGGAACAAAACTCGTCACAAGAGAGCCTTGATGTATCCCCCATCAATGACACAAAATGAGTAACATATTTTGAAGGCGGAACAGAGTATGATGTAAGTTGGACTAGACACAGGGAAGGCCGACATGGGGAGAATGGACAACTACAGATGGCCGACTCAATTTTGGATGAACTTCTCTTGAACATATGAATGAAACGACCAATGATTTGGCAACACTAACTCAGAGACGATGCAGGGTATGACCTTGTAGCAAATTGAATGAGAAACAAATGTTTTTCCCAGAACAGCTTCAAATAATGAATAGGGGGGTGCATGTTCAAGAGCGACACTTACTGCCAATAATATGAATATGAAAACACATCCCTTTCCCAAATTTTCCCCCACCATTTCTGGTGAGTACCTCTTTATTTTTACGCAAGCTTGAGGAGGATAACATATGCTTGTTGATGTAAGACCATCCTTCGGATGAGTCCTTCGGAGTATGTTTAACAAACCCTAGGAAGGAGTGGTTCAGTCCCATCACGGGTCTGCAAAAAGCCGCACTCATAAGGGTATTAGGAATTAGGTTTTAATAAATAAAACAATTATAAAAACCCACAAAAATGGTAAAAGTAAATATAAGTGGGTAAAATTTATTTTTACCATAGTCATTCTAACTTTGCCAATATTTTAGCCCAAAACCCCTCTTTTGCCCTTGAATTTCGGTGCTTGATTGTGGAAGGTACGAGCATCCATTCGACGAACTGTCTCCGACAGTGAGGTAAGATCCTTGTCTTCTATGTTTTCATGGTTCAATTTTTCATTTTCATTAATAAATTTCATGTTTTTGAGCTTGTTTTAGGGGTTAAATGTTTGCTCAGCCATTCTCGCAGGCCAGCCACACGGGACCTACGAGAATGCATCATTCTCGCAGGTGGCCCCAAAGGCACCTGCAAGAACCTTGCACTGTGCCTAAAGGGCACCTATGAGAACCGCAAAGTGAAAAATTTCTTTAAAGTTTGCTCAATGAAAAAGATACCAAGTCTTGAAGAGAGTTGTTGACATTCTTCTTATGTGTCTTATGCAGGCATTTGGCTATCACCATGGTACTGGAATGGCATGAAAGAGAGCATGAAGAAGATGATGTTATTTCCACGAATAACCCGGGCACCGTTGCCACTTTGCGATACTGTGGTCTCCTGAAATTCTTTCGTATCTCAGGTATGAGGGCCCAAGTCAGGCTATTGGAGTACCTCGTACATATGTGAGATGTGGACCAACAAGTTTTCCACGTGGGGGTCCACACATTGTCCTTGGATATCGAGGATTTTTACTTCTTGACAAGACTTTCATGGCATGGGTACCACACTAGCTTGACTGGTAGCCGAAGTGGTGGGCTACCTATGAGTGAATACTGTCGTTTGTACTATGTTTCAGAGGCAGAAAGGAGAAAAGGAAAAGTGGCCATTTGGCGGGTGCAGGATTTGACCCTTCACACTATTTTGTTCACCATTGCTCGTATGGTTGGGAGTGCTTCTCCATACATGTCTTTCTAGAACTAATTTCAGTATTCCATAGAGTGTACTGAGCCTCGAGTCTTTAACTGGGTAGACGCAGTCCTTCGTAGCATGAAGAGGCAGTTGACCAAATGCAGGAGAGGCGACCTGAAACAATTCGGGTATGGTTCATTGTTGGTGTCCTTATTTCTTGAGAGGGTTCCCTTACTGAGGTTGCAGGTTGAGTGGGGTTTACCAGCTCCAGAGGATCTGAGAATGTTGAGGTGGTGTAACCTCATGGCCAGGCATGTAGCTGGACCAATCATTAAATACAATGATTCCTTCTTTGACTGGTTGCGACCACAGATGCTAATGGTCAATGATTATGTCTATTCCAAGTTGGATTTCCAAGGAGATATGTACTTGGCTCTGCCCAAGGGCGCTCAGTGGGGAGATCTCGGTAAGAAGTACACATTTTTTACTTTTTAAATGTTATTGTGAATTTTATCATATGCAAATGTTTTTATGTTTGTCCAAGGTCTAATTTACAAAAATTCTTTTTTGATGACACAGATGTGGGGCCTTATCGACCACTGGGTACTTCTCCTATTCAATGATGAGGAGAGGTGGCTCTAGTGCCACGATGGGATGCTGAATATTATGAAGTAGTGAAACAAAATTTAGAGGGTTTGACAGCAGACATTCCAGACATGCCTCTAGGAGAGGTTCCACGACGTTATCATCATTATACGGTGGGAGTGTTAGAGTCAGTTGGCCAACTGCTTCGTAGGGTTGTCGGGGAAGTCATGTGTTACCATGAATGTCATCCATGACGTCACTTTGTATAAGCTATCAACTTCAGATTTTGAAATTTTGGTCCTCGAACATAAATTTTTTGTAAAAAAAAAATTGATCGTTATATATACATGCGGCTTCTACCGGCTTATTTTGTGTTGTGTGACACTTGTGATGTGATTGATTTATAAATGACCCAAATGTCTGTCTAATACATAGTTAGCTAATGCATCAGTTAATGTATTTAGACATTTAGGAATATGCTGATACTCAATATAATACAAATAACGTTCCAAGAGGCGAATTAAAAAATACACCCGTAACAAAGTAGGACTTCGAATAGCATAGAAATTACTTAACTGTAGTACTACGAGATGCGAATAGAGATGCACAAACAAGCAACGAACACCAAGAGAGATAGCATCAGTCAACAATTCAATAATGGCGCTATACTCTGCAATATTGTTGGTCGCACAGCTGAGGCACACACCTCGTAGAGTGACAAGTTCGTTTGTAGGGGCGTAAATTGCCCACGCAGTAGAAGCAAGGTTCCGAGTAATACAGCTAGCGCCATCAGCGAAGCCAATGTGGGGTAGTGAAGACTCTGACATCTGGAAATCAAACACAACGTCACATAAGGGAAGAGACCAGATAACGAAAAAATAAAACTACAGTAACACACAAGAAGTATGATACAATAAAATACAAGTACTCATGCACAGGTGATCTTATGCATAGTACTTATTCAAGTACAACCCATTTATGGGTTCACTTAAAGGGATACCATCGTAATCTACTAACTCATAATCCCCTTTCTCCAAAACTTTTTTAACGATAAAAGGACCTCGCCACATGGCTTCAAATTTTCCATCTCCTAGCATATCTCGTTCTTGTTCGTAGAGGAGAACAAGATCTCCTTCAAAGAAAATGCGAGGCTTGACATGTTTGTCGTATTGGGCCTTGACACGTTTCTTTTGGGATTCTATGACTAGGGTAGAGTCACGTCGAGTTTAGTCTAATGCATGATATGCAATAGATGTTCTTCCTCTGCATAAGTGTTTGGTAGGAGTTCAACGGCTAGTTTTAAAGAGGGTATCTCGCATTCAATTAAGAGAATGGCTTCTAAACCATAGACTAACCAGAAAGGTGTAAACCCAGTAGCGGACTTAACGGACGTCTAGTAATCCCACAATGCTGAAAACAACATTGTATGCCAATATGTTTTGTGAATCCCTATCATTCATTGGAGCATAGTTATGAGAACTTTGTTAATCACTTCAACTTAGCCATTGTCTTGTGGGTAATAGGGAATTGAGTTTTCATGGTGAAGACCCAACTTTTCAGTGAGCTCAGACATCATGAAGTTTCTAAAGTGGCTACCATGATCGGTGACGATAGCCTGAGGAACACCAAAATGAGCTATAATGTGATTGAAAATGAATAATGTTGTGGTCTTTCCAGTATTGTCAAATGTCGGCATCGCCTCGGCCCATTTCATAAAATAATCCACGGCTACAATAATGTATCGATGCCCCCCGACCGAGTGGGGGTGACATGTCATGAAATCGATGCCCCATTTCACAAAGGGACCAATGGAGACCACAGGGTGAAGAGGAGCAGGGTGTGACCGTATCTTATGATTATAGGTCTGGCAAGCGTGGCATTTTTTGACGACGATTATGAAATCGTTAAATAAAGAAGGCCAAAAATACCCTGTGCGTAAGATCTTCTGGGACGTAGCATACCCAAACATATGACCACCATAGGATCCAGAATGGCAGTCATTTAAGGCTTTCTCGGCTTCGTCGAACGTGAGGCAACGTCAAAAAATTGAGTCAATCCCCCGATGATAAAGAGTATCCCTGAGGATAATATATTGACGGGTTTGGTAGCGTATTCGATGCCAGTCAGTACTAGAAAAATTGGGCTGGAAAGTCTGGGTTTGGAGATATCTAATGATCTCACCATACCAAAGATCATCGAAACTAATTAGGAAAAGGGATTCATCAGGTAATGAATCGGCTGCAACATTTTCTGTTTCAGAGTAGGGAAAGTCGCATGTCAACTTGGAAAACACTAAGGACTTCTTGGACTTGGCTCATTCAAATTCCAAGTCAAACTCCTAGAGTATCACGATCCATTTGGAGTATTTCCCCCTAGCAATTGACGTGTGAGAATGTGTTGCATAGGGTTGCAGTTAGAAATCATTGTATTCTTGCAAGAGAGGATATAGTGTTGGAAGCGTTGAACTGCTTGGACAACTACCAAGGCTAGTTTTTCGACATGTAAATACTTGGTTTTGGTAGGCGTTAGACTTCGACTCAAGTAATAGATAACATGAGAATCATGAGAATCATCCCCTTGCACGAGAACTATAGCAATGGTGTAATCTGAGGCTGGGAGGTAGAGGAAATAATCGCAACTGTAATCAGGGGGGAAGAGAAGCGGAGCATGTGTCAGGGATAGTTTCAAAGCTTTGAAGGCTTTTTTTGTGATGGTATCCCATATGAACTCATACCCCTTTTTGAGGAGTCACGTAAATCCACGAGTTATCTCGATGTAGTTCGGGATGAAGTGACGAAGAAAGTTTGCTTTCCCTTGCAAACTTTGTAACTAGAGAAGTGTAGAAGGAGGAGGGAGATTAAGGATTGCCTCAATATTTAAAGGCTCTACCCTGATCCCTTGATGCAAAACAATAAATCCTAGAAGTCAGTTGGATTCCACGCAGAAAACGCACTTGTGAGGATTCAAGAGTATATGGTAAAACTGACAGCAGATGAAAATGGCTCGGAAGTGGATTGGATGATCGAATCGACACATGGAATGAGCAGGTAATTCGTCAAGATATGGTTGCATGATGTGCTTGATATCATGGAAGGCATAAAACATAATGCATTGAAAAGTTGCACCAACATTATTTAGACCGAAAGGGAGTTTTCAATAGGCGAAAGTGCCCCAAGGACAAATGAAAGTGGTTTTTTGTTGATCCTCGAGAACAATATTGATTTGATTATATCCATAGAAACCATCCATCAGAGAGAAGATTCTTCTTCCGATGTAATCATAGACAATCTGATCGATGAAGGGGGTAGGAAAGTTGTCCTTAGGAAAAGATTTTTTGATATCCCTATAATCAATGCATACGCGGATTGTGCCTTGTTTCTTGTCGATCAGGACAATATTGGAAACCCAGTCAGTGAGGGCCATCGGGTAAATAAATCCGGCTTTGAGAAGTTTCTCGACTTCAAGCTTAATAGTGGCCGCTTGTTACCCATGATTTTGGTCGTCGTGATGATGTATTGATGATGGTGTACACAGGCTCTTCATAAGAACTTTCTCCTGAGAAAAGTTACTTTCATCTCTTCCCAGAAAACTCATTTTTGAAGAAGGTTCGCAGGCTGCTAATATATTTAGGTGTGAGAATGACCCATTCTCGCAGGCTTCTTTAAGCCAGGGTGCAAACTTCTCGCACTGTGTTAAATAGCCAGGGTGTGAACTCTTCCTAAAGCATGAAAAAGATGATTTTTTTATGTTTCTAGAAGGGAATCTTCTAGAAGAATGGGTTGGCATTCAAATGGTTATCCTTGTACTGGATTCCCTGATATTGTGGGATCATTCTTATCCAAGAAACTATCTCATTCTCTCCTATATATTGAGGAAATTCTCATGGAAAAGGTTAAGCAAGATTCATTGGAGAATTGGTGAAAGAATTGTGTGAAGGAATTAGCCTGAACAGTAGCTTGGAGACTCTAGCAAGTCTATCAAGAGGATTTGATCTTCTTCATACAAGGATTGAGAAAGTGTGTGTGTTGGAGCCAAGAGCCATTGAAAGGAAGCTTGCGACATCAAGGCGATCAGGTTGTAATCTTTACTTTCAATCAATATGATACAGTGGCATGTCCCTTTCCCATTAAGTTATTCTCACTTTATTGTGTAATTCCTTGATCATACACATAAGTTGACTATTGAATATATTTTGCTATCTTCACTTTGGTTGTTTTGTGTTGTCTTGGTCTTGACCTCATGAGAGCACCAGAGTGAAGCAGGAGCAACAAAGACCCTAGGAAGCGATATTAAGGTATGTTACATGTTCCTTCCTACTAGCTAATTCAATGGTCAAAACTTAGGGAAAGAGTCATGTCTTGTCCTATTTTGTTCTAGATCCAGGTGGATCTAGGGAGATCTGTTAGTGTCTGCACCTGCCGATTAGTCTGATAACAAAATTGGCGACTCCACTGGGGAGAATCCCATTTTTCTTTGTGGCTTTTGGTGTTTTTCCGTGGCCATTTTCTCTTGTTTTACTTTTCTCCTTTCCTATCAATCTTTGAGTCTTCAGGATATCCTGATAGACCCTCTGGGTCCAGAGGCCTTTTCAAATTTTGTTTCATTTTCCAAAAATTTGACTAGTTTCATAGGTTCTTGCACTGCACTTCACTGTAGCCTGCGAGAATCTATAGAGTTCTCATCCTGCCTTTAGTTTCAGTGCGAGGTTCTCGCACTCTGCTCAAGGGCCACCTACGAGAATTAGTAATTCTCACACTGTGTAACACTCCCAGCCTGCGAACAAATTTTTTCAAACTTTTGGATTTGAGTTTTGGCATCTTCAACTACCCAGATCAGTCTAGGTGTCTCATAAGAGTTTCTTGGACCATTGATTGATGTCTTTCTTGTCTTCGTTTTCATGCATGTATAGTCTCAGGATTTCCAAGGCTTTTTTTGTCACTTCTGTCTCGACTTTCGTTTCTTGACTTTTCTTGGAAAAACCATACTCTCTGATTTCGGAATCTGAGTGTGTTTGATTAGTTAAGAACCAGTGATCAGTTGAAAGTTGAGTTTTCTTAGTCTTCATCATTTTCTTATTGTTTGAAAGATCACTTTTCTTATGCAATTGAAAAGACTAGATTGGTTTGCTTGTTATTTTTGTTTTCATTGAAAGAGTGGTTTGGGTTTTTATCATTGCTTGTTCATTGGTTTTTTATTTTTAGTACTCTCACTATCATGGTGTGGGTCCTTTTTGAAAAGTGAACAAACATTTTTCTTTCAAAAAATATTTTTCTTCTTCGAAAACATTGAAAACCAATTGTTGAAATTATTGAAAAAGACACAATAGAGAATTGTTGTTGATGTGTAATTTGTTGCATTTGCATTTTAAAGGAAATTGTATTGTAGTTCAAGGTTGATCTGGAAAAATTTCTCTTTCCCTCCCATACATGGGATTCATCGAACGAAAATTGCTATATTTCATTCTCATCCATGCATTGTTGGGTCAGAGTCATACAACATAAGTTTCATCTATGTTTCCTTTGAGTAAACAACAACTCTTAATAACACTGTGCAATTGTAAAATTTATCTAGTAACTCTTTTCTAGGGCTCTATTACACCAACATTTAGCTAGGCTATCACTTTGGAGTAGGAAGAGAGATACACTCTCCAAAAGCACAAAACACACAATAGCATCTTGTGTTAGGAAGTGTTAAATTCCATTTGCAACATCTTATCCTAGGAAGCCCTTCTCACACAAGGGTCAAGCATGAGGTCGCATTGATATTGAAAGAGTTACTCACCCTACTTTGTTGATATCAATTGAGAGATTGCACATATTACGGGGATCACTCGAAGGTATACCCACAATAATGAGTGGAATCCTTTTGAGTTGATTTCAGGCTAGATACCCTGCCCTTGCGTGTGGATCGGACTGTCGACTGTCCCCCTAGGATTTATTGTTGTTGGTGGTGACCTTAGTGGCCTATATTTCTAGGTTCTTACATGAGGTGACTGTGAAGGGGAAAGTCTTCACAGTACCTGGAATTGACGTTGACCAAACTCACTCGGGCTCCTTGGAGGGTATAACCACAATTATGTGTGGGAGCTTGCACCAAGGTGTAAGTTCGTTAAGAAGGTCGTCAGCGTAACTTTTCCAACCTAGCCCAACCCCTTCTCGTCTCGTTGTTGAGACGTTGGATTTCATCACCAACTAGTGGCTTCGAAATTAGAAGGTCTTGTTTGCTTGGTGTTTCTTCCTAGATTTTGTTTACTAGCGCATGTTGTTTGTTTCTCGAAGTTGACCATAGGATTTTCTTCGTGAATTTTGTCACTCGTTTACAATAGCTCCTCCATGTCATTCACGTAGAATGCAGGGTTTATCTCTAGAGAATCTGGAAGGTTCTCAACCCTTGCCTACAAGTACACCTGAAGAATCTCCTCGGCAAAGTGAAGTCCCAGTCATCACCACACCGCAAGTGGAACGCACTGACTCTATAGAACATTTTTGAATTACAAATACTCAAGAGGACTTTCGAATTCACCTCTATTCTAAGAGACGTTTTATGCGATAAAACTCTTCCGGAGACTTAATTGTTGTGTATTCTGGATCTCTGACTGGACCTAGGGACCAAGATCCTTTTTGGTCTACAGGCATTTTTCGACGGGACCTTTTTGGTCTAGGTTCACCTATGATTTCCGAAATCAACCCACCTGTGATTTTCGAAATCTCTAGTACAGAGACAGTACCGTTGACTATCGCTTATCACTTTACCGTCCCTGCCGAAATGGCCCATCTCATAGCTACTACGAGTGTTCCAACTAGGTTTACTGTGGTTAGTCTTGCTCCCATCAACACACCGTGAATGCCCAATGTCACTCCGACACTACCACCTGGATACTGTGCGTTGAATGCTTCCATTCCTACTCCTGTGAAAACTCCATCTGGCTCTCCTGGTGGTCCTTCTTCTTCTGGGCACTCTCTTCCCGGTTTTATTCCAACACTCCCTCAATTTCCTTTTGGAGGACCTTCTTCGTCTTCCACTGGCAATCTTAATCCTAGTGGCTTTATTCCGTCATTCACTCCAAATTACCAGTTTCCGGTTGGTGGAAAATTTCACCAAGGTGGTCTGACTCAACCCCCTCTCAGCGAGAAAATTCCATTTGGAACGTAAATCCCAATTGGAACACAACCCCCAATTGGAACACCACCTTCAATGGGAGGACTGACCCCACCTTATGGGAAAATCATACCTCCCTACTTATCCCAGTATTGGAATCAGTTGATACAACATCCTCCTCAATCGACTGGGGGGCAGCAGTTTCCCGCTGCATCCATAATACCTCCTAGTGTGGGCCAACCATATCCAGGTTCGTTCAATCCCATTTGGGGGGAAAATGCTCAAAATCAAGCCCCTGTTCCAGGGTATACTCCTATGAGCTACTATCCTCTCCAACCACCACCGAATATGCATGAGTCTTCACATTATATGCAAACTGCTTATGGTCCTACTGGTTTTTCGACAGGGATTCCTCCCCAAAGCCACCAGTACCCATAGGTGAATCGACAGTTACCCTTTCTCGCCACTTTGGATCTTCCGGATTTGTTAATAATTTTAAATGATCCTATTCGTCACTCTCCCCAATGGCCTGTTATACTAGCCAATCTTCCATCAGACATTCCTAAATTCGACGACAAAGCAGGAGAGGAACCCAACAATCACGTTATGAATTTTCACCTATGGTGTTCATCCAACTCGTTGATGGATGACTCTATTCATTTACGTCTTTTTCAATGAACCCTCACAGGTTCTGTTGCGAAGTGGTATATTGAATTTCCACGAGGTTTCTTCTCTGACTTCAACACCCTAGCCATGGCTTTCCTCACACACTACTAGTTACCGATTCGTTATGACACTGGGACCGAGATTTTGACTTCCTTCAAACAGAACAAAGCCACTCATATATCCGATCACATCCATGAGTGGTGAAGGAGACGACGTCTCATTAAAATTGAGCTCCTCGATCAGTTGCTGGTAGAGTGGTTCATAAAATCATTTTTGAATGACATCGGTAAGGACATTTCCATGGGCGTCGTAGTCATGGAAGAGAAGGCTATAAGTCATTCTCAATATCTTGACCTCATTTACTCACAAACGGGAACCCCTTACGATTTACTACCTGACTTACCTCGTCCTAATACTTCCATCACTTCAACTACTCCAGCTGCCTCGCATGCAGCTGACGGTGTGATTGGATCTTCCCAGGCCCAACCACATTCCGCCTCAAGCACAAACCCTAAATCTGCTTCTTCTAATGTTCAAAATGCTCTGTCTTCTGCCCCTCCCACCAGCAAGACTTCTAAGGTAAATGCAGTCCAATCTACCCCAACCGGTAAAAACAAATCTAAAAAGGGGAGAGGTAAGAATAAGGAGGGAAAAAATAATTCTCAAGCGAAGAAAACCAAAACTACCCCTGTTGACTATCGAGATAAGCGCAAACCACGATACCCTTGTCTTATCTGGGGTGATGATCACTACACGAAGGATTGTCCCCGACGTGCCGAGGTCACTAATTTCCTTCAAGGAGCTCCAAAACCACTTGCGTCGGTCGTTTTGTCCCAACCCTTCCCGTCTCAACAACAGGCTCAGTTGGTCATCCATGACCAACCCTCATCTTCTACCACCTCCTATGTTTTGATGTGTACTGGAGATTCTAAGCAGAGCAACGTTGCCCTCACTACTCAAGCCAAAGATTATTCTCCCTCTAAGGAGAATATTGATGATTTACCCCCTTCCTTGGTACAACCCTCTCCCATGACTCCACCTACCAATGGTCCTCTTCATCTTGAATGACTTATCCTCGACACAGTTTTGCGACCCCCCCCAAAGGGCGTCGTTCAGAAATCGGCTTTCAATCCTCACGCTTGTGCTGCCCATAACTACAACATTGTTGAATATCTGGCTCAAGCACCTTCTGCGATGTCAGCCCTTGAAGTCCTTCAAACTTGTCCCACACAATGGAAGGCACTGTTGAAAGCTATCGGTGGAATTAACCCGATGGATACTAATTTAATAATCTTTGACTTGGAAGATCACATTCCAAGGTTATCCCCTGTACTTTCCCCATTCCACCGCCCGATGTTCCACGCTCATATGTTGCTTCCATCAACATGATCTCCACCTTTCCTCATGAACTTCCTGCATCTCACGACCCCTGGATAGTCCCTGACCCTGGAGATCATTTTTCGTTTCGGTGACAAAATGCCATTAAGTCCAGTTGAATCCACCTATCATGCCATTCAATCAGCAACACCTTCTACCCCCTCTCTTGGTGAGTTATCTCCTGATCCTTTTCATGTTATTTTTCCCACTTATGAGATGATCATGTCTCTCATGGAGGACACCCCTTGGGACGATGGGAATCATCGTTCCATCCTCTTTCTGGAGAAACATACCCTTGAGAACTACCAATGGATTTTGACCCCATTGACCGTTGTCATCATCGTGACCATTCCTGAGTCTGCCCACGATGTGTTTTCCGAAGGGAACTTAAGCAATATCTCACCCACGATTCCCCTTGACATATCTGTCAAGCCTAGAATCGTCGAAAATGTCCATATTGGAGCTTCGTGTTCCCCTGACGAAATAGTCACCTATACATCCCTTTTCAAAGAGTTTCGTGACATATTCACCTGGAGCTACGATGAAATTTCGGGTATCGACCTTGAGATTGTGATACATGAGATCAAGACATACCCCTGACGCTAAACCCGTCTGGCAACGCGTTCATCCAGTTCACCCACGTAAAGCAGCTGCTATAAAGATCGAAGTCGAGAAACTTCTGAAAGCCATCTTTATTTATCCGGTGGCTCTCACAAACTGAGTTTCCAATCTTGTCTCGATTGACAAGAAGCAAGGCACCATTCGTGTATGTGTTGATTATAGGGATATCAACAAAGCTTGTCCAAAAGACAACTTTCCTACCCCTTTCATCGATCAGATTGTTGATGACTGCGCTGGAAGTGAAATATTCTCTCTCATGGATGGTTTCTCTGGATATAATCAAATCAACATTGTTCTCGATGATCAACATAAGACTTCTTTTATTTGTCCTTAGGGTACTTTTGCCTATCGGAAACTTCCTTTCGGTCTCAAGAATGTTGGCACAAATTTTCAACGCGCTATGTCTTATGCTTTCCATGATATCAAGCACATCGTTCAACCATATTTGGACGATTTACTCGCTCATTCCATGCACAGAGTCGATCACCCAACCCACCTCCGAGCCATTTTTGTTCACTGTCGGTTCTACCATATAAGTTTGAATCCTCATAAGTGCGTTTTCTATGTGGAATTCGGTCGTCTTCTAGGTTTTATCGTTTCGTGTCAAGGGATCCGAGTGGATCCTTTAAAGGTTGAGGCAATCCTTAATCTCCCTCCTCCTTCTAGACTTCTCCAATTGCAAAGTTTGATGGATATGTTGAGGGGAATAGTGGGTGAGATATTGCTTAAGTTCTGTTCGAAAAACACATCGTGTGTGGACTCGGGAATGGTTGAAATGATGACAACGATCGACAGGGATAAGATCTGTTGGTAGCTCTTGATGGTGTGTTGTTCCAGGAAGAGGATAGAATGGTGAAGGCCATATTCCCAGAGGGTGTCTTCCATGACAGACATAATCATCTCGTCCATGGGAAAAATGACGTGGAAAGGATTTGGAGATAAATCACCAAGAGAGGGGGTAGAGGGGGTCATCGATTGAATGGCCTGATAGGCAGATTCAACCAGACTCAAAGGCATTTCGTCACTCTAACGAAAATGATCGCCAGGGTCAGGTACCATCCATGGGTCGTGAGAGGCAAAGGTTCTGTGAATCGAGGTAGAGATCATGTTGATTTAAGCAACGGACGAGTGTGGAACATCGGGCGATGGAATGGGGAAGGTACATTAACGAAGAGTCTTTTAGAATACCTACACCGACGTTCTCATAACCCGATGGGGTTTTGGCGATGAACGGTATGTTTCCAGTACACGTATCCGAGTTAAAGAAGGCTAATTGGTCAACGGTGATTACCTTTCCTTGATGTGGGAAACGAACAACATGAAAAAGAGTCGACACAACTGTGTGCATGGAATCGATCCATCTATGTCCAAGTAGAAGATTTTAATCGAGAGGAGCGTCAAATACTTCCACTTTGACTTGGACCATTTTGCCTTCTAGCATGATTGGCAACGAAGGAAGGACACCATAGGGCTTAAAACCGGATCCATTGAAGGCTTTGAGAGTGTTATGGGATTCAGTCAAAGAGGGAGAGCCGGTGGCTTTCCAGTAGGTAACAGACATGACACACGTCGAAGCACCCTCGTCGATAATGGTTCTACAAATATTTTTTTTGGAGACAATCACTTGGATTTGGAACGCGAGTTGAGGGGGTAAGCGTGGAATGTGATCTTCCAAGTAAAAAATTATTAAATTCGTGTTCGTCAAGTCAATTCCACCGATATCTTTCAATAGTGCCTTCCATTGTGTAGGAAAACTTTGAAGGACTTCGAGGGTTGACATCGCAGAAGGTGCTTGGGCCAGATCTTCAATAATGTTGTAGTTCTGGGCAGCGCGAGCATGAGGATTGAAAGACGATTTCCGAACGACACCCTTTGGAGGGGTCAAAGAACGGTGTCAAGGCTTGGTCATTCAAGATGAAGAGGACCATTGGTAGGTGGAGTCGCAGGAGAGGGTTGTACCAATGAAGGAGGTAGATCATCAACCTTCTCTTTAGAGGGAGAATAATCTTTGGCTCGAGTGGTGAGTGTAATGTCATTCTTCTTTGAATCGTCAGTACACATCAATACATAGGACATAGTAGAAGGGGAAGGTTGGTCATTAATGACCAATTGGGCATGTTTTTGAGAGGGGAAGGGTTGGGACAAAATAGCCAGAGTGGGTGGTTTCGGGGCCCCTTAAAGGAACTTAGTGACCTCGGCGCATCGTGGACAATCCTTCGTGTAGTTATCATCACCACAGATAAAACAAGGGTATCGAGGTTTGCGCTTATCCCTATCATCAATAGGTGGAGTTTTGGTTCTCTCTACTTGAGAAGTATTTTTGTCCTCCTTATTCTTACCCTTTCCCTTTCGGGATTTGTTTTTACCGACTGGGCTATATTGAACTGCATTTATCTCAGAAGTCTTACCAGTGGGAGGGGTAGGAGATGGAGCATTTTGAACATTAGAAGAAGCAGGTTTGGGGTTGGTGCTTGAGGCGAAATGTGGTTGGGCATGGAAAGTCCCAATCACACCGTCGGCTGCATGAGAAGAATATGGGGTAGTTGAGGTGGCGGAAGTGGAAGGACGAGGTGCATCAAGGAGTAAGTCATAAAGAGTACCCATTTGTGAGTAAACAAGTTCAATATATTGAGCATGACTTATGTCTTTTTCTTCCATGACAACTCCACCCATGGAAATGTCACAAGCGATGTCATTCACAAATGATTTTATGAACCACTCTACCAGCAACTAATCGGGAAGTTCAAGTTTGATGAGACGTCGTCTCCGTCGCCACTCATAAATGTGATCGAATATATGAGTGGCTTTGGTTTGTTTGAAATAAATCAAAATCTCGGTCCCCGTTTCATAATGGATCGGTAACTGGTAGTGGGTGAGGAAAGCCATAGCTAGGGTGTTGAAGTCGGCGAAGAAACCTCATGGTAATTCTATATACCACTTCGTGGCAGAACCCGTGAGAGTTCTTTGAAAAATACGTAAACAAATATAGTCATCCATCAAGGAGTTGGATGAGCACCAGAGGTGAAAATTCATGACATGATTGTTCGGGTCCTCTCCCACTTTGCCGTTGAATTTAGGGATGTTCTATGGTAGCTTGGCTGGAATAGCGGGCCATTAGAGAGAGTGACAGATTGGATCGTTTAAAATCCTCAACAGATCCGGGAGGTCCAAAGTGGCCAAGAAGGGTAACTGTCTATTCACATGCAGGTACTGGTGGCTTTGGGGAGGGAGTCCTGTAGAAAAACCAGTGGGACCATAAGCAGTCTGCATATAATGCGAAGACCCAGGCAGATTCAGTGGTTGTTGTGGAGGAAAGTAGCTCATGGGATTGTATCCTTGAACAGGGATGTGAGTTTGAGAATTCTAGCCCCAAATAGGATTGGACGTACCTGGATATGGTTGGCCTATACTAGGGGGTATAACGGATGTAGTTGGAACCTGTTTCCCCCCAGTCAATTGAGGATTATGTTGTATTAGATGGTTCCAATACTAGTCCAAGGATGGAGGTATGTTTTGTCTGTAGGGTGGGGTCGGTGGGGGTTGTCCTCCAATCGGGGGTTGTGTTCCAATTGAGGGTTGTGTTCCAATTGGGATTTGTGTTCCAATAGGAATTTTCCCTACAAGGGGGGGTTGAGTCAAACCTCCTTGGTGAAATTGTCTACCAACATGAATCTGGTAATTTGGTGTGAATAATGGAATAGTGCCACTAGGATTAGTGCCACTGATAGAGGATGAAAAGGTCCTCCGAAAGGGGGTTGAGGAATTGTCAAAATGAAGCCAGGAGGAGAGTACCCAAAAGAAGAGGGACCACCAGGACTTCCAGATGGGGTTTGTGTAGGAGTGGAAATAGAAGCATTCAACGCACAGTATCCAGGTGGAAGCGTTGAGGTGACACTGGGCGAGAGCAGTGTGCCGATGGGGACTTGACTAGCCATTGTAATCCTGGTGTGAATACTCATAGTATCTATGTAATGGGACATTTCTAAAGGGATGGTCAAGATGTGGTCAGCTCGCGGAGCTTCTGTACCAGGAAAATAATAAGCAGTAGTAAAAGGTACTGCATCTGGGTCAGAGGTTTCGGGGAATGCATGTGAGACGGTGATTTCAATGCCTGATCCTGCACCAAAGAGATCTCGTCTAAAAATGTCGGTAGACCAAAAAGGATCTTAGCCTTCTGGTCCTGGAAAAGGCCCAGTCGGTGATCTAGAAGATAGAACAATTAAATATCTAGAAGAATTCACTCGCATAATATGTCTCTCAGAATCAGGGTGAAGTCGAAAGTCCTCTAGAGAATTGGTAATTTGGAACCGTTCTAGAGAGTCAGTTCTTTGCACTTGTGGAGTGGTGACATATTGGACTTCACTCTGTTGAGGAGAGCCCTTAGATGAGCTTGTAGGTAGGGGTTGAGAACCTTCCAGGTTTTTTGGAGGTAAGACCTTCATTCTACGTGAACGACGTGGAGGGTCTATTATGAACGAGTTACAAACTTATGAAGAAATTCCTATGGTCAACTTGGGTAAAAAAACAACATGCACTAGTAAACAAAATCTAGGAAACAATACCAAGCAAACAAGACCTTCTAATTCTGAAGTCACTAGTTGGTGATGAAATCCAACGTCGTAACAACAAGATGAGAATGGATTGGGCTAGGGTGGAAAAGTTACGATAACGACCTGCTTAACGGACTTACACCCTGGTGCAAGCTCCCACACATAATTGTGGGTATACCCTCCAAGGATCTCGAGTGAGTTTGGTCGACGTCGATTCCAGGTACTGTGAAGACTTGCCCCTTCACAGTCACCTTGTGTAAGACCCTAAGAAGATAGGCCACCGAGGTTACCACTTACAACAATAAATCCTGGGGGGACAGTCGATAGTCCGATCCACATGCAAGGGCAGGGTATCTAGCCTGAAATCAGCTCAAGAGGCTTCCACTCATCATTGTGGGTATACCTCTAAGTGACCCCTGTAATATATGAAATCTCTACACCGATATCAATAAAGCAGGGTGAGTAACTCTGTCAATATCAATGCGACCTCGGGTTTGAACCTTGTGTGAGAAGGGCTTCCTCAGATGAAATGTTGTAAATGGAATTTGACACTCCTTAACACAAGATGCTATTGTGTGTTTTGTGTTTTGGAGAGTGTATCTCTCTACCTATTCCAAAGAGCTATCCTAGCTAATTGTTGGTGTAATAGAGCCCTAGAAAAGAGTTACTAGTTAAATTTTAAAATTGTGCAATGTTATTAAGGGTTGTTGTTACTCAAAGGAAACGAAGATGAAACTGATGTTGTGTGAGAATCTAACCCAACAATGCATAGATAGGAATGAAATATATCAATTTTTGTTTGATGAATCCTATGTACAGGAGGGGAAGAGAAGTGTTCCAGAACAATCTTGAACTACGATACACAATCTTCTTTAAAATGCAATCTTTAACAAATCACGCAATAATGACAATTCTCTATTTGTTCTTTTTCAACAATTGATTTCCAATATTTTCAAAATGAAAATGCTTTTAGAAAGAAAAATGTTTTTTACTTTTCAAAAATATCTACACCATGGTGGTGAAAGTAAGGAAAACCAATAACTAACGAACAAGCAATAACAAAACCCAAACCAATCTTTCAATGGAAAAAAAAATGATAAGCAGACAAGACTAGCCTTTTCAATTGCATGAGAACAATGATCTTCCAAGTAATGAGCAAAAGATAAAGAAAAACAATCCCAACTTTTAAACCGATCACCGGCTACTAACCAAACAAGTACTCAGATCCCAAGATCAGAGATTATATCCTTGCTAAGAAAAGTCAAGAGATGAGAGTTGAGAAAAAATGGACAAGAACAGCCTTTGATTTCCGAAGACTGATCATGCACAAAATATGAAGTCAAGAAAACATCAACCAGTGGTCCAAGAAGTTCTTTTCAGACACCTATACTGATCTAGGCATCTGAGCATGCAAAAACCTTAAATCCAAAAATTTTAAAATAGGGTTCACAAGCTATCAGTAATACACAGTGCGAGAATGTTGCATTCTCGCAGGTTGGCTTTGAGCAGGGTGCGAGAACCTCGCACTGGACTGAAAGGCGGAGTGTGAACTCAAGGTGTTCTCGCAGGCCACTATGGGGTTCAATCCGAGAACGCCTGAAACTAGGCAAAATTTTGGAAAAAGACAAAACATTTGAAGGGACTTCTGGACCCAAAGAGTCTATCAGGGTGTCTTGAAGACTCAGAGATTGATAGAAATGAAGAAAGGTAAGGCAGGAGCAAATGGCCAAGGAAAAACACCAAACACCACTAAAAAAATGGGTTTCATCCCCAGTGTAGTCGCCAAATTTGTTATCGGACTAATCAGTAGGTGCGGACACTAACAGATCTCCCTAGATCCACCTGTATCTAGAACAAAACAGGACAGGACATGATTCTTTCCCTAAGTTATGACCATTGAATTAGCTAGTAAGGAGGAACAAGGGCCATACCTTTGTATCGCTTCCTAGGGTCTTTGTTGCTCCCACTTCGCTCTGATGCTCTTGTGAGGTCAATACCAAGACAACACAAACCACCCAAAGTGAAAATGGCAAAATGTATTCAATCATCAACTTATGTGTATGATCAAGGAATTACACAATAAAATAAGAATGACTTTATGGGAAAAGGACATGTCGATGTATCATATTAATTGAAAGTAGAATATACAACCTGATCACCTTGATGTCGCAAGCTTCCTTTCGGTGACTCTTGGTTCCAACACACACACTTTCTTTGTCCTTGTATGAAGAAGATCCAATTCCTCTTGATAGACCTACTAGAGTCTCCAAGCTTTTGTTCAAGCAGGGATCTTCACACAATTCCTTCACCAATTCTTCAATTAATATTTCTTAACCTTTTCCATGAGAATCCTATCAATATATAGGAGAGAATGAGATGGTTACATGGATGAGAATGATCCCACCAAATCAGGTAAACTAGTAAAATGATAACCATTCGAATGCCAATCCATTTTATAGAATATTCCCTTCTAGAACTCTCGAGACTTCTTCCCTTTTCCAAGCTTGAAAACAAGTTCACACCCTAAGTATAGAGCACAGTGTGAGAAGTTCGCACCCTAGATGAAGGTGGCTTGCAAGAATGTGTCATTCTCACACCCTAGGCTATAAGTAGCCTATGAACTCACTTTAAAATTATGTTTTCTGGAAGGAGATGAATGCCACTTTTCTCAGGAGAAAGTTCTTGTTAGGAACCTGAGTACACCATTGTCAATACACCATCAAGATGACCAAAATCATGTGTAACAACGTGTCCTTCCTAGTACCAATGGCTAGGATTTCCTTAGATATTTTTAACTTCGCAAGTTTCCACTCTTCTCCTTACAAGTATTTTGAGGTATGAATCCTCGAACTCTCAGATCTGCTTCCACATGTACCACTTGATGATGGACGGTTCCGATATACCTTGGAATTTTGGGACTTTGTGAGTTCACTTCTCCTGTGCACTCTAAAGGAATTAAGGCCCATGCACTTACCTATGGATCCAATGATGGTTGGTCCATGTGCTTAGATATAATGCCTTATATATGTTCTCCTCCTTTGTTCGCTTGTTCCTCCTGTCTGGACTCTGAACTAACAATGCATATTCTTCATAGTGCTTGATATGACGACCATTGTCACTCCTCCTCCTGATCTTACGATCTCTTCCAACGTAGAATATTTTCTACGTATTCAAATGTTTCGGCCTCTGACCCTTCTCTTGTGAGACTGGTTGAAGGGTCTCATCTTCACTTTTCTATTTTCCATCAATGACAAGAACACTCTTCCTGTAAACATGCCAACAATCTCCCCCTTTGACATTGATGGAAATCCTGAAAGGATGCACTATTCTTCGTAGACCTCCAACTGTATCATCCATACCACACTCTATTCTTCTTAGACCTCCAACTATAGCATCTAGACCACACCTTTTTCTCCCCCTTTGACATCAATGTCAAAAAAAACTAAGAGTGACTATGTTCTCCCCCTATTAATCAGATACACTATTTTAACTTGATAGCAAGGTCACGCCCAACTTCTGGTGTAGATACTCAAACTCATCTTTTGGAAGAAGTTTAGTGAAGATATCAACAATCTGATCTTTGGATGGAATACAAAGCAAATAAAAAATAGTGTTGATTACTTGTTCCCTCAAGAAGTGATACTTGATGGGTATATGCTTGGTCTTGGAGTGAAATACAAGAATCTTTGACACACTAATTTCACTAGTATTATCACAATGAATTGGAATCGGTGCAATATATTTGACCTCCAAGTCTACAAGTGTCTGAATCATCCACGATACTTGGGTACAACAAGTGGCAGTTGCAATGTATTCAGATTCTATAGTTGATAAGGAAATGGAACCTTGCTTCTTGCTCAACCATGCTACAAGAGAATCTCCTAAGAAGAATGCACCTCCACTCGTGCTTTTCCTTTCATCCATACAGTTAGCCCATTCAGCATATGAATAGACTCATAATTGAAAATTTTGATTCCTATGATACCATAGGCCATAGTTCATTATTCCTTTCAAGTATCTGAATATTCTTTTGACAGCTAGAAAATGACTCTGTATATGTGCAGACTGATACCTTCCTACCATTCCAACAACATGCATTATGTCTGGACGACATGCTATGATGTACAACAGGCTGCCTATCATAGACCTATATGAACTATGATCAACATCAGGTGAGTCATCATCCTTTCTTAACTTGCATCCAGTGACCATAGATGTGCTCATAGGTGTTGAATATTCCATTTGAAACCTTTTCAACATTTTTCTTAGATATTTCTCTTGAGAAAGAAATATTCCTTCATACCTCTGAGTAATTTGTAAACTAAGAAAAAATGGCATTTCCCCTATCATAGACATTTCAAATTCAGACTGCATGGAAGAAGAAAACCATTGTACCAATGAAGCATTATTACTTTCGAAGATGATGTCATCTACATAGACCAACACAATGAGAAAATCATCATCCTATGTTTTGATATATAGATTGTAGTCAATTGTTCCTCTCTTGAACCTTTTTTCTTGAAGATACTAATCCAATCTGTAATACTAGGCATGAGGAGCTTGTTTCAACCCATACAAGGCTTTCTTCAACTTGCAGACAAGGTCAAGATTATTTGACAGTTAGAAACCCTCTGGTTGTTCCATATATACTTCTTCTTTTAGATATCCATTTAGAAAATATGACTTGAAATCCATTTGGTAGACTTTAAACTTCTTATGACAAGCATAGGAAAGAAACATTCTCATAGATTCTAATCTTTCTACGAGCGCAAATGTTTCATCAAAATCTAGTCCTTCTATTTGAGCATACCCTTTGCAAACCAATCTAGCCTTATTTCTTACAATATTTCCTTTCTCATTCATCTTATTTTTGTAGACCCATTTGGATCCTATTACATTTTTGTTTGCTGGCCTAGGAACAATTTCCCAAGTATCATTATTTTCAATCTGATCCAGTTCCTCATTCATTTGTTTTAACCAATTTACATCCTTATTGGCTTCATTAAGTTTCTTGGGTTCCACCATGGGTATGAAGGCTATATGTGATTGCTCGGTGTCTTTGATTATCCTTGTCCTGGTTTGTACACCTTTGTCTTTCTCACCAATTATCTGACTTGCAAGATAATTATTTTGAGTAATTTTGGAGGAAGGATTTGATGTTGATTGTTGTCTTGACTCTTCTTGTCTGGGTGTCTCTTCTCCACCCAATTCATCATCTTCTTGTGACTCTAACATTTTATGTTCTTCATTTTCATTATCCTCATCATATTCTTCATCTGACTTGGTGCTTATTCTCTATTGATCTTTTATAGGATCTTCTTCATCAATTTGAACATCAATAAAGTATACTAATTTATGCATTCTTTTGTTAAAGAATCTATATCCTTTACTGTTCATTACATATCCTAAGAAGATAACTTCATCAGCTCTACTATCAAATTTTCCTAGATGATCAAAATTATTTTTGATGTAGCATTTACTTCCAAATACTTTGAAGTGCTTGATTGATGCAAGTTGACCAAACCACAACCCATATGAAGTTTTATCATTGTTCGACCTTAGATGCACTTTGTTTAGAATATGAACAGTCGTTTGAATGGCCTCCACCTTGTGAAAATTCCCTTTCACTCATCATAACCCTTGCCATCTGCTGAACTGATCTATTTTGGTGTTCTACAAATCCATTTTGTTGAGGAGTACCTGGAATAGTATATTCTCTTTTAATTCCATGTCTATCATGGAATTCTTTGTTGGCACGAGGGAAAACCTAGGGTTCAACACTAAAATAGCGCACCAACAAAATCCTAACTACTAGCCCTTTTGGCAACACCTGCAAAGTAGATGAAGTCTCACCCGAGGTAGATGCAGGGGTGGTTGCAAGACTCAAGTGTCTGCAACCTTAGCTGGGACACATATCTATGATTATAACACTTAATAGAGCACTTAGCACCATTAGTTCATCATTATCTAACCAATATCTACTCCATAGAGAAAATAGAGCATCATAGCATTCACCTTGATCTAATGTGTATAAGCACTTAGCAAAGGAATTAGATCATATCTAACAGATTCAATCACTAAGTAAGGTCACATATGTCAGGTCTAGTATCCAGATTCATCATAAGCACAAAGAATAAATAGATCTATCTATCTATATCAAAGCACTTAGCACATAACACATAAACACATCAAAACATCGCACAAAGTAGAATAACACAGTATTTATGTGGTTCACCCCCACCCTGGGGTTATGTCCACCAACTCTTCTTCTTTATTATCTTCAATCAGTCATATACATGCATAGAGCCTCAAAACCCTTGCTCCGCATAAGACAAGAGATCTACCCAGCTCTCTAGATCTTCCTTCCTTGTGTTACAACACAAAGCCCTCCACCATATCTTACAATGACTTGCACTTGGGTCTACAAGTCTCACATAGTATGCACAAAGCCTTACACTTATTGATCACACAGATCCCACTCTTATCACTTAGCGAACTTGCAAAACACTTGCTCACTATTCAACTACTTCTTACGTTGCCTAGCCTTCTATTTATACATACAAAATAGGCCTAAATATGGGTAAACCCATGGGTCGACATCCCATTCTCGTTACATATTCCCAAATCCCAAAAAGGACCCAAAAAGGGGTCGAGATCCCACGATCTCTTCTTTGTCTTGCGCTTCATCTTCGATAGGTTGTCGAAGTCCCAAAATAGGTCAAATTGACCAAGGATCTCCCAAAACTTGGTCAAGGGCCAACAGTCCCCCAACACTCACCTGTGACTCATCCTGAGTCACTATGGTCTGACTAGTTCTACTTCGAACGCCTTGAGCTTGGCTCGAGATGCTTCAACTTGCTATTGTGCTATGGCCTCCTTTTCAATGAACTTGTGGATGAATGCATCATTGATAGGTCCCTCTAGACATTGTTATGTTGTAGTGACAACCTTCTCTAACTCTTCTCCTTGGCCTTCTACCTCTATAAACAACTGATAGGCCTTATCTTGCACAGGTTGGATTTGCTATTGTACAGTGCGTTTCTCTTGGGAGAGATTCATTCTTTCCATAGCTGACAGGGACTTCAACTGTGCCTATATCTTTTCGGCTTGGTACTTCACCTCTTGGAACTACAACTCTAGTGTTCTTAATTCTGGACTCTCAGCGAGTCACTCATATGTTAGGGCACTGCGATCAATGAGTTTCTTACATTCCAGGGTAATATCCTTGAGTCGTTCAACTATGCTCCTGGCAGTTTCTTCTCTTTGGTCCCTTACATCTTGTGGGGTCTCGGGTACTGCGTGTAGTTCCAAATCTTCTATGTGTTGTTGTAGTTTTTGGATCACTTCTTCAAGTTGCACTACTTTCTATGGAGCTCACTCTTCGGCCTTTACTTCTATGACTGTCACAGAGAAAAGTGCTCTTTTGACCACTTCCTTTACTTCAAGTTTCTCAGCGAGAAATTGTTCCTTTTCTTGTTGTATCTAGGCTTTTTCTTCATCAAACTTTGCCTGTTGAGAAAGATTTTCCTGTTCTATAAAACTTTGTTCCTCTACAAGGACTCCCTATACTTGTGACAAATCCTATGTGGTTTTCTCTATTTCTTCATGCGCTCATCGAAGACAAGCTGCGACTGTATCATCTAAGTGGTGGAGTTGAGATGGCTCATCTCCCAATTTTGGTTCTCCTAACACAGTGGAGACTACGCGGCTGGATTGTAGGGCCTGTTGTACCCCTTGGAGTTCAGTCTCAATTCGATCATACATATCCTCTTTCTTTGCTTCTTGTTTCTCTGCTATTTCTAGCAAAGCATCATTCAGGGCTGCTACGAGGAAGTCGAAGTCATCAGAAGAAAGGACGGTCTGCATATTGGTCATAGTGGCCTTCGATTTTTTTCGGGAGGAAGGTTTCGGAGGTGAACCTTTCCTCTTCTTCAGGGGATCAGCCTCATCACCCTATTGTTGTTTGACCTCTTTTTCATTCAACTCTTCACCATCACCTCCTTGCTCTGGTGATATGGAAGCAGTCTTCACGGATGCACTGTCTAAATCCTGAACCTCTTCGGTGTATCCTATGCAGTTTCTGGGTTGTCGATGTCGGATATCTCCGCAGGGTCCATTGGAATGAGGAGATTCATCAACCATTCCTTGTGATCTCCTCCAAGTCCTCCTCAGTTAGATTATAGTAGGACTAAAGTTGTTTCTTATGTTCGTCATCATGCACTATGATGTAAATAAAATGTCAGTCTACATTGAACTTCATCGAGGGCCTGAACTGGTGTAGAGTGTTCGGAGTTATGCGAGGCTTGTACTGGATGTTTTTCTTCAGCTGGCTGTAATAGGTATGAAAAACAGCATTGGACTACCACTATTTATTCATATCACTTGAGTACCATAGATTACTGAAATTTGTGGCCAATGGTTCAAAAGGCTCGATGTCCGAGAAGGTCAAACCTTCCACCATCTCCCAGGCAATAAAAGCGATCAAGATCAATAGCCAGCTGAAATGAAATTCGTACCCTTGGTCTTGGGCTTATCTCTAGTCGAATTCAAATTGGTTCACTAGGTACTTCTTCCAGTTCATCTAAAGTTCTTCTACACACTTCCCTGTGAGGTCGACTACAAAACCGATGACTTGAGTAGGTCAGTTCTTTCAGACTAACTTCCTTGGAATCAACTGATAGGTGAGGCGCACTACGCCACTCTGAATAGAAGATACCTTGTAAATTCACGTGTCCTTCTCCACATCGCCATAAGTTTCCTTGATCCATTGTGCTAGAGCACGATCCATGGATTTTCCAGGGTAAAACTCATGTGGATCAGGTCCTTTTATACTCAAGCCCGTGATTCGATTGATAAGCATCTGATCAACTGTTTTACGGCAGTTTAGCCACAAATAACCCCCATGGTAACAAGACAATAGTAGCTTGACACATGCATTCACCTCTTGGTGTCGTCTGAAGTGAGGAATCTTCATGACATTGAGTAGGGTGGACTGTGCAAGGTTATGAGTCCACGACTGGGGAATTATCTTCAAATTCTTCCCCTTAGTCTGGGTCAGGTACTTATGTGGGGCGAGCATGTTGTAAATTTTGTGATCTCCAAGGTTGAAGTCACTAAACTTCAACCCCGCAATCTTATCTTGGTCTGCTCAAACTGTGCATATCCCCTTCGGGAGGTACACCGTAACCAAGGTGTAGTCGAAATATTTGGGCACGTTATCTTGATTTATTGTGCAGCTCAGAGGTGGTAGATAGGTGGGTAATACGGTCAAGATCAATTTAGCATTTTCTATATCATTCTTGTGATTGGTTCTCTTTTCATCAGATGGTCGGGATGGTCTAGCTCTGTGAGCAATGGATGGAGAGGTTGGCAGTCCTCTTGTTGACGATTCTTGTACACCTATAGACATTGACATGACTCTCTCAGTCATGAGGTCGATCAGAACTTCTTCAACAATTTTCTCGGCAGAGCTCAACTCGTCTGACATGCACACTCGGGGTTAATTATCTCAAGTTCAAGGAATAACTTAAACACTACAATAGGATAGGGGGAAAGAGTGCGATGATCACTGTATAAAATCAACTTAGTGTGTGGGCTCAAATTATCAGTTGGAAAAAGTGTTCTCAGTGCATGGCGCAATGGGATAAATAGGTAACTCGGAAACTAGTCACTTGCAATGGGTATGAAGACTTCATTAACTTTGTTCTGTCTATTATGGCATGGTCCCAATGGTCGAATGGTGAGTTGTCTATCCATAAATTTCTTTCAACCCGTTCGGAGTGTTGGTTTAACGGTTATAATGGCCCCAACGGCTATATTTCTTTGTCATGGTGAAGTTCCATGTGTCGTTCTTCTGAAATCCTGGCAAAGCTCCAATTTTGCAAATTTTCCTTCTACGAGCTCCCCTCTAGACCCTTCTGCAACTTGTCGATATTATCTCTCTTTTTACTTAGCTTTATAACCTTCTTCTGAGTGATTTTTGTCTTGGTGTGTCGTTTTCCATTATGATCCTCAGCTTCTTTTGGAATAGGTACTTCTCGTTGTTGAGATTCCTTCCTAAGATTCAAGGGTAACCCTTCTTCTTCATCTAGAATAGGTACTTCAATATTCATTGGTTCTTCTAGTTTTCTTGCAACTTCGACATCCGGGTCTCTAGTGTTAAATAGCTTCGATCTATTCTTTTTTTCTTCAATCAAGTGTGTGATCCTTCTTGTCATGAATTATTTTAACTCTTGCTTCTTCTGTTCTAAAACTTTCTCTTCTTCTTGCCTTATGGCCTAATATCTTTCAATCCAAGGTTTTCCTAGTAGCATGGTAAATGGGGCATTGTTCTCATTGAATTTAACAATCTCAAAATCTTCCTCTATCAAAGTTCCATTGGCATTCATAGGTATCCAAGTGAGATTTCCACATAGGTTTATCAACTTTCCTTTGAATAGTCCTATTCCTCCTAATGAAGGAAGCATAGAAGGCCTTCCTATAGCTTCCCAATTTCTCTCTATCATAATATTCACTTGAGTTTCATCATCTATAACACAGTTAATTTCAAAGTCTCATATTCTTGCTTCAAGGCATTATTTTTCTTTGAAGATCTCTGATAAGTTGACATGTCAGTGGTCATTCAGGGTTTCTCTTATCTATAGCAATACTCTCTCTAATTCTTTCTAGGATTCTGTCATAATCTTAGTTTTTGGATCTTTCTTAGGGTTTTCTTGTCTCATGTTCATTTCTTCAAGCTTAGCAATCATTCTAGGACAATCCAATACTCCATGGTCCATTGCTTTAAAACAAAGACAATTGGGTATTCTCCTGGGGCATTCCTTAGAAAGATGTATCAGTCTTTTGCAACTATAATAGAGGGTTAATCCTCTCTTTCTTTTAAATGATCCCCATCCTTTCTTGTACTGCACACTAGGATCATGGTAGCTAACCTGCAAAAAATTCTTTCTAGGATCCTGCATACACTTATTAGTCCAAATATCCTTTCTATGCATAGGTATAACATATTTTCTGCTATTCTTATCAGATATATTCATATCAAATATTCTTCCATCTATTAATACCCTAGTTTTCAAGCTAGGACAGAATATATCAAACATACCTAGATTCATACTTTTGAAACAAAAAATTTCACTAATCTTACTTCTACAGAGCACAAAGCTTCATATCTAGAACTTTTTCAATATTCTTACTTTTATCAGAGCATAGAGCTTTCAGATCTTACCTAAAAAATTCTCACTTTTACCTTTCTCAGAGAACAAATATTTCAGATCTTACCTCTTTTCCTCAGATCGGACTTCTTTCTTTAGCACAGAGCTTTATAAATCAAGTAGAATACTGCGCACTAGGGCAACAAATCTACACACATAGATTTCACAATTTCAGGTCGGATCTTTTCACAAAGATTATTCTTTCTTAGTTCCCAGTAATCACAGTTTTAGGTCCCAACAATAGAACCATTTGTTGGCACAAGGGTAGACCCGGGGTTCAATGCTACAACAATGCACCAAAAAAACCCTAACTACCGTCCCTTTCAGCAACACCCGCGAAGCAGATGAAGTATCACCCGAGGTAGAGGCAGGGGTGGTTGTAGGACTCAGGTGTCTACAACCTTAGCTGGGACACAGATCTATGATTATAACACTTAATAGAGCACTTAGCACCATTAGTTCATCATTATCTAACCAATATCTACTCCGCAGAGAAAACAGAGCATCGCAGAATTCACCCTGAACTAATGTATATAAGCACTTAGCAAAGGAATTAGATCATATCTAGAAAATTCAATCACTAAGAAAGGTCACAGATGTCAGATCTAGCATCCAGACTCATCATAAGCAAAAAGCATAAACAGATCTATCTATTTATATCAAAGCACTTAGCACATAACACATAAACACATCAGAACATCGCACAGAGAAGAATAACATAGTATTTGCATGATTCACCCCCACCCTGGGGCTACGTCCACCAACTCTTCTTATTTATTAGCTTCAATCAGTAATCTACATGCATAGAGCCTCAAAACCCTTACTTTGCATAAGACAGGATATCTGCACAACTCGCTAGATCCTCCTTCCTTGCATTACAGCACAAATCCCTCCAAAGTATCTTACAATGACTTGCACTTGGCTCTAAAAGTCTCACACAACATGCACAAAGCCTTACACTTCTTGATCACACAGATCCCACTCTTAGCACTTAGCCAACTTGCACAACACTTGCACACTATTTAACTACTTTTTACATTGCCTATCCTTCTATTTATACATACAAAATAGGCCTAAATATGGGTAAACCCATGGGACGACATCCCATTCCCGTTACATATTCACAAATCCCAAAAGGGACCCAAAAAGGGGTTGAGATCCCACAATCTCTACTTCATCTTGTGCTCTATCTTCGACAAGCTATCGAAGTCCCAAAATAGGTCAACTTGACCAAGGATCTCCCAAAACTTGGTCAAGGGCCAACATTCTTTGAAATCTATTGACGTGAATTCCCCTCCCCTGTCTGAGAGAATTACCTTTAACTTCCTTCCTGTATGATTCTCATCTAACGCCTTAAACTTTTTGAACTTCTCAAACACATCATATTTTTCTCTCAGAAAGGAAACCCACGTAAGTTTGGAGAAGTTATCAATGACCAACATAAAGTAACGTTCTCCTCTAGTTCCTTCCTTTCATGATTGTCCACACAGATCCATATGAATAAGTTGAAGTGGTTTCTCTGAATATGTGAAACTCTTCAATTTAAATTGAACACGAGTCAGCTTCCCCATTTGATAGGATTCGCATATAGAGTTATGAGGCTTAGATATTCTTGGAAGATCTTTCATAGCACCTTCATTATTCAGCTTGACTATATGATCAAAATTCAAGTGTCTGATCCTTTTGTGAAATAACCAACTTTAATCAAATTTTCTTAAATGGCATTCCTCCTTGTCTTCCTTCAGAACATAGACATTGTTTTCAGTTCTAACCCCTTTTGCAATCATCTCTCCTATGTTCATTATTCTTTATTTTACAATCTTTGGCAGTGAAAGTGACTTCACATCCTCTATCACACACTTGACTGACACTAAGAAGATTGTGCTTTAATCCATCAACAAATAATACATCTTGAGCTTTGGCTCTTCCATTACCTAAGCTTACTAGACCTTTACCTCCAATCTTTCCTGGAGCTTCCAAAGTTCACATTTCCTGATTTAGTTTCTTTGAGTGATAGGAACTTACTTTTGTCACCTGTCATATGATTGGAGAATCCATTCTCAATATACCTGGGGTCATTTTGTATTTGAACTGCCAATACTAATCCACACTTGTTATCTTCTTTCTTCTTCCAAACATTGGCATTTTCAGCTCTGTGATTTGAAACTGGCTTATAGTTCTTTACGCACCAATGTGCATCTTTATGTCCATAATTATGGAAGATGTAACATTCTAGTTCATTGAATAAAGGATCATAATGATTGTTATGCTTAATCTGCATCCTTTTCCCAACCATCACATGATTTGCAGTTTGTGTTTGTTTGTTACTTGGTTGTCTAATTATTTTTTGTGGCAGATATTTATTCCTTGGGTGTCTAGATTGTTCATATCTAAATCTTAACGAACAATTTATAGCTTTGTGGCCAAAGTTAGAACAGTAAAAACAATATCCATAGAAAAAATCTTTGAACCTATAAAACAATTGTCTTCTTTGAGCAGGTCGATTTCTTCCATGTTGATGATTTCCTTAAGCAGAGGGTGTATTATTTCTTTGTTCTATAAATCTAGTTATGGTACCTTTTTCTTCACTCCTCCTTGGAGGCTGATTATCTTCCTTTGTTTCTGCAAGTTTGTTGTTGTCAATGGTTGTAGATTTGACAAACTTGATGGATTATTTGTTGCTTGGATGACCACTACTTGATCCCTCTTCATAACCCAAACCAGTTTTCAACTTTGGATTCCTTTGTTGATTCAAAATGGTGATTAATCCTTCTGAGGCTTTAATACTTGTCAGATTTTGATGATATAAGGCCTAAAATTTCGCTAGATCTTTTCTGACAGACACTACTTCAGCTTCCAATTTTTCACCTTTTGTTTTGGATTCCTTTAATTGTTTTTTGAGGATGTCCTCAATCCTCTTAGATTCTTCTAAATTAAATTTCAATAGAGCAATTTATTCAGATGGTTCATTTCATGTTTTCTCATACCTAAGCAGTAACTATTTTTGTTTTCTTTTCTTTTCTCTGAGTCTATCAATCTCTTCCATGGCACTGACAAGTTCTCCTTCAAGATCTACTACTACTTCACAATCAGCGAACTCACTTCCTATATCTTTAGTGTTTATATATTCTAAGGCTATTAGCATGACATCATTTATTTTACTTTCAATAGAAGAGTCACTATCTTCATCATCTGAAGGATTGTCAACATTGTTTACACAAAGGCTTTTATTCTTAAAATTATTCTCTCTATAGACCTTTTTGTGTTCACGATTTTCTTCATCATCATATGTCTGATCCTTCTTTTGTGAGGACACTTAGATGAAAAATGACCTATCTTACTACAGTTGAAACATTTGAAGGGCATTTTACCTTTGTATTTTCCTGATCCTTTCATCAGTCTTCTCACAAAATTTGCTTCAATATCATCTATATCGAATTCTGTTTTTTTCTTTTCTTTAAAGGATGCCTCTCTTGTAGTGGATTTACATTTGGTGATTCTAATTTAATAAGTATTTAGGGTTCCAAGAAGTTTATCTAGTGTCAACACTTTGAGATCATTTATTTCCTCTATAGCAGATACCTTTGAGTTAAATCTATCAAGAAGAGATCTTAATATTTTTTAGACTAGAAAATATTCATCTATTGTTTCACCTAGACCTTTCATAGTGTTGACAAGTTCTTCTATACATAATAAGTACTTTCTGATATTTTTGTCTTCATCCATATTTAACTGCTCAAATTTCAGTCTGTGAGTCTGAATTTTTGTGTCTTTCACCTTTTCATTACCTTCATAACTACTTATCAGCTTGTCCCACATAACTTTTGTTGAATCACAGTGCATGACTTTGACAAACTCGGCTTATGCAAGTCCATTGAGGATGGCATTCATTTATTTTTCATTAAATATAAACTCCATCTTGTCATATTTTGAGGCCAAGACTACAGGCTTCACATATCCAATTTCAACGACATCCCAAACATCAACACCCAGGGACATTAAATATGTTCTCATCCTTATTTTCCATAAGGAAAAGTTTGTTCCATCAAATGGAGGGACTCTATTAGTTGAAATTCCTTCATGACTAGTCATGATCAAGCTTATGGATCTACCTTTGATCAAAGGAACCAGCTGTGATACCAATTGTTGGAAAAATAACTAAGAGGGGGGGGGGTGAATCAACTATTTATATATAATCTTGAAAATTTTCAAGTTCTTTTATGAATATTTCTATATTATTATTTAATGTGTTGCTGATAAATTAACATGCATATATATACAATATTTGATCAATCACACAGAATACACAGAGACAATAACTTTTCTGAGGAAACCCATAAAGGGAGAAAACCTCTTCTACTTAGGATTTCAATCAATCTCTAACTTTCATGTACATCACAGTCTTTGAGCACCAACTCAAATATGAGGCTACAACCTCTGATAGCAAGCTACAACTTGTAGAGAGCACCAACTAGATGGAAGTACCAACTCCCAGGTTTCTCTAGCACCAACCCCCAGAATATCTTCTAGCACCAACTAGAATTTAGAGGACTACAATCCTCCCTAACACCACCCTACCACCCTGATTTAATCTTACAAAAACTTACTTACTTGATCTATCTCTGATCTGATCTATTGCAGCTCAGAGTCTTTTATGCCTTCTTTAGCTTCTATGCGCTTATCCACTTCTGCATCTTTCTATGTTTTATGCTCTATGTTGCTTTTGCATGCTATGTGTTGCGCCTCCACTATCCACTTCAAATACTACACACAACCTCCTTATACCCGCATGAACAACTACCAAAAAGCACTTCCTCTCTTCTATGTTCTATGTTTTTATCACACCAAGACCTCTACCACATCATCCACACAACTCTTCACCTTCTCTGGTAGTTATCCATAGTTTGTTCGTCATCAGTGGTAGTTATCTTGATATTCTTGGCTTCTCTGCCAATGTGACCCTTCCTCTTCTCTGTTACAGTTACAGTTCATCTGACAGTTACAGGAGGTCTCTTATGACAGTTATAAGAGTTCCTTGTGAAGAATCTACTTATGAACTTCACCTGTGTGAACTAGCACCAGGTGTAAGTTCCTATTCACATGTCCACAGGCTGTGACCACATTCTATCCAAAAAGGCACTACGTGACTTCACGTTTCGCGATCTTTCAGGTTAGCTCTCCTCCATTCTTCAAATTCTAAGCTCCCAAACTTTGAATTTCGTCATGCCATATCCATGGATTATGAAATTCCTCGATTGATGGTCCAGATCTCTTCTTCACACTTCAAGACTTCATGAATCGCGATGTCAGAGGTTAGAGCACCTCCTTTCTTTGATTCCCAAATTTTCACTTGCGTCAAATAAATGGCCCAGCTCTCTCTGTGATCCAACGGTCGAGATCAATTCGTGAAATCAGACTTTTCGAGTTCATGTCTCATGCATTCACTTCTTCCTTTGTATTTTATGATTTGTAAATCAGCGAAATGTTGATCTCTCGCCATGTGTCCTTCCCAGCACGAATGGCTAGGATTTCCTTCATGATTTCAAACTTCGCGAGTCTCCACTCTTCTCCTTGCAAATCTTTCAAAGTGTGAATCCTTGAACTCTCGGATCTACTTCCACATGTCCCCCTCGATGATGGACGGTTATGATCGACCTCAGAACTTTGATCTGTTCTGATAGATTCCTAAGATCTGTTCTCCTTCTCTATGCACTCGTTCCTCCTATCTGGACTCTGATCCAATGATCCATATTTTTCATAGTGCTCGATCCGACGACCACTGTCGCTCCTCCTCATGGTCTTACGATCTCTTCTGACTTAGAATATTTTCTAAGTATTCAAAGGTTTTGACCTTGACCCTTCTCTTGCGAGACCGGTTGAAGGGTCCCATCTTCTCTTTTATGTTTTCCATCAATGACAAGCACACTCTTCCTGTAAACATGCCAACATGATGTTTCTTTTTCTGACTGCTTTATTTTCTCGTTGCATTGTGTTTTCATTCTGTCAATTATGTCCAAAGTGAAATATCTTTAATTATGTCACATCAATATGTTGTGTGTTGTATCTTCCAATTGTATGTTTACCACTTATCCATCTACTTTCTATTTTTTGTCTTTTTCTCATTTTTCAACTTTTTTCTTCCTTTTCTTCTTTTACTCATTTTTTTCTTTTTTTTTCTTCTTTTAGATCCTACTATATACACTATGTACAACTCTAATTTTCTGCACGGGATCTACTGAGGGTTAGTATGTTGATTGTCCATGTACATTTTCAGTCGAATACCATTCACCAATCCTTGAATCTCCTTGTCTGTTAAGTCTTGCAACTGCACAACCCCTCCATCTGTGACAAACTTTATCTCATATGGCTCTAGCCAATGCATCCTGAACTTCCCTAGGTGCTACAAATATTTATTTTCATATAGGATAACCATATCTCCTTCCTTGAATTTATTCTTCTTAATATGTTTTTCATGCCAAGATTTATCTTTTGATTTCTATAATTTTGGATGAAAACTAGCTACAATCATGTCTTCTTCTAATTCCATGAGTTGAGCCAATATTTCTTGAGTTGTGCATCTTTTTGTCATGTTTTTAATGGCTAAAATGCATAGACTATGTATCAAATACTCTAAAGGGACTAATGCTTGATGTCCATACACCAATGTGAAAGGTGTATTCCATGTTAGCTTCTTGCATGTAGTTCTATTAGCCCATAACACTGCTGGTATCTTCAAGTCTTAATCATCCATGTTTACATTGCAAATCTTGGTTAAGGAATTCTATAATATATTATTAAATGTTTCCACTATTCCATTAGCTTGAGGATGGTATGGAGTTCTCTTCTGATAATGTATCTCACATTCTGCATGCATTGCCTCAATATTACTATTGATCAAATGAGACCCATGATCACTCATCAGAATTTTAGGGAATCCAAATATTGTGACTACATGTTCAAATAAGAAGCATGTTGCAGTATCTACACTGCAATCCTTCATTGTTGTTGCTTTATCCCATCTAGTTAATTATTATGTCGTTGTAATTATATACCTTGCTCTTGATCTTCTAGCTGGTGGATTATTTGGTCCTGCAAAATATACTGCCCATTTATCAAACACTTTCAAAGTTACTTGAGGTCTCAATGGAATCTCATCCCTCCCGGATGGCTTTCCAACCCTCTGACAAACATTATAATTCTGGAAAAACTCCTTTGCATCCTTGTGAATGGTTGGCCACCATAATCTTGTGCACAATATCTTCTGTGCAGTAGCCTTTCCTGCATAGCGTCCTCCAACTATTCCTTCATGTGATTTTTCTAAGATAATGGGACATTCATTTTCCATGACGCATCTCCTCAAAAATTTCTCTTCACCAAGTCTGTACAAGTTTCCTACAACCATCTAGTAGTCTGCATCTCTAACAACCAAATTTTTCTTTTGCGCAGTATTATATTTCATTAGGGAAAATATTGTACTAAAAAATTCAATAATGTCAGCAAAATATTCATCATCAATTTGTACTGAAAAGAGTTGTGCATATGGTAATTTTTCCCCCAAGTTGGTTGGTTCTTCTCCATTAGTTATCCTAGACAAATGATCTAGCCCTGCATTCAGTCTTCCAGGTTTCACAACTACTTCAAAATAAAACACTTGAAATAACAACAACCATCTACATATTCTTCCCTGTAACATTGTCTTGTTGAACAAATATCTAAGAGCAGAGTGATCTATAAACATATTAAAATGTTGGCCTAACAAATAATGTCTGAACTTATGCAATGCATACACCATAGCCAACCCTTCTCTTTATGGTGTACTGTAATTTTGTTATGAGTCTAAAAGCTTCTTACTCTCAAATTCTATGGGGTGATCTATATCACCTTCTCCTGGTTGTGTCAACATTTCTCCAAGTGTTATTACAGATGCATCTACATGCACATGAAATTCCTTTGACCAATCTGGAAACACCAAAATTGGTGTTGTCACCATTTTCTCCTTCAAGATGTCCAAACTCTATTGGTAGTCATCATTCCACTGATAATTAATGTCCTTTTTCAACAATTTTTCCATAGACACAGTAATCTGTGCATATCCCCTTATGGACTTCCTATAGTATCTTGTATGACCAAGTGTACTTTTTAATTGGCACACTGACTTAGTTGGTGGTAAGTTAACTATGACAACAATCTTCGTAGGATCTACCAACAGACCCTGTTTACACACCACATGCCCTAATAGAATACCAAATGGTGCATTGAAAATGCATTTATTAATATTCAATGAAATCTGACCTTGTCTAGACTTGTCTAACATCAATCTTAATACTTCAACATGATCCTTTAATAAATAAAATATTGTCCAATCATCCAAATAAACTTCCAAACATTTATCAATAAAATATTTAAATGGAGCTATTACTACTCTTGAAACAATAGAAGGCAAATTATTCAACCCAAAAGGCATTATTGTGTACTGATATTACCCCCATTATGTAGAAAATTTATTCTTATGTTTATCCTCTGGTGATATCCTGAAAATCCATTAGTAAATGAATATGCTTCTTGTCCTCCTACATTCTCCAAAACTTCACCTGTAAATGCAGTAGGAAAGGGATTATGCAGACAAGCATCATTCAATTTCCTCAAGTCTACACAGATCCTCATTCCCCCATGCTTCTTCTCATGCACTACCATAGGGATAATCCACTCAAATTATTCCACGTGTTCTATTGCACCAGCCTCTAACATTTTGTCAATACTTGCCTTTACTTTCTGCTCATATACTAGGTTCAATCTATAAGGTCTCTATCTCATTGGTCTGGCATCTAGCTTCACATGGATATTTATTTTTCCAAGTTCTCCTCCTACCCCTTTCATCTCTAAATTTTTTTCTAGAAATAGGTCATTAAACTCATGTAGTAACTCTATTATTATTTCCACTGTCTGGTTGTCCTAATAATCTCCAATACTTGCAATCTTTGGACTTTTTGTTGTTCCAATATTTACCTTCTTTATCTTCAGTGGTGTAGAAAAATATTTTGAATCTACCTTTGGACCTTCCACTTCTCTTTCCCCTTCAACTTATGTAATATTGATATCGTGTGGGTTTTCCTCTGCTGGATCATCTTCTGTGATGTGATAGCAGTGTAGCAATCGTCTGGTTGTCTGTCTCTTCTAGTTTCAATAAACTGTTACAAATTCAAATTATGTTTCTTCAAAGATCATATCTCTTACCAATTTCAGTTTTTTATCTATTTATGGATTCTCGTGTTCAAATGCAAATGTAATAACAAAGTTTTTTTCCATCTCTTCCCAATTTGTAGTTTCTCTACACAGTTCCAATTTTGTGTACCAATTCCTTGGGATTCCTTCCAATGCATGAATAAAGTGATGTGGCCACTCCTCTAGTGGTACCAATATCCATTGGGTTATACATCTATCTACATGTTCTTTGGGTTGTCCTATTCCATCATATTTATCCACCTATCTACTCTCTTGTTATGTGCCAAATCTAATGCGCAGTAACCTATTTCATTGATACTAGTTATTGATCTTCTCCTTATGATTACCCCACCAACGTGTAGGTGTAGATTTCAAAGAAATATCCAAAACTGGTAACCTCTGACTTTCAAAAACTTCTAATTCAAACTTTTTTTTAAATTCTTCTAAATCATTCTGACCATAAGAAGTAGGAGGTTCTCTTACCTCTGTACAAACCCATCTTATTCTGAGTGTCATTCTTGCGCATCTTCTGGTAGATAACTCATACAATTGTTGTTGCCAATTCTCCATTCTTGTCTCGCAATCTGAAGCATGGGAACTAATGCTTCTCCAAATAATCATTACATATGTTGTTGGGTTAACATAATCTTCCTCTTGCATGGTAGTTTTATACCACTAGTTTATGTCATCTATAATGAAATTTCTTGTCGCAAGTTAAACATATATTCATCCTTATGAAGGATCCAATGGTGTAATGACTATGTATTTTTGACACAAACCCCCTGCCCTCGGGTCGATATCCGCACAAGATCGTCACTAAAACTAGGCCAAGGGTTAATCAAACCCTTTGTTTAAGACACAAAGGACTTTGGGTTTCGAGAGATGGAGAGTCCCGGTGTATTTCCACAGCTCTTGGCAAATGCCAAAATGTGAAATGTCAACGAAGGTTGACTCCTTCAATGTGTCGCACACACACCCACTAATTTCGGCTTTCGGGACTTTAAGTGAACAGCCAACATTTTTTCCTCTTCCCTTATGATTCCCCAAACTATGAAATGTCGGTATGCCGAAATGGGTTCAATGTCCCATGGAATGCGAGATCGATGGCCTTTTGGGATTTTCTCCGAAGCGGGACTTATGCCGCACGTATCCTCTGACTGGTACTTGGGACCCACATTTCGGTGTTTCTCTCTTCACGATTTCAGGAGTTGTGTTGATGATGCAACTCCACTTCTTGAGTCCCGAAACCCCAAAACCTGATTGGTACCGAACATCTATTGTCCCTCAACCTTTTCGGGAATTTTTCCTTTCCCTGTTCGGGATTTCACGAACCGGGAGTTTGAAACTCTCGATTCCAAAGTCGTTGCATCCTCTACTTCCCGAACTCCGGAAAACCGAAATGTTGAAATCCCACACCAAAGGCACACCGTGTTTCGCGACTTCAGGATTTTCAATGCAAAGAGTCTCGGTTCCTTCTCATCATAATTTCCGGTATGCCAAACCCCGAATTACCAAAATTCCAAAATTCCACACCTGATAATCCTTTTCATGATCCAGGAATTTGCGTGACCAAGGATTTTGGCCTGCACTCCAAACTTCTGAATCCCGAATCCCTGAAATGATCTGACGGCTCAACAAACCATGATCAATGGTCCACGTTGACTCTTGATGTCAGGGTGGCGAATTCACCCAACTCCTAACCACCTTATAGCTCCTCTGGATCCTACAGTCCTCACGACTTCGCGATTTCTCCACGGAGAATTCTGACCACCAGATGCACTCTTCAATGACCTGTGTCCAAACGAATTGGTGTTCTCCCTCCTGAATTTAACTTCTATGAGATTATTTCAATCTATGTCTCCCTTTGATAACTTCAAAGGTGTTATCCTTCCTGAGATTTCACTTGTAAACTCAAGCTCCCCAAAAGGATCCCTGCTCGCACTCCTTGCAGAAAACCCTCAAATAACCTCTGGTTATTTGAGTCTCTGACCCTGTGCACTCTTTGCAATAGTGGTCCTCTCAATCTTCCCCTTAGTTGATAAGTTCTAATGCTCCAACAAGCCTGTGCACACCTTGCATGGCTCTATGATTCACCTGCACTTCAGTTGGTATGAGAACAATGGTATATTTCCTAAGCTTTCTGAGATGAAACTCAGACCCTCGTCAACGCACACCTTGCAGACGTTCACTGCACTCCTTGTAGGAATTCTCAGGAAGAGAAACAATTGAAACTCATTATTATCCTCTCTCAGACTTCATACATTCACCATGAAATCATACACACAATGCAGCTTTGAAACAAATGCATAACAGAGAAACAAATCAACTGTAAACATACCATTCAACAAATGTCAACAGTAAGCATCATAACACCATGAAATTTGAGTCAAAGATTCATATATTAACTCAAGTGCTCCTGTACATGGGTTCTTCTCTACATCTCTCTGGTACGGCTCTACATCTTATGAATTCTAAATGATCATCCCCAAAATTACAATGATACAAGGGTGAGGGTGTCTATGTCCATTTTCCCTCCTGCGCTTCTAAACTGACTAATCTATTAAATTAAATCTACCTACTTGCATTCATTACGCATAAATGCCTTTACATACTACAAATGAGAGAAACGCTCAAGATCTGTTTACAACATCTAGACATAAGTGTAAGTATGCTTCCCTTAACTATTACATTAATGTCCATTCATTAATCTCAAAACACTTAAAAATGTGCGCTGGTGTTTTTCCAGCTATCTCCCACTTTTACGTTGATTGCTTGGTTGGTTGCTTACAATGCTCCTGCATCATACTCCCTTGCTTGAAAATTTTCATGAACTCTTGTTCATGAGCTCTTGCACAGTCTGTCCATGCCTATGAATTTATGCTTCATCCTCCCAACTGGCATCTTCAACTGGATGTCCATTCCATTTAACCAAGTATTCAAAATACTCTTTCCTCCTAATCTTTTTGCTAATCCTTTTTTCAATTATGCCTTCCATCTGTGGCTTGTCAGCTATAGGCATTTGTTTTGTCCATTGAATTTCTTTATGTTCCTCCTCTGCTCCTACTTCTTTAGCTCTATAAGGATACAAATCCGCAACATTGAATATCGGTGAGATTTCGACCCCATCGGGTAATTCAATCTCATATGTGTTTTCCCCAAATTTCCTTATGAACTTGCATGATCCAATATTTTTCATCTTCATCTTATGATATGTTCCCATTGGGAACCTCTCCTTCCTCAGATGTGCAAGAATCAAATCACCAACTTTAAATTGAAATTCTCGCTTGTGTTGATCTGCTCTTTGCTTGTATTATTGACTTGAACTCTACAATCGCTCCTTAATTTGGTTGTGAAGCTCCTTCATTCCTTCTGCAAATTCCTCTACACTAGCACTCCTGAATTCATTTTGTTCTGAATCATTCAATTCAGAAACTCCCCTTGGCTGCATTCCATATACAATCTAGAATGCACTCTGCCCTGTGCTTCTATTGAGTGAATCATTGTAAGCGAATTCCGCCTGTGGAAGAATGTGATCCCATTGACTGTGATGTTCAGTCACTAAGCTTCTTAACAAATCTCCCAAGCTCATGTTCACAACCTTTGTCTGTCCGTCCGTTTGAGGATGATATGCAGAGCTAAGAGACAAACTTGTCCCCAAATTCTTCCATAAGGTCCTCCAGAAATTCCCTATGAACTTGGTATCTCGATCAGAAATGATACTCTTTGGCAAGCCGTGAAGTCTGACGACTTCCTTGAAAAATAGGTTCGCAATATGAGTTGTGTCACTAGTTTTCTGGCATGGTATGAAATGTTCCATTTTTTAAAATCTGTCGACTACCACAAAGATCGAATCATATCCTCTTTGTGTCCTTGGCAGTTCCAATACAAAATCCATGCTCATTGTGTCCCACGGCCTTTCAGGTATGGGAAATGGTTGGTATAACCCTGTGTTCTGCCTTTTTCCTTTCGTGTGCTAACAAATTCTGCACCTGTCTACAAATTTCTTAACATATGTCCTCATCCCTGGCCAAAAATATGAGCCATTCAACTTTGAGAACATCTTGTCATGACTGAAATGTCTGGCCAATCCTCCACTGTGTTTTTCCTTCAGCACATTCTCCCTCATGGAGCATTTTAGAATACATAGTTGATTTCTCCTGAACAATAATCCATCCTAGATCATGTATTCAGTCCATTGGCTTCTGTCCCTAAGAATTGGATTCTCGTATGATTCATATGCCTGTTTAAAATATAGGTCATCCTTGTACATTTCTTTGAGGTTATCAAAACCCAAAGTCTTGACTCTGAATTCCTGCACAAGAAAAAATTTCCTTCTCAAAGCATTAGCAACTTTGTTAGCAGTTCCATAAATATGCTTAGTCACAAAAGTAAAATTCTGCATGAATTCAACCCATTTAGGATGTTTTTGGTTCAACTTCTCCTGTCGAGTCACAAATTTCAAAGCGTGATTATCGTTGTACAAAACAAACTCCTTGGGAACCAAATAGTGTCTCCATTTCTTCAATGCTTGTATGACGACATAGAATTCCTTGTCATACATGGAGTACTTAACCTTCACTTCATTTAGTTTTTTACTGAAGTACGTGACTGGCCTATTGTCTTGGCTCAAGACCACTCCAATTTCAAATCCACTTGTGTCACACCTGACCTGGAATGTCTTGCTAAAATATGACAAAACCAGAATTGGTTGCTCAGTGATCCATCATCGGTGTGCTAATTCCACTGAAGTTTAGGATGAATTTCCTGTAGAAGCTAGCCAAACCATGGAAGCTTCCAACTTCAAACACGCTCTTCGGTGATGGACAATTCTTAATCACCTTTATCTTTTTTGGATCCATTTTTAATTCATTTGCAGAGATAACAAAACCTAAATAAATGAGTTATGTCCTCATAAATGATGATTTCTTCATATTAATAAGCAATTTCTCTTGTTTTAATATTCTCATTACTGCAACTAAATGCTTTAAGTGTTCTGCTTCTATCTTGCTGAAAATTAATATATCATCAAGATATACAATGAAGAATTTCCGAATGAAATCCTTTAGGACTTCATTCATCAACCTCATGAAAGTACTGGGCACATTCGTTAATCCAAATGGCATTACAATCCATTCATACAACCCCTCATTCATCTTGAATGTTGTCTTCCATTCATCACCTTCTCCCATTCGAATTTGATGATATCCACTTTTCAAATCAATCTTTGAAAAAAATCTTGCTCCACTCAAGAAATCCATCAAGTTGTTCATCCTTGGCAATGGAAATCTGTATCTGATGGTAATCTTATTGATTTTCCTTGATTCTGTACACATTCTCTAGCCTCTGTCTTTCTTTGGGCTGATCACTATCAGAACAACGCATGGACTCAAGATTTCTCGAATCAATCCTTTGTCCATTAAGTTTTGGACCTGTCTCTTAACTTCTTCATTTTCTTGTGGCGTCAACCTATATGTTGCTTTGTTCGTTAAGTTGGCTCCAGGTATAAGCTCGATATGATGACTTATACTCCTGATAGGTTGCAACGAACAAGGTAGTTCATCCACTACTATATCAGCAACTCCTGGATTTCTTCTGGTAAATCATCTATCCTCATACTGGTCAAAACAATTTTGGGCTTCCTGACCACAATAAATTGTGTGTCTTCCTTCTTATTAACCTCATTAAGAAGTTCCTTCCCACTCATGAGAAGTACAGTGTTGCTCATTTATGTTTTCGCCTTTTTATCCTTAATTGGCAGCAACATGTGAGTACTACCATTTTTCTCCAAGGTGTATGTGTTCTTTCTCACATCATGAACTATGTTTCTATCATATTGCCATGGTCTACCCAGCAATAGATGACAAACATCCATGGGAATGACATCACATAATATTTCATCTTTATATCCTCCTATTTTAAATTCAACTAAACATTGTTTAGTGACATTTACCCGATGTCCTTTTTGTAGCCACGAAACCCTGTAGGGGCTTGGATGTACAACAGTATCCAGCTCCAGCTTTTCTACCATCTCTATAGATACGAGATTGTCTGTTCTACCACTGTCCACTATGACTTTGCGTACCCTATCCTTAGTTTTGCAAGTAGTCCAAAACAGACTGTTTCTTTGGGCTGGGTTCTCTGCCTCCTTCTCTGGCTTCAAGAGAACTTTCCTCATCATCAAATATCTTCCACCCTTAGCGTCTTCTGCCTCAACATTCCATCCTTGAGCTTCGGGAATGTGAGTTTCACCACCATATTTCTGTCTTGGGCAATTGTTTTTCCTCTATCTTGACTTCTACCTCGGCCTCTTTGATCTTGCTTCCAGCTCAGCTTCTCTTTAGCTTTCAGAGCTATATGATAAGCATCTTCTACATTTTGAATGGTCATCATGCTCATCTCATCTTGAATTTCATATCGTAGACCATCCATGTACCTGGAAACCTTTTCATCATCGCTTTCCCGATGACCTGCTCTAATGTTTATCCTGTAGAATTCTTCAATGTATTCTTTTACTGACATCAGCTTCTATCTCAAATTCTACATCCTCCGAAACAGAGTGATTTGATAATCCCTGGGTATAAATTTGGCTTTCATCTTTGCATCCATTCTATCCCATATTTTGATTTTCTGCTTGCCCTTACAGCATCTGTCAGCCTGCATTTCATCCCACCATAGTGTTGCATGCCCTTTAAGTCTAGTAATGGCATGTTTGACTTTCTTATCTTCCTCGACATCCTCATAGTCGAAGTATTTGTCTAGATCTCTAATCCAGCCTATAAGTTCTTCAACATCCAAGTTTCCTTCGTACACTGGAATGTCCATTTTTTCTCTGGCACCTATCCTTGCAATAGCCCTGAATAGGCGTTCATCTGCAGCATCTTCGACTGCAACTTCTTCTCCTTCGTTTCCAGCTTCATTTTCACTTTCATCCTCACTGATATCCCCAACATCAACTATGCACCTCTGTTTTGTCCCCATAGCATCAAGTCTGGCATGTAACTCACACATTTCTCTTTCCACTATTGGATCAGGCATTGGCCTATCTCTTCTTCTTGGCGGCATGGCTGAAAAATTTTCTCTTTTCTCTCTGCTATAGAAAGCAAATAATTTGTTCTGTTCTCTGATACCACTTTGACGCAGACCCCCTGCCCTCGAGTCGAGATCCACGCAGGATCATCACTAAAACCACACCAAGGGTTAATCAAACCCTTTGTTTAAGCCACAAAGGACTTCGGGTTTTGGGAGTTGGAGAGTCCCGATGTATTTCCACAGCTCTTGGAAAATGTCAAAATGTGAAATGTCAATGAAGGTTGACTCCTTCAATGCGTCGCACACATGCCCACTAATTTCGGCTTTCGGGACTTTGAGTGAACAACCAACAGTCGTTCCTCTTCCCTTATGATTCCCCAAACTCTGAAATGTTAGTATGCCAAAATGGGTTCAACATCCCATGGAATGAGAGATTGATGGCCTTTCAGGATTTTCGTCGAAGCTTGACCCCTCCTTTGACTTCCGTCGCGCGTATCCTCTGATTGATACTTGGGATCCACCTTTTGGCATTTCTCTCTTCACGATTTCGAGAGTTGTGTTGACGATGCAACTCCACTTCTTGAGTCTTGAAACCCCAAAACCCGATTGGTACCCAATGGTTATTGTCCCTCAACCTTTTCGGGAATTTTTCCTTTCCCTCTTTAGGATTTCACGAACTGGGAGTTTGAAACTCTTGATTCCAAAGTTGCTGCCTCCTCTACTTCTCGAACTCTAGAAAATTGAAATGTCGAAATCCCACACCAAAGGCACACTGTGTTTTGTAACTTCGGGATTTTCAATGCAAAGAGTCCTTGCTCCTTGTCATCGGAATTTCGGTATGTCAAACCCCGAATTACCGAAATTCTGAAATTCCACACCTGATGATCCTTTTCATGATCCAAGAATTTGCGTGACCAAGGATTTTGTCATGCACTCCAAACTTGCGAATCCCGAATCCATGAAATGATATGACGGATCAACAGACCACAATCAATGGTCCACGTTGATTCTTGATGTCAAGGTGGTGGATTCACCCAACTCCTAACCACCTTACAACTCCTCTAGATCCTACGGTCCTCGCGACTTCGCGAGTTCTCCACGGAGAATTCTGACCACCAGATGCACTCTTCAATGACCCATGTCCAAACAACTCGGTGTTCTCCCTCCTGAACTTAACTTCTACAATATGATTTCATTCTCCATCTCCCTTTGAGCACTTCAAAGGTGTTATCCTTCCTGAGCTTTCACTTGTAAACTCAAGCTCCCCAAAAGGATCCCTGCTCACACTCCTTGCGGCAAACCCTCAAATAACCTCTGGTTATTTAAGTCTTCGACCCTGTGCACTCTTTGCAATAGTGGTCCTCTCAATATTCCCCTTAGTTGATAAGTTCTAAGGCTCCAACCAACCCGCGCACACCTTGCACGGCTCTATGCTTCACTTTCACTTCAGCTGGTATGAGAACAATGGTATCTCTCCTGAGCTTTCTGAGATGAAACTCATACCCTCGTCAACGTACACCTTGTGGACATTCACTGCACTCCTTGTAGGAATTCTTAGGAAGAGAAACAATTAAAACTCATTCTTCTCCTCTCTCGGACTTCATACATTCACTATGAAATCATACACACAATGCAGCATTGAAACAAATGCATAATAGAGAAACAAATCAACTGTAAACATACCATTCAACAAATGTCAACAGTAAGAATCATAACACCATGAAAGTTGAGTCAAAGCTTCATATATTAACTCAAGTGATCCTATACATGGGTTCTTCTCTATAGCTCTCTACTATAGCTCTACAACTTATGAATTCTAAATGATCATCCCCAAAATTACAATGATACAAGGGTGAGGGCATCTATATCCGTTTTCCCTCCTGCACTTCTAAATTGTCTAATCTATTAAACTAAATCTACCTACTTGCATTCATTACGCATAAATTCCTTTACATACTACAGATGAGAGCGACACTCAAGATCTGTTTACAACATCTAGACATAAGTGTAAGTACGCTTCCCTTAACTATTACATTAATGTCCATTCATTAATCTCAAAACACTTCAAAATGTGTGTTGGTGCTTTTCCATTTGTCTCTTGCTTTTACGTTGCTTTCTTGGCTGGCTACGTACGATGCTCCTGCATCAATTCTCTTGATTCAAAGATCATTTTCCTAGTCTTTAGATGGATGATAGTCTGGTTATCAAATGCTCAATCTAGTCCCAACAATAATGGATAGGGTGTAGTGTTATCCACTATGTCAATCACTTCAAAGTCTATCATAGTGCACACACCATCTAAATCCAGTGGTATGCCCTTCAATATACCAATTGGTATCACCCTATTTTGGTTTTCTAACTTCAACTGGATAGGTTAATGTCCCAGTGTAGGTTCCCCCATGGCTTCCCATGTCTTCTTAGGCAGACCATTTACTTCAAACCCTAAGTCTAATATGATATCACCCATGTTAAAATATTCAATGTTTTCATCCAATCTAAACTCCCTAATTATTCTTCTCTTCTTATGGACCTGATTGACTATATTTTGTTCTAATTTCATCTCTTCTCTAGAATTGCACTTCTCTAACAAACTCTATAATACTTGTAAATAATTTTTATCATTCAAAAATTTCACACAAGACCCCAAAAAGTTTCACAAATTACTTACTTGCTATGATGGTTGATCTTTGTTGTTCTGATTAAATAGGTGAGGCATGGCATACAGTGGTACATCATCTCTTGGATTTGTACCTGAAGTAGATGCAATATTCTCCTTAAAAATCTCTTGTCTAGCCTCCTTGAATGTCTCATTTTCCTTGCACGCATCAAAATTATGTTGAGGTGTTGTGTTCTTTCTGACCCACTGGTGTTGGTCTTGATCCTTCTTTGTTTCATATGCTCCTTTATTATCTCCACCTCTAGTAACTATATTGATCTTCTTCCCATCCTCTTCTCTAGTTTCCACAGAAATCCATTGAACATTCTGATTTTTCTAATTCCTATTTTCCTATATATTTGTCAATAGTGTCGGGTATTCTTTTGTATCATGATATGTTGCATGACAATACATACCTGTCGCGGGTGGTTGTGGACAATCTCTTGCATAATGTCTAGGTTTCTGAAAATTGTGACATGTTACTAGTTATATACCTCCTCCAAATCCTCTTCCTCCATGGCCTCCTCCTCTGAATTCTCCTTTGTTACCTTGATTATCTATGCGCGGTGTATTATACTATGGTGCTTGATTATACTACGGTTGTGCATTATTATACTGCGGTGGCGCTGCAAACTTCTGTGTGTTATTATACTATGGTTGTGTTGAAAATTATTGCGTGTTATTATACTATGGTTGCGATGTAAACTATTGTGTAGGTTTTCCTGTCATTAGTTCATCCTACACCCTATAAGTATATGATCTCCTCTCCTTCATTATTTCCAAAGTTCTACAATCATTTTCTTCATTCCCTACAGACTTACAGAAGTTGTAGAATGTACTCTTGGGTACTGTTTGATATGTTTGCATCATGGGATAATGATAAGGATCATGTCCATGTGTTCTACATATTTCACACCATGGCCTTCCCATGGGTAAAGGATTTGGAATTCCTACTCCCAAGTAATGTGCAAAGTTTGGGCACTCATTCTTATGATGTCCTTATCTTCTACATAATGTACACCAGATAGCTTCTCTCTTCTCCTTTCATTTATTCTGATTCAACTGAAATGTCAAATTCTTCATATCTTCTCTTATCTCTTCCACAACTAGATTTGTATGCTTATATTGATTTTCCTCTAATTGCAAGGTTTCTTGCAAAGCCTTGACCTAACTCTGGAACTTTTTTTGCCTCAATGGATACTTCAAATGTGGAAATAAAGAGTTAACAAATAAGTGTCTATGTTTCATATATGTGATAGGGTACTTCAACTTACCTTTCAACCTCTTGAACTTATGATCAATCTCCCACATTGATCTCTATCATCTCATCCATGAACTGATCCTATGAACGTGGTCGTTGATACTCATTGATTAATGCCTTCTTCACATCTGCAATATTTGTAGGTACTCCTTGTGAACTGTTTACTGTGAGGCCCATATACCAATCCAGTGCATGGTATCTGAATGTGATTGTAAACTACGCCACTTTTGTATTTTCATATGTGATCTTATTAGCTTCCCAAATATTATCACAAATAAACAAATTCTTGTATGGGTCCTTCGACCCTTCTCTACGAAAATCTGGTAATCGAATAGTTGGATCTACTCCTTCCATTGTAATTTTTTTTGTACTACCACCTCCACGTGGTGTAAATACTTGAATTATATAAGATGAATTTTTACTTCCACTTGAATTTCCATTGGACCCACGTACTACTAAAATCCTTCTACCTCTAATTGTGGGTTTTCTAAATGATTCTTCTTCTTAAGATGTCTTAGTCGCACATGGGGTTGTGAGTTCCACACTAGTTCTAATCTGGAATGGAGAGCCTTCTTCTACATCAGACACTTGACCTCTGGTTTTCATATTATATGTGGTGCATGATATTTCCTCAATCTTCCGCCATCACACGGAGATCCTCTACCTCTTCCTCATCACTGTCCAAACCCTTTGGCTCAGCTATTGCCCTCTTTTTCCTATTGATCTTATACTGGTAGGGTCTTTTTTTTTGCGTCACTCCCGCTCTGTCCAGTATCTCCTTAGTTTGTTCCTCATCCATCGTGATGGGGTCCATTGCTTTCTTTTTCTGGCCTCTCTCCATAGCCCTCTGCATGTCTCGGATCATCCTTAGTGTCTCCCCCAGTTCCCCATGCATGCAAAGTGATTTAGTTATCTGACTCCATTTTCATCACTCCTTTATCATCCAATAAAATCTTGATCAATGTGTAAAGTGATCGAATGTAACTTCCTCTATTTTCCTTTCAAAAACTCATGCTCTGAAACTGTGTATGAATTCATAGTATCAACTGCAAAATCATTAATAAAACCTGCAACAATGTTGTGTAACCAAAAATCCACTACGCACATGAATTTATTATTGACTCTTTCAGACCACACAATATTCTCAATAGCCCACTCTACTGGTCCGATATGATTATTCGAGTGATTATCCTTCAACCTCAATATCCACTCTTGTGATAACTCTAGAAAATAATAGAAAAATTCCTCATGCAGATCAGTAAACACATACATGTCCAAATACTAGCGTGGTGTATACCTGAATCTTTTATTGTCTTTCTGTGCAAACTTGATTTGTTTTATCTCCAACCATATTTCAATCTCATGCTTAGTTGGATTCCATGGCCTGAACATCCCTTTATATCATTGCATTATCTTCATCATCCTTCAACAAGTCCCTTCCAATCCGATCTTCTAAGTTTCAACTGACAACGGAACCATTTGTTGGATATATGGGTTGACCTGGGTTATACCTTAGTTCTCCAACAAAACTCTAGAAACCATTGGCCCTTCTCGAAACCAAAAGGAAACATTACACACATATTACAAAGCACGGTCTCACCCGAGATGGATTATGGGTGATTGCATGAACCAGATCTCTGCAATCGTGGAAGGGATGATGCTCATGGGGATGTTAGACCTGCCTATAATTCTCTCTTTACTTCAATATTCATTAGATCCTCCATTCTATACCCATATTCATTCATTAATTATTCATTCTACCATAAAATAACATAATTGGTCTAGTGTGCATTGAATTCTAACTCTAATAGATTCATTCGTTAATCATAAATCATATAAAAGAAACATTCCAAAAAATGACAATATTTTATTGTGGTTCACACCCCTTGGGATACATCCACAAAGATCTAGAAATATCTTCTTCTTTATTCATCTTCATCAAGGTTCTACACTGCGTGCATTACATAATAATTTTGGTGTGTGATGTGAGGTTGACCAATGTCGCACGAAGCTCCACAACTTGAGACCTGACCCTCAGTTACAACTCAAAAAGAGACTCGTCTCCAAAACTGACTCAATAATAGCTCCACGGCTCCCAAAACTAGTATATGTGACTCGAAACTCACCAAAAACATACAATAACATAAGATAAGATAATCTCCTCATATCTTACAATGCATATTTATACTACAAAAAGTGGGTAAAACCCATTACATCGTGACCAAAACCCTAACCCTAAGTGGATCAGGTTTGTCCACATAGTAAATTCATGTGCGTGGTTGGTCCTCGACCCAACCACTCCTTTCTTTGACTCTTCTTTTCCTTGTGTTTCTTTCCCCTGATTCTCGACACGTTGCTTTCCATTTTTCTAGAACACACTCCAACTGTCCTCCAAAATTGTTGCGCATTTCCCCAAAATAGCCTTCTTCGTTGTAGTCCAGTCAACTAGAATACTTGGCTCTCACCCAAGAGACCTAGGTTCAAGTCCCAACAATGAAACTATTTTTTGGATATATGGGTTGATCTGGGTTCTACCTTAGTTCTACAAAAAAACCCTAGAAACCATTGGCCCTTCTGGAAACCAGAAGGAAACATTGTGCACAGAGTGCACAATGTAGTCTCACCTGAGATGGCTTATGGGTGATTGCATGACCCAGATGTCTGCAATATTGGAAGGGATGATGCTCATGGGGATTTTATACCTACTCATACTTCTTGCTTTACTTCAATATTCATCATCTATACCCATATTCATTCATTAATCATTCATTCTGTGATAAAATAACATAATTGGTTTAGTGCGTGTTGCATTCTAACTCTAAAAGATTCATTCATTCATCATAAATCATATAAAAGAAACATTCCACAAAATGACACAATATTTTACCATGGTTCACCCCCCCCCCAGATACATCCACAAAGATATGGAAATATTTTCTTCTTTATTCATCTTCATCAAGGTTCTACATTGTGGGCATTACATAATAAGTTTGGTGTATGATGTGAGGTTGACCAGTGTCACACAAAGCTCCATATCTTATGACCTGACCCTCAACTACAACTCAAAAATAGAATCATCTCCAAAATTGACTCAATAATAGCTCCACAGCTCTCAAAACTAGTATCTATGACTCAAAACGCACCAAAAACATTCCATAACATAAGATAAGATAATATCCTCATATCTTACGATGCCTATTTCTACTACCAAAAGTGGGTAAAACCCATTACATCATGACCAAAACCCTAACCCTAAGTGGATTAGGTTTGTCCACATAATAAATTTCTACGTGAAGCTAGTCCTCGATCCAACAGTTCCTTGCTTTAACTCTTCTTTTCCGTGTGCTTCTTTTCCTTGATTCCCAGCGCGTTGCTTTCCCTTTTTTTGGAACGTGCTCCAAATGTCCCCCAAAATTGCGGTGCATTTCCCCAAAATAGCTTTCTCCAACACACCTACATTTAAGTCAGACGAGAAAGAATAAAATACAAGAAGATAAATTCTAACCATCATATATCATTTTCCATTAATTGTAAAATGTAATAGGTTACAAGCATTACAATCAGAGACAAAGTATTATGTTCTCCACCACTCAAACCTCCTCTCTAAACCTCTTTCTTCATGGTTTATATAGAAAGATACATTATTATCAAGATCCAAAATAATGGATCTGAAAACCTCCTTATATATCTTTATAAATATCTAATCCCAATTCGAATTGATGAGCTGACATATACTTGAAAATCCATAATCATGAGCTATCTGGGCATTTTTACAGGAAACTGATTTTGGCGAAATCCTGAAAAATAGGCCTCAAAGATCTATTTGAATCTATCAAACAACTATCATAGTTGTTGCAAAACTAAGAGAGTTTTTTTCTAAATCAGTTTGTTATTGACTAAAACATTTTCCAGTTTTTTAAAATTCGTCTCCAGTTTCTTGGAGAACATGCCCAAAGTTAGTGTCTAAAATAGGAAACTGATTTTGGTGAAATCCTGAAAAAAAAAATAGGCCTCAAACATCTATTTGAATCTCTCAAACCATGATAGTTGTTGCAAAACTCAGAGAGGTTTTTACAAATCAGTCTGTTCTAGACAAATTTTGTTTCTAGTTTGCTAAAATTCATCTCCAATTTCTCGAAGAATATGCCCAAAGTTAGTGTCTAAAACAAGAAAAAACAGCAAGCTATAGGAAGGTTTTAGTAGCACCTTTCAAACTCTAATAGAAATCACATGAAACTTTGTGTTTCTTCTGCTAAAGTGTTAAGTGTGTCTCTTGCATCCTCCTGGGTTGTCATGGCTCTAGTAACCCTCCTCTTAACATGTACTTTTCTATGCTTAGTAGATGAAACCCTAATTTGTGCTTTTGCTAAAACATGGCTTATTTTTTGTGTTGATTTCCTTGATGACTGCCTGAAACTTTTCAATATTTTTCTTTGTTGATGCATCCCCTATTCTTTCTTTGCATCCACAAAAATATTCCTCATATGCATTTATGTTGATATCAGTGGAGATTTTGGGCTTCCTAGGCCTCATTCCATATTTGTGTTCATTAGAGGGTGATCCTTTAATAATTTTCTTCGAAGATGACCTTTCAAATGTCTTATTTTATGTAGATTTAGATGAACTTTGTATTTCCTGTATATCAAATTATGGTAGGTCATACATTTCTAGATCATATGTAGAGTCTTCATTTAACCATTTTCTCAATATTCCTTGACTCTAGTCTAAATCATGATGTTATGGGACTAAAAAAAAATTGTAGGAACCAGCAGGCAGTTGATTATTTTTCCACCATCTCTCACCTACTATTGGTAAGCGACATTCTACCCCAATTGAATGATCTTTTAAATAAACCAAGACATTCCCTACATGAGTTGTTAAACCATTGAAGTTTTTTGCAAACAACATTGAAACCTCCTTGTGGTATCCCTGGAAAGTATAGAAAAATTCGAGCCGGCCTGCTTTGATGAATTTTTGGATAATCTTAGGATATGCTTCCAACAATTCACCTCCCTATCGGTTCCAAATGATTAACAAGACCACTTTTATTTGGTGCCATTAATATGACTTTGATCTATGTCAACTCGCAGACGCTAGGGTTCTAGTTTGATGGATTTTAGAACTTTCCTCCACATGTAAATGGTATAGAGAGGTTTCCTCGGCTGCAAAAAGATGTTAGGGTAGTAAAAAATTCAAAATTATATCTTTAGATGCTCTATATCATGACCAATCCCCGGTTTTAGTGGATGTACTAATAGGTGTACACTTGTTTTTATTAAAATGATCCCTCATATAAAATCATCATTTAAACAAGAGTTATCATTAATGCATGATTCTCTACACGATATTTTGAACGATCTTTGACTTTCAACAAGATTTTTGGGACAAAACATGTTTAAATCAATGATGAAAACAGGCGCTACAAGAATGGTGTCATTCTTGTAGCGACTTTGTCTCTTTTCTAAACTTTGGATAAAATTCAAAGTTTGCCTCCAAATCTGATAGAAGACCCTCAAATTGTCTAAAATTCAATTCCATCTTACCGATAAAACATGCAAAAAAGGTTCAAACAAAACAAAAACACATCACAAAGCAATAAAGATATAAGTATAGGAAACCTCGGAAAACAAAGCATGGTAAAGCATAGTTTTTTGAAAATGGGAAGTCATGAACAAGTTCAAGGACTAAAAGATACACTTGCAGAAAGAGCGCTTAACAGGACCCCATCAAAAGTTGTGACCACTTCACTATGTACCTTACACCATCACCATGGACTTGTGCAACAATTCTTTTGAGTTAAGTATTACCCCCTTTCTTGGCTTACACCTAGTATTCAATGTGGACCTCCTTCAGCCATAATTTCCACCACTACTAGACACCTCAGAGGTGGCAGAGCAACTGAAAACTATCGAGTTCAACCCAAAATACATGGAAAATTCAACCATTAATTGGATCATGTACGCATAGTCTAAGGGCACCTGCCAATAGAAGATCCAACTCTAACAAGTTGTCAAAGCAGGGAAGCTATTGCACCAAGGCAAGTGGCTCACCAAGAATCAAGTTCAACAAAATTTTCCCCATTTGATGGAGGCACTCAACGCAATGGAGACCACTTCTTGCTAAGGGGGGAGGACTGATCCAGGTGGACATTTTTGGTCACCCACATATTCCAATGGCTCAACATACAGTTTCCATTTTGGAAAATTTTCTACAGTTTTTTGGGTCCCAAACTTCTAGGGTCATTTTGAGGCCCTAAACGACATTTTTTTAGACATGGAATAACCAAATAGATTTCATAGTCATGCAGTATTCCATTCGGAATGTATACTCCTATGTTAGACCTTTATGATGAGGTATTGATCACCCCAAACAAATATCGTATGAAAAAGTTATACCCTAGGGAAGTTGACATATCAACTACCCCCATCAGGGCCCACAAACCTTTTGGTGTTTCATCTTCCAAGGTTAGAGTTTTTTATGTTTAGGGTTTTCTCATTTATGATTTATGTTAAAAGGTCCTTAGGAGCCTCATTGTAAACATATTCTTGTGAATGTGTGTAGTTGTCACATCTCTTCTCAGAGATAAGCTACCACCATTATAGCGAGTTCATTCCACTCTATATTTTCTTTTACAGTTTCTGCATATTATAGTCTTTAATAGAAATTGATTATTATTGTATCTATTTGTTTCTATCTTATTTTTGTGTTTCATTTCATTCCCTCATAAATCTGGATCATCCACCTTTGAGCTATTTTTCCTTTCATCCATATCACCTATAGAAAAGGTTATTTTCTTTATTTCAAGACTTTTTGAATTATGTGGAGGCACAACAAGCCCCCATGCCACTGCTCTTTTTTTGAAATGGAGAAACTAAAGGACAATTTGATAGCTCAAAATCATGAATTGGAAGCTCAGAGAGAAGAAAACTCCCAAGTGGTGCAGAAAATTTAGGAAAATGAGAAGAAGTGGGACTAGGAAATGGCCATCGTTCTAAAAGAGGTGAATAGACAATCCCACCAAATTCAATCAAACCTCCAAGTAATCAGAGAGGTAAAGCAAGCTTGGTTTCATCAATCTCCAATTCATCAAATCCAAACTTCCTCCAAGGGATCTCAAGCCTTCCAAGAATTTAAATAGGACTTTCAACCTTAGCAAGTTCAGAATGCCAAGGTCGAGAACCAATAGGAGGTGGACACCACACTAAATCTCATTTAAGAATAGGTTCAATGCTAAGAAAAGTAGTTTTTTTGTTAAATTCTTTTTTTCGAATATATACCTGGAGAGAGGTTATCATTTTTGTCAAAAAATTAAATCTATGAGAGCGTCAGAAGATGGACTTATTTCCTCATTTCAAGAGGTTCTTCTTATCTTTGGAACATATGTAATATTTTTTTGATTTAGCTCTACTGCAGCCACCTTTATAATAGAATTATAACTATATCTATTAAAATAAAGAGGAAGATAAAAATTTATTGTGTGAATTATACCAATGCAATCCTTTGTTAAGAGGACAAGACAACTCGCATCCAAATCCTTTTGTTGGACATGTTCAACTTTGTGCCTGTGTTTCATTTATGAAGAATCGGATCAAATGGAGTAGTGCACTTTCTTTCTTGGAATTTATAGAGCGAAATGAATATTTTTGGGATAGAGGATATCCTCCTCGACCTTCTATGCTAATCATGGAGAAGGATAAAAATCTTTAGATGCCTAAATTTGTTTCTTCTCTTCAAGAAGCCCAAAATTTGACCATTTCCACTTGTGAAAAGTGGATAGCAATGAATCAGTTGGAAACCTTGTTGTGTCTTCAGAGACAAAGTGAAGTGTTAAATCTTGAATAGCGATAAAGGGATCCTCTTACTCATCTAAGGTTTGGGACTACATTGGACCGTTCTCAAAAGTACATTGATTGTTTGAAGGCACATGGCACAAAGTGGATTAGTCTTAGGTTTCATTTTCCCATCCTATGGAGTCCCATTCATTTAGAAGAAGAAGATTACTTACGAGTTTGTATAAACAAAAAATTGATATATTACACAACAGAGGAACAAGGTCATCCCTCTTACAACTAGAGCATCATTCATTATGAGTCCTTACCACCTGATCCCTCGGACTCAAATGAATAAGATATAGGGACATAGAATTGCATGAGGACATGCAATATCTTCAGTTGGGGGGATATGGTGGGCCCTATAATTTTCATCTTTTTATCATATTTTACATAATCCATGTCTCTTTTTGCCTACATGTTTACTCTATATTGATCATTTTTAATGCTTGGATCTTGATTTAGGAAGACAGTATTTTTTACTTGCATTTATTCACAATACAATAATTATATGAATAATAAGTAGGAGAAATGTGTGTTTGTAACTATCTTTGGTAGTGCTACAAATCCCATGCTACAAGTTTCTGTTGTGGATCATGTGCTATAGGTATTTTCTATAGATCTAATCCTACAAGTATGTGTTGTGGACCCATCCTACGAGCCTTGTTGTAGATCTCGTACTATAGGATCATGTGTTGTGGATCCATATGTTTCAAATATTTTTTTTTTGGTATGCTATGGAAGGATATGATTGGATGGGGATTTGGTTCCACAAATTCTATGGAAATAGATCTATTGAATATATCATTTTTTATCACACACGCAACACATAACAGTGTTTTTCATTCTTGTTATTCAAATGGTTACCTAGTTATGATGGGGACAAAATCAATGTTTGTCTTTCTATCTTGAATTGAATCAGTAATATATTATTTTTAAGTTAGTTTTTGTTAGAACAGCTTGGGAATCGTTGATTCTCAAGCATGTTCTTATACTATTTTATTTAATTATAATACTTCTAAACTTGTATAAAATAGAACCTCTTGCTTCTGTGCGGAAGGAGAAAAAGAGCTAAAAAAAAAGACTAAAGAATTATATGATCTTGTATACAGACTATTGTATTAATTCAAAACTATTCATGAAGCATTGGTGTGCAATTTCTATGTGTGCTTGAGTTTAATTATATAGTTGTTGTAGCTCCACCAGCACTGTTTTTCGATGAGGCAGGGCCCACTCCATATAGAACAAGTGTTGTATTTTGTTTATGTAAGTTGTATTTTATCCATGTAAATTGTAGACTACAATTGTATTTCTCTCATGTGTGTTAGATTACTTTACTTTCTCGTTGGTTGATTGTATCTCATGTTCAATGTGTGACTGCTAGTCACCATTTATTTCTTCATGATTGAATGCAGAACTCAATATATGATATATAATTGATGCAAGTATACTT